>CM069241.1:36243267-36721831 GCA_035582765.1 Acer negundo
ATGTTCTCAAGGGTATTGGACAGATTTGGTCTGCTGTTAGAACTGCCACTAACCCTTCTTCTACTGGTACTTGAATCTTCAATGTATTGGTTTGTGCAAAGTTTAGATTGGATTGTGTTATAATTTTGTTCTTGTTTAATTTGAGAGAAAGTTTACTGTTGCCGAGCAGATTTTTGTGTTGTTTTTTACAGGGTAATTAGCTAAATATTTATCTTGAATATTGAATTGCATTGGCGTTTTTGTTATTGTTTTTGTTTTTATTTTCCTTGTTGGGTTCTGATGGGTTCTTTGTTCCATATTGAGATGGGGATTGTGTTGTCTTTAGCAAATTATATCATTTGAATTAACAAAAATCAATTGTGACTACTAGTTTAGTTGGTAAGGATTTTGAATAATTAAGAAGTGAAATTTTGAATGTAAATCTACAAATGATGGTATTTATCGGATGAATGCATGAATCGTGTAGTATGTTAGTCCTATTATGGACTTTTTCTATGTTATCATATTATGTAATGATATAATTGTTGGCATGTTGTACCCTGACTCTATTGAAACTTGAGAGAGGCAGGTTTCGTGCAATCTATTTTGATCAAGATTCTGGAAAGACGATTTCTTTCAAGTTTAACCGCTCGGGGAGTCGATTGGCCATGTAAGTACTGTTTCTGCTAATCTCTTATTATTATTATTATTATTTTATCACTTGTTATGACATTGATGAAATCATTGTTTTCTAGCCATTGATCAGTGATCTGTAATGCCTTGCAAAGTGTAATGCCTCTGTGTTACCTTTGAGAAGGTTAGTTGTGCAAAAAGTTTTAGTACCTAGTAGAAAGAAACAAAATAGTTTGAATTTACGAAGAAAGTTTGGGATTTTGGTTTGTCCCATCCAGGCTTTTGTTGAACTGAACATTAGAAAATTTCTATGAAGGCACAACATAGATTGTTAGGACATTAGTGGGTTTAAACCATGAGTTGGTGCAAAAGAAGAGCATCAATGCTCATGAATGATGTATCAGTTGAAGTACAAGTTCGGTTGCCTTCGAAGTTTGAAGTCTTTGTTGCAGTGCAAATGTATATGCAAATGGTGATACATACAATCTAAAACCTCTGAATCTGTTTTCGTCTCCTAATATTTTTGACAGAACAACAGGGTGGCCATTTACAGAAATTCTTATTTGATGTGATTAACAACAGGGTGGCCATTGTTGACATGAAGGTGGATGATTCAAAGCCAGGCTATGGAGTAATTTTGGATGGATGATCATGTGATGGTCACAAAATCTAATTCATATAATCTAATAATTCCCTTGTATGTTATAATTTAATTAAAAACATGTTTGTTTTATAGAATACAAGAGCATAAGGAAAAAAAAACTAACAAATTTGTTTCTTGAATGTTTAAACCAAAAACTAACAAATTTGTTTATTTTAACTTTAGAAACACCCACCAATTCGAGTAAGTTAGCTTTCACTTTGCTCATTAATCTAAGAACTTGAAAGTGGAATGAGATGTGCATTCATGGCTGTAAACATTTCTTGTATCGTTTTTCGCAATGTGTCTTAGGGACATATCCAAACGACCTAGCCTTTGATCAATCATACCTAAGTACCTGACCCTGATACCAATTTGTTTCTTACAACAATGACTGAATGAGTAATTAACAGGTCATTGGATAATTTAACAGGTAGTTGGGTCTCTTTTAGTCGAATATTCTTGTGCCTACCTACTAGGAGAGAATTTAAAATAATTATTCAATTATTAAGATTTTTATCTAATAAGCTTTTGATGTTTACATGAAGAGGTTGGTTAATGATATGTCCCTCACAACTATATAACGAGGATGCAGGTTCATGTTGTGTCACTTTCCTCCTCATACCTTGAATTGATTGTAATTTTTTTTTTAAAGCGAGAAATCGACAAAATAGGGTTGGACCAGTGATATGCCTTCATACCCACACCACGATGTTGTGGGTTTGAGTTTCCCATTCTCTGAACCCTGAATTATTAAAAAAAAATATATATATATATTTAAAAAAATCATAGTTTCAAAATTAAATTTAATAAAAGAATTTAGCTACAAGACTAAATAGTTGCATGAGTAGTTACTACAGTTACTAGAGGATTTTTTAGATTTGCTTTTTATTTAGAGGATGTATTCAATTGGGATTTTTTAGGACATTTAAATACATTTTTAAGTGAAGAGTTTCATGGATTTCTATGGATTTTTATAAATCATGTGGATTTTCATTGATTTGTTTATACATACTTTTATGGATTTGTTTAGATATCTATCTCAGACTTTCATGGATTTGTTATCAGAGTTCTATTATAAATGGATGAATTATACATGTATATGGCTCTATCAGTCAGCCGAAGAGAAGCTCTATTTCAAAACTCAATTTTCACAAAGATCTCAACTTTCATGATAAACCAAAAAAAAAAAAAAAAAACATATGAATACATAAACTTTACGTATGAATAAACATTGCACAAAAATAAAATAAAATAAAATAAAATAAAACTAACGACCATAAAATTATCAAATTTACCCCTTCCCACATACATACCATTCTTAATAAGTACAAACTTGTTTGATTCAAACACTAATTTAAAACCATTCCTGCTCAAGAGAGATCTAGAAACTAAATTCTTTCGGATGTCAGGAACATGGAGTAAATTGTTGAGGGTGAGTTCCTTGCCAGATGTCATCTTCAAGATAACCTTCCATTGACCTTCAACCCTAGAGGTAGAAGAATTGCCCATGAACAATTGTTCTCCATCCAATTTTTGATAAGTAACAAACATTTTTCGATCAACACAAACATGGCTAGTAGCTCAGTATCCACCTACCATTCTTTGGTATTTCCAACCAAATTTATCTCAGAGACAACTGCAGACAGATTTATATCAGATAAGTCATTTGAAAGCATGTCTTCTTCTGTCATGTTTGCCTCATTTGCTTTTCCTTTCTTCTTTGAGTTGCTTTTACCCTTGCTACTCCTACAGTCCTTAGCATGGTGTCCTGTTTTGTTGCAATTGAAACACTTGCCTTTGAACTCCTTTATTTATTTATTTATTTATTTTTATTTATTTCCTTGACTAAAGCCTTCCTCGGAGTGCTTCCTCTTTTTGTTTGGCCCTTTCTCCACTATGTTTGCCTTGGCCTCCATGGAAGATCCTCTTTTCTTAGACCGACGGTTATCTTCCTCGATCCTCAATCACACGATCAAATCTTCAAGTCTCATCTCTTTGCGTTTGTGCTTGAGCCAATTCTTGAATTCTTTCCAGAATGGTCGTAATTTCTCAATTACTGGAGCCACTTGGAATGATTCACTCAACACCATATTTTCAGCATGAATCTCATGAAGAATAAGTTGTAACTCTTGGACTTGAGTGATAACAGTTTTGGTATCTACCATATTGTAGTCAAGAAATCGACCAACAATGAATTTCTTCATTTCGGCATCCTCAGTCTTGTATTTCTTGTCCAATGATTACCATAAAGCCTTAGCCGTCTTTATTGGACTATACACATTGTAGAGTGCATCATCCAATCCATTAAGGATATGATTTTTACAGATGTAGTCTGCATGGTGCCAGGCATCAATAGCGGTTGCTTCTTCCTTGGAAGTTCTTGGTTTAGAGCGTCTTCCTTCAAGAATTTAGCCATATTTAATGTTGTCAAATAAAACAACATTTTATGTTGCCACCTTTTGAAATCAGTTCCTTTGAACTTCTTAGGTTTTTCTCCATGGTGGGAAGTAGTTGCAATAGGCAAAGAAGTAGCAGGGACAACAGGGGCTACAATGCTAGTTGATGTGTTCTCGTTTTCATTATTTGAGGAACTCATTTTCCTTCATAATTTTCGATAAAAATTATCAGATAAGAAAAATTAATATACCAACTATAGGCAAAATATATGAAAGAATATTGTGGGTACTGATTATATATTGCTAACAAAATATAACTTTAATTTGAGCAATATATATATTAAGGCAATGGTGCAGATGGCTTAAAAAAATTAACCAAGCATTTCAAATGACAACAGATAACTAGATACTACAATTTGAGATAAACACAGAAAAACAACAATAATCCAAATACTTTTTTTATATATTTTTTTATTTTTTAATATAGCAATAAACACAAAGAAAATAAATCGTCTTAAGATTGTTGGAAAAAGTTGGTGTAAATTGCTATATAAATAAATAAACAGGAAATAATATTAAAAATACAGTGAAGAAGTTGCTAGAAAAACCTACACAATTTGCAGTAGTTTTGTCGGTAATTCTTTTGAAGTCGAGGCTAGTGTTTGACACTATGCCCTTAAGATGATTTACGCCCGCCCACTGGTGCTATAGGTCAATCGGCGCTCGCCTTCTAGGATACAACGACTACTCTGTCTCATAGTAGTAGCACTTCAAAACCACAAGCACTCAGTGAATTGAATATGCAGACTTCTCTCTCAACAACAGAAGACTCAATACTTTTATGCAGTAATTTATGTAATATGAAAATTTTCTGGATGGATATTGAATGAATGACTTCTAATATTTATAGATGCAAAGTGCCTGTAGGAAATGTCATGATTTAAATAAAAAGTTGCATCTGTTCAAGATCATGTCTTTTCCATTTCAAAAGACATTTCTCCATGAAACTTTGTGTCTGTACAAAGATACATATATAATTTCATTACATATTACACCTTTCAAATTCATTCTATATTCATGTGGTTTTAATTGATGGAAACAATTTTTCATTCTTACAGAATATGATTTTCCAAGCAAATAAATATTTTCAAATTAAATATTCATTGCTTTTAAAACCATATTTCTAACAATATGTATACTAGACCTGGCAAGGTTCTGGTTCCAACCGTGGAATCGGATTGAAACCGGAACCGAAACCGGAACCGGAACCGATTTTTCAGTTTCGGTTCAAGAACCGTAACCGGAACCGGAACCGGAACCGGGGGAGGCTGGTTTCGATTTCGGTTTTAATTTTTTCGAAACCGGGTTGTTCGAATCGGAATGGAACCGACGGTTCCGGTTCGGTTAGAACCGAACGGTTCCAGTTTTTTTATTTTTTATTTTATTTAATTTTTTTTACTTTACAAAATATTACATTTTATTTATATAAAAATAAAATGTTAGAGTGGACATTGTAAAGTATTAAAAAGAGTCATGACCCATAACCCTTGTCCAAACAATTATATGTTCCATTCCCTTCTCCTCATTTTTATATAGGTTAAACATCTCATTCATTTCTCTATTTTTCCAATGTGGGATTTGAGATGAAGGATAAGAAGTCATATTATGTATTTTTAACAAATATTTTAATTATTTCTTTTTGTGTTAGATTCGAATTATACCACAATATGGAATATTGTAATAGTCAAAAAAAAAAAAGTTAATGATTCCAATAGGTCTTTAAATTCCAATAGATTATTAATACATGAAATTAGTTAATGATGTATCAAAAAAAAAAAAAAAATCAGTTAATGACTTCTTACTCTTTATCCCACATCCCACATTGAAAAAATAGAGAAGTGAATGAAATGTCTAACCTATAAAAAAAGGAGGAGAAGGGAATTAAAAACATAATTACTTGGACAAGGGTTATGGGTCATGGCTCAATACTCTACAATGTTCTTTCTAACATTTTATTTTTTTTATAAATAAAATGTAATATTTTGTAAAAAAAATTGGCCCGGTTCAGAACCGCTGGTTCGGTCGGAACCATAACTGGTCTAGGTCGGTTCCGGTTCCGGTTCCGGTTCCACCCAAACTGGGAACCGAAATCGGAACCGCCGGTTCGGAACCGAAACCGGAACCGAAATGGAATCTTGCCACCTCTAATGTATACACAAAACTTCACGTATGAATAAACGTTGTGCAAAAATAAAATAAAATAAAACTAACGACCATAGTTTATAACAATTTTGAGAGCAAAATTAAAAGGAAACTACTCAACATTTATAATTCATCTTCACTAATTCTCATTGTTATTTAACTAATCTTATAAACAAACAATAATCAACTAATCGAATAACCAAGCAAAGCTATGCAAAAAATATTATAAAAAATAAAAATAAAAAAAAAAGCATAACCCTAACCTAAACCTTGTCACAACTGACCACCCTTTTGATCAACGATTTTTAATTTATTCTCTACAGCTCTAAATCTTACTAAATTGGACATGGATATTCTAAACATACATGACATGCTACAGTGAAATTATCAATTTAATCCATGGTCATTTGTATATGAAAAAAATTCATTCTTTTCTTATTTCCCGAATATATCCAGCAGAAATTAATATTGACCTTTGTCCACTCCAAAAATTATAACAATTTTTATACTCATTTATAAATCACGAAATGTTACAGAATAACAGTAAACATAACATTCTATCTATATATAATTTTTCATAATTTTTGAGATAGAACCCACCCAAATAAATTTACAAATTCTAGCCATTTGTCAAAATAGAGAGGTTCCAGCATGCCTTTGTATATTTAGAAAACACATAAAAACTAATAACCGCCACTATCAATTGAATAGGCTATAAATTATCATCATAGTCTCTACTTTCATCAAGTTAAGCATATTAAGAATCATAACCTAGCATATTCTAGAAGTTCAACTATGAAAGAGATAAACAAAGGAAAATAGAAGCAACGAACCCTAGCAACAAGAAAAACTCAAAATCCTTGGGAAGAAGGCTGGACTTGTTGTATCATTTGATGTTTATATCTTTTACCATCAAGTCCACCAAAATCCATGACTTAAGAAAATCCTTTAAAATCTAGCCCAAATTGAATACACCTTAATTTTTATAGACATTTTTAAAGTTTCAGTTCAATACACCCAGATTTAGAAAGATTCTTTAAAAGTCCATAGAAATATAAATTGAATGCCACTGGATTAATATAGACTCTTTTAAAGTCTTTAAATGTCCGAATCGAATACACCCGAATTTATAAAGTCTTTAAATGTCCTCGAAAATCTTAATTCAATACACCATTTATTTTTTAGAGTGAACATATTGGCACCTTCACTATTGAACTATTTATGCCCCATTTTTTAAAATTTTGATTTAATTATATAAAATTAAATGGTTTTATTAATTTTTTTGATTTATTTCCGGGATTACCCTTTTCCATATTTTTCAAACTTAATACACTTCATATCTTTTTCAAAAAATAAAAATAAAAATACACTTTATCTCTAATATTTATATACAGTTTTCTCACATTCATTCGTAGAACTTGTATTTTCTTCTTATTTCATTGTGAAACCATCCGTATTAGATGCAAAAAAAAAAAAAAAAAAATGTAGTCAATTGGATTGTTGGTAGTAGATTGTGAGTATAATATTGATTATCTGATGATTTTTTTGAGCGATTAAATTAGGGATTCGGTGTGTTATGTTTTCGTTTCGTTAGAGATTAGGTTTTCTTGGTTGCGATTTTTGATGCGATTTTGTTGTTGTTGTTGTTGTTTTTTTTTTTTTTTTTGAATAACATTAAATTAACTTTGGAAGATCCATAATAAAATCTACAAAAGAATTGATACAAATCATAGAATGTCTGGAAAATCTAAAAGAAAATAAACCATAAAGAAAAAAAATTAACAAACATGGATATAAATTTTAAAAAGAAAAACAAAACAAGCATGTGAAACAATAAAATCATACTCCTGTTGTAGCCCTCACCCTCTTGCGGATCAGATTCTTTGATTCAACGTTGAAACCTCTTCGGCGAATCTCTGATAAGATACCGGTCACCACTTCGAGACTTTGTTTTCGAAGTCAATTATATTTTTGTTAGATTCAACTTTTAGTTCTCTAATAAGGGGTTTTTTTTTTTTTTTTCTTCTTTTAGCGGATTGACGAGATGTGTACAGCTGAATGATTTTGTAGTTGTTTTGTTTATTGCAGATTATATTGTTCTTAATTGTAAGGTGAACATTTTGTTGTTGTTGTTTTTATATAATATAAATCGAGTATAAGTGATTGGTAAATAATAATAAATAAATAAAATACTAAACATGGAAACAAGAGATCGAAATCCGAAAGAAAATATAAATATAAATATAAATATAAATAATTAATATTTAGTTATCTGAAATATTCTATGTCATTAGGGTTTTAAAATAAGAAAAATGAGGTTTTATTAGTTTTACTTTATATAAGATTTTTTAAATAAAAATTGTATATCTCTTTAAGTAATTTGATACAAAAAACTAAATAATTTAAAAAATAGAGTATAAATATCCCAGCAGTTGGTGTGCCAATAGAACCACTTATTTATTTATTTATTATTATTTATTTATTTTTAATAGACTCTTGCACTTCAATTTAGTTGAAGTAATATTAATTTTGTTGGTGGGAAACTGGGGACTGTGATAGCCAAAAATAGCACAGCCCAAATATTGAGGCCCAATGGAAGACAATTCTAATCTGATGTGATAAGCTTTGACAAGTCTGAAAAGGACCAAGTCAGCTACCTATTATCCAGCTCAAGAAAATGACAAAGTCAACTAGCTGTTATCATTTGATAACTACATAGCTTGAGTTCCATTCAATCTTCAACTATCAAATCCCACAAAACCAGGACAGGATCTCTGAGATTTGATTCTCCTAAAAAAATGAAACAACCTCCCTGTGAGGCCTATAAATAAGACAGAGTCTTCGGAATGAGGAGGAAAAAAAGCTCTAAAAATCATGTTAGAAACTTTATCTCTCCATGGCAATTCATCTCTGCTCACTTACACACAAAGTTATGACTTTTTTGGCTCTCCTACTGACTCACGCAAAGCACTCATAATTTACTATTCTCAATTCATGCAAGAGCAAATGAATTGCTTTTCATGTTGACCTCATCCAACTGCATTGTTGCTATCAATCCATTCGACCTCCACTTGATTGTCCATTTCTCCATCTTTTGTTTTTATTTCGTTCGACTACTTGCATTCAACAAACCTGCAAGTATAGAAAATCACTTATAAATAGATCGATAACAGCCTTGCCTCGTCTCCTCTTAGCAAATTAATTTGCTCAACGCTCAGCCCAAGCGAACATAAGGCTATTCCAACGACACCACCCAGGGCTCGACAAGCCCTATCTAGGGGAATCCAAAATATTCGACGAAGCATTGTTCATAGATTGCCGATGCCCCACACATTACGATTCTGACCGAATTTTGACCATAGGATTTTATGGTTCTACAGTTTGGCGCCCACCGTGGGGCCCAACAATCACCTTCTGCAAAAAGGGTCCTTCACAATTCTCCGAAGTGCTGGTAAAACAAATCACGAAAATTGAGAAAGGTTAGTATATTTTCAGACATGTTCTTTTTATTTTGTAATATCAAGTTTGTGGAAATTTAGATAGATCGTTGATGTTCTAATTAGTACTTTTGCCATGCCTTTACTGTCAAAGTATTTGCTTATTTGATGAACCACTAGTCTACATTGAGTAATAGATAAAAAGAAAAAAAATAAGGGTCTGACAAATGATAGAATTTTGAAAGCTTTACGACAAGCAACATTCAAATATAAACCGCTCGACTTCGGATCAGTCGACCACATTATATGAAGTTGAAAACAAACACAGATTGATCTTGCAAAAAAAAAAAAATGTATGCTACTCCATATTGTTGAACTACACAGGATTGTAGTCAAATGATTCAATTATTTATCATATGCATGCTGGTTTGTATGGTCGAGCGACAACAATAAATTATGTTAAATGTTTCAACTATATCAAATGCCTGTTGGTTTATATGATAGAGTGACATTTATAATGATTCTACATCAAATGCATGTTAAGTGATATGGTCGAGCAACACTGTATCAAATGCATTTATATGGTCGAACGACACTGTATATGTAAAAATGCTTCAACTATCAAATGCATATTGATATACATGTTGAATTGCATGGTTGTGGTAGCCAGAAATGACTTATAGACCCAACATGTAAAGGCCTAGAACGTAATGATGTTAGGATCAGTCCAGACCTGTAACGTTGGTCGACCCGATACTGCTACCAGTATTGTTGATTGACCAAGTCAAAGAAGTTATCAACACTAATAAGCAAACCATTCAACGTGGAGAGAATCTCTCCTTAAATCTCTCCACGTGATTCTAGCCTACTCTAACTGTTAAAGAGAAATTGGGCGCCTATAAAAAGGACCCTCACTAACCTTATAAGGGGAGAGAAAAAGCTTAAGATTAGCATATTGAATTTATTAAGAATTCTGTCAATCGGAATTGAAGGGGATTTTCTGATTACGATCAGATTGCTCAGCTCAAGCATACCTAAGGCTAAGATCATATATCCCACTTTCATCATTGTTTCTTTTCTGTTCTTTTTTGTTTCTTTGTTCATTTGCAGGTTAAATGAAGGCGACAACGAATCAGAGTCGAAAAACTCATCTCACCAGCAAAACCATCTTTGAACGACATCCTACAGCTGACGAACCAGGATAGTTTCCTTGGGCCTAACTCAACCCGACCCGATCCTTTTCAATCGTCGATCGACCCCCTACAGTTTGGTGCCCATCGTGGGGCCCATCGCAACTTTTTTTTTTAAAAAAAAAAAAAAAGCCAGTCGAGCCTTCCAACATGTTTGAAGATGGAAACGCCTTGATGGTCGAAGAACAAATTGCAGCGTTGGCTACCCAAATGACTTCAAATGCAACAAAATTACAGGCACTCGAGGCAGAAAACGCTGTAATTCGAGCGACTAATGAGGAACTACGAGCCTTAGTTGACGGCGTTATACCCGATAGTGAAACAACGAGACGCCTAGTCCTAGTTCTCAACGATGAACAGGAAGTCAACCGAACAGCTCCAGACGACCTAGCTGGATGAGTACGATCAAACGCAAATCCCAATCTCGACCGTAATCAGAGAACACCACCGACGGCCAGAGTCAAAATCGACCTCAACAATCTATCGCTCCGGAACGAAACCGAACAGGATCTAAGTGCA
Source organism: Acer negundo (assembly GCA_035582765.1). Lineage (NCBI taxonomy): Eukaryota > Viridiplantae > Streptophyta > Magnoliopsida > Sapindales > Sapindaceae > Acer > Acer negundo. Next base: position 36,254,267 of record CM069241.1, read on the forward strand.
GGCCAGCGACCGGAAAACGTCTTAAAATTCCCTTTATCAATCCAGTCGACCCCAGGTTTGGTTAAATCCGGATTTGAATTACCTATGGCTATTAACAGTGAATTTTCTTGTAGATTCGCAGAGATGGAAGCTCTTATACAAAGGATCCCTAGAGTTCCTGCTCCGATAAAGAAAAGCACAACCAACAGCTTTGCCGACTCACCATTTGTCGACGACATAGCCCTGACCGAAATGCCTAGAAAATTCAACTTTCCAAACATGAAGCAGTACGAGGGAACGACTGATCCGGACGATCATATAGCGCAGTACAAGCAGAGAATGTTCACTGTAGCAATTCCACATGACTTGCGTGAAGCATGCATGTGCAAAACATTCGGATCCAGTCTTAATGGTCCGGCTTTACAATGGTATACTAATTTGCCTAACAATTCAATCAATTCTTTTGCACAACTTACAGATACGTTAGTAGAGCAGTTTGCAAGTAGTAGAAAACTTGAGAAGCAGTCGGACGACCTTTATACAATCACACAAAGACATGGCAAAAACTTGAGGACTTATGTCGGACGCTTCAATAGAGAAAAAGTGCAAATTCCGCACTGTAATCAGGCGACCGCCATCTACGCCTTCAGAAAAGGTCTCAGGTTTGATTCTCATCTTTATAAAGAACTTACAAAATATCCATGCAGGACAATGGAGGACATGTTAGCAAAGGCATGCGCCCAAATCAAATGGGAAGAAGACGAAGCCAATTTCGTAGGCAAAGTAAACAATTATTCAAACCGCAGAAACGATCAAGTTGACAAAAAGTCGAACGATCGAAAATCAGAACCTTACTCGACAGGTAATAGAAGAAACGTACCGCCCCGGTAAGAAAATTCAAATGGAGACCGACCGTTTGGACAGAACTATCCAAGAACAAGTAAACCACGCATAGAAGTCCTAGAATACAACCTAAGCATCGAACCAGTCGACCTTGTATCACTCATGAAAGAAATGAGCAAGACCATCAAGTGGCCACGAAAGATGAATGCACTTCCAGAATATCGGGACGTAAGACTAAGATGTGAATTCCATGAGGATCATGGCCATCGAACAGAGGATTGTGTCGCTCTTAGGCTAGAAGTCGCAAAGCTTCTCAAATGAGGACATCTACAGGAGTTCTTGACAGACAAAGGGAAGCAAACTATAGCTCGACGCGATGAAAAAAGGCCAGCAATCAATGACGGTCCTCCTGATCCGTTAAGACAAGATCGAGTGATCAACTACATCGCAGAAGGGTCCGAAGTTAGTGGCGTTAGTTATTCTATGGCTAAAAAGCACACCCGACAGGTGTCGAATGCAGAGATTCAGCCTAACCGAGAACATCCCTTAAGTACTGACGAAACTATTACCTTCAAGTCGACCGATAAATCAGACTTGTTTTCTTCACACCATGATGCACTGATTATCTCATTACACATTGCAAACTGTTTAACAAAACGTATAGTAATAGATAACGGCAGCTCATGTAACATTCTGTTCATTAGTGCTTTACGAGAAATGCAGGTCGACGAAACTAAACTTAGTCGTCGAACGACAATGTTAACAGGCTTCAGTGGAGAACAGAAAAACACCCTTGGCGAAATCGTACTACCAATCTATACGGGAGGAGTCAACCTTTATATCAACTTCCTAGTACTCGATTGCCAATCTCCATACAACACAATCTTAGACAGGCCTTGGATACACAAGATGAAGGCAATCCCATCGACATATCATCAAATGATCAAATTCACAACAAAATGAGGGGTATGGGAAATAAAAGGTGAACATAGGGCAACCAGAGAATGTTACCAAAACATAATGAAGAAAAAGAAAGAAGAGTTATAGCAATTACAGAAAATCAACGTTGAGCCCACCTCAAAGATGCCGAGAATGGAAGAACTCGATGAAATATCAATATATCCCGATCGACCAGAGCGCAAAGTCTTTATCGAATCTAGACTACTAATCGAAATACGTGAGCAAATGATTGATTTCTTGAAGGAATGACGAAGCAATTTTACCTGGTCGCATGAAGATATGATCGGGATCGACCCAGAAGTAATAGTTCATAAATTACAGGTAGACCCCAAACACCAACCAGTAAGACAAAAACGAAGAAAATTCGCTCCAGAAAGAAACAAAGTAATCAACGAAGAGATACAAAAACTGTTCGACATCGGCTCGGTAAAAGAAGTGAAATACCCGGATTGGCTGGCAAACGTAGTAGTCGTCAAAAAGAAGAATGACAAATGGCGTGTTTGTATCGACTTCACGGACCTCAATAAAGCATGCCCAAAAGGCCCATTCCCTCCCTCTAACTCACATTGACATGTTAGTCGACGCTACATCAGGACATGAGCTACTCAGTTTCATGGACGCATATTCAGGCTACAATCAAATCTTGATACATCCAGATGACCAAGAAAAAACAGCATTCGTGACATAACAAGGTACTTTTTGCTATAAAGTAATGTCTTTTGGTTTAAAAAATGCAGGGGCGACTTACCAAAGACTTGTCAACAAAATGTTTGTCGATATGCTTGGAACGACGATGAAGGTATATATCGACGATATGCTGGTCTAATCGCTAATGACTCAATAGAACATTGAGGACCTGAGACAGTCGTTTGACGTTATCGATAAATACGGTATGAAACTAAACTCTGCTAAGTGTTCATTTGGTGTCTCCTCAGGAAAATTTCTAGGTTACTTGGTCACTCGAAGAGGCATCAAAGCCAATCCAGATCAAATTCGATCAATCCAAGGGATCGAATCACCAAGGTGTATCAAGGATATACAGAAACTTACAGGTCGAGTGGCCGCTCTGAACAGGTTCATTTCCAAGTCTTTTAAGCGGCGCCATCCGTTCTTCAATACATTAAGAAAAAACAAAGCATTCGAATGGAACGACAGTTGCAAGAAAGCACTACAAGACCTAAAACATTATCTGACCACACCACCACTACTATCGAAACCTAAAGATGATGAAATATTGCTCGTATACCTAGCAGTATCCGATACGGCAGTAAGTGCCGTCTTAATTAAGGAAGAAGGTAACATTCAACACCTAGTTTACTACGTGAGCAAAGCACTTCTCGACACAGAAACTCGGTATAGTCGACTGGAGAAATTGGCATTAGCACTAGTCGTCGCTGCTCAAAAGCTTTGACCGTACTTCCAATGCCATCCTATTAAGGTATTAACTACTTACCCACTTAAGAGTATATTACATAAACCAGAGCTTTTAGGTCGGTTGACAAAATGGGCTATCGAACTAAGCGAACACGAAATCAGCTTCCACCTATAGACGGCGTTGAAATCTCAAGTATTAGCCGATTTTATAGCAGATTTTACTCCGTGTGAGAATGTGCAGGCCGAACAAGAGTTAGTAGCCATGACGGAAAATGTGAAGGACGAAAAGTGGACATTATCGATCGACGGTTCTAGCAACATAAAAGGAAGCGGACTAGGTCTGGTACTTAAATCCCCATTGGGAGACATCTTAGAACAATCGATCCACTATAACTTCCGTGCGACGAACAATGAAGCCGAATACGAAGCCCTGATCGCCGGGCTCAACCTCGTAAAAAGTTTAAACATCAAGAAAATCCAAGTTCAAAGCGACTCACAACTGGTTGTTCGACAAATGACCGGTTCATACGAAGCCAGAAATCAAAGAATGACGGCATATCTGGCAAAAGCCAAACAATTTCAGTCTGCATTCGACGAATTCGACATCCAACAGATTCCAAGGACATAAAATTCATGAGCAGACGCATTGACAAGCCTTGGGTTGACAACATCAAACGGTACAAAATCAATTCCCGTTATCCATCTCATGTCTCCATCTATACAAGCAGGTAAAGTTTTGGCACCTGTCGACCATGGGAAGAGTTGGATGGATCTCATACTGGCCTATCTACAAGTTGACATTCTACCAGGGGACAGAGCCAACGCTAGAAAAGTCAAAGCAAAAGCCATAAAGTTTTGTATCATGTATAGTAAGCTTTACAAAAAATCTTTTATAGGACCCTACTTGAGATGTGTAACACCACGAGAAGCATACGATGTCCTCAAAAGTCTACATCACGAAGAATGCGAAAATCATTCTGGCGCTCGAAGCTTGTCAAATAGAGCCATTATAGCAGGATATTATTGGCCAACGATACGTACGGACTCTCAGAACCATGTAAAGTCATGCGACAAATGCCAAAGATTCGTGCCAGTATCACATCTCCCACCAAGTATGTTAAATTCAATTTCGGCCCCTTGGCCTTTTATGAAATGAGGATGGACATTGTAGGCAAACTACCCAAAGCTCCAGGAGGCATCGTCTGCATGCTCGTGTTGACGGACTACTTCACCAAATGGGTCGAAATTGGAGCCTTCCAATAATTACGCAACACTGAGGTACGTAATTTTGTATGGAGGAACATCATTTGCAGGTTCGGCATACCTAGAGAAATAGTGACCGACAATGGATCCCAATTTATTTCATACAACTTCAAGAATTTCTGCAACAAATATGGAATAAAACTTAGTTTCTCAACACCACGTTACCCCCAAGCTAACGGACAAGCGAAGTCGACGAATGAAACAATCATCAATTCACTCAAAAAACGTTTAGAAGTAGAAAAAGGTAAATGGGCAGAAAAACTTCCAGAGATACTGTGGTCATACCGAACAACCCCTCGTCGATCGACAGATAAAACGCCATTTTCACTTGTATATGGCTCGGAAGCAGTGATTCCTATCGAGACCAAGCTTCCAACTGCAAGGAGCGAAAACCCCAATGAAGAACAAAATAGTTCAGAGTTAAGCTTTGAGTTAGATCATCTAGACGAACGACGAGAACGAGCTGCAATACGAATACAATTCTATCAGCAACAAGTCGCACGACACTATAATAAGAAAGTACGACTAAGGACGTTCAAGGTAAATGACTGGGTACTACAACGTGTCTTCCAAAACACGAAGGAATAAGGAGCAGGAAAATTGGGTCCGACATGGGAAGGCCCCTACCAAATTACAGACATAAAAGGACGCGGAGCATACAAGCTACGAGGGCTCGACGGTCAAGAAATACACAACAGCTGGAACGCTCTGCATCTAAAAAAGTACCATTTCTAAACTATTCTTTTTTATGTTTGAACTTATCTTTTATTAGACACTAACAAATCGACCCTCAAGAGAGCAATGATGAAAACTTAAGTGTAAACTAAGCTCACCAAAATATTTGTTACTACATTTGGCCCGCAACAATGCATACATCAACTCTGAAAAATATCACTCGACATTAGTGGTGGCCACGGTTCGGTTTCGGTTCCGTGGCCACCCAAAACCGAAACCGTAACCGAAAAACCGGTTTAGTACACGGTTTCTAACCGGCGGTTTTATGGTTTCGGGTCAAAAACCCACGGTTTTGGGTTCGGTTTCGGTTTTTCAAAAAATAAATTCAAAAAAAGTGCCACGTGGAAGCTTATGATTAGTCGATGTTTTTTTTCTAAAATTTTTTTAAAAAAACCGTCGGTTTTTGGCGGTTTTTGGAAGTACCCAAACCGAAACCGTAACCGGTTCAACCGGTTTTGAAACCGTCGGTTTCGGTTTTAGTTTCGGTTTCGGTTTCGGTTTTGGGGCAGTTTTTGGAAGTACGGTTTCGATTAAACCGTGGGTAAAACCGTCGGTTTAACTAAAACCATGGCCACCTCTACTCGACATCATACATTAAGAGTAACGGCAACAGTTGGGGGTAAACATTTCGATCGGACAAAATCGACTATAAGAACGCATGTACGCGATTATTCCAATATAAAGGTCTTGTCGACCGTGAAAATAGGTGTACGAGATTACTCAAATGTAAAGGTCTTGTCGACCACAAGAACGCATGTAAGCGATTATTCCAATATAAAGGTCTTGTCGACCATGAGAACGCATTTATGCGATTATTCCAATGTAAAGGTCTTGTCGACAATGAAAACGCGTGTACGAGATTATTCCAATGTAAAGGTCTTGTCGACCATGAAAACGCGTGTACGCGATTATTTCAATGTAAAGGTCTTGTCGACCATGAAAACGCATGTACGCGATTGTTTCAATGTAAAGATCAAAGTAGACCTGGCAAGGGTCCGGTTCCAACCGTGGAACCGGACTGGAACCGAAATCAAAAAACCAGAATCGGAACCGGAACCGGTTTTTTCAGTTCCGGTTTCGGTTCCAGTTCAAATATTTAACAAACCGACCGGTTCGAACCGTGATGGAACCGGCAGTTCCGGTTCGGTTTAAACCAACCATTTTTTTTTTCGACCGTTGAGGCCCAACAGTCTGCTGACGTCAACGTGACGTCAGCATGACGTTGGGCCCAACGACATGCTGACAGATGACGTCAGCATACCGTTGGCCTCAACGGTTAACCCTTTTAATTTTTTTTTTCTTTTCTATAAATACCCCTCCTCCCCTTTCATTTTTTCTCACAATTTCACACTAATTTCTTATTTTCCTCTCATTCTCTATTTCTCTCAAATCTCAATTCTCTCTATTCACAATTCTCTAATTCTCTAATTCTGAATTTCTAATTTTTATTTCAAGTTTCATTGTTTCAATACTCAACTCTCAAGTCTCCAACACTCTCCAACTCTCCAAGACTCCAAGACTGAAGACTCCAAGTTTCCAAGGTTTTTATTATTTATTTAATTTTGCAATTTATCATTTATTTGCAATTAATTTTATTTCCAATAAATTTTATTTGCAATTAATTTTATTTTCAAAATTCCAATTAATTTTATTTGCAATATATTTTATTTGCAATATATTTTATTTGCAATTAATTTTATTTTCAAAATTCCAATTAATTTTATTTGCAATTAATTTTATTTCCAATTAATTTTATTTACAATTTATCTTATTTATAATTTATTTAATTTCCGAATAACCAATTACTATTTAGTATTTACTAAATACTAAGTTTCCAATTTCATTTATTTGCAATTTATCTTATTTATAGTTACTACTTAGTACTTACTATAATAGTACTTAGTAGTTACTAGTTACTACTAATCTACTATTCTACTATTGTAGTATTATATTATTATAGAATATAGATTTATGCTTTATAGTATTATTCTTCTAAGTTCTAAGTTTCCAATTATTTATTTCAGATTTTCAGTATTTCTCTAGTCCCAAATTTATTCCGTCCATTCCAATGGCAAGTGGTGGAAATGGAAGGGGTCACGGCCGTGACGATCCTAGGCGTTCGATTTCGATGAAAGGTAATGGTCAGATGGTCGATAATCTCGGTCATAACGACACCACTTATCACGATTATCTGCAACGCCGGGCCTATGCTAAAGACCTAAGCCTAAACATTCCTGCTCCCCCTTTAATAATTTCGAAACCCGATCATAATACCACCCCCCCGGCCTTAATTTGACAAGCCATTCAGAAATTATGCCTGATATTGATACACCTCAGGATTATGATTTTGATCCACCGGAAGCAAATGAGGACGAACCGGATCCGAAGCAGAGTAAATCTGATCTATTCGTCAAACATATGAAGAAAGTTAGGCAAGAAGATGGAAGCTATGTAACGGCTTGCAATTATTGCAATAAAGTATATAAGTGGTCCAAATCCGGAGGATATGGCACTTATCGGAAGCATATTCAAACCAAACATCCAGAATCAGAGACCAGATCGGGTTCACAAACACAAATTCTCAGGTACGCTACTCCTAACCAACAATTATTTCGTTATACTGATGAACAAAATAGAGAAGAATTAGCTAGAATGGTAGCAGTAGAACACTTATCATTCGGTTTTGGTGAAAAGGTTGGTTTTATTAATTATTGTTGACGAGCATTAAACCCTGCTGCATGTTGTATTCATAGATCCACTCTTGTATATACACTTGAAAATATTTATGTAAAAAAAAAAAAAAAAGTTAGAAAGATTTTTTGAAAAATATAACGGTCGTGTTTCCGTATGTGCCGACATATGGACTGACTATTGGCGATCACATTCATACTTGGGTGTCACTTGCCATTTTATGGATGATGCATGGAATATCCAAAAAAGAATTCTTGCATTTAGAGTTTTTGATGATTCATATACTGCTCAAAATATTGTTAGAATGATTAGAATTATTTTTTCAGAGTATAAAATTGAGAACAAAATTTTTTCAATTGGTTTTGATAATGCTTCTAGCAATACTGCTGCTATTCCATCTTTAATTAATTTATGCAAACCATTTTTTGGTGGTGTATTTTTTCATCAAAGATGTGCATGCCATGTTTTAAATTTATGTGTTCAAAAAGGATTAGAAACTCTTGATCATTTTATTCTACTTATTAAACAAGCCCTTCAATTTTTATGGAAACATTCTTCTGTAATGAATGCATGGGTAAAATATTGTAAACAAAATGGTAGACGTGCCGTTAGATTTCCTCGTGATGTTCGAACACGTTGGAATTCTACTTATAAATTGCTTGCTCAAAGTTACGAGTATAGAGATCTATTAGTTTCTTTTATTCAATTTCATGTTATTGACATTCAACTTTATAAATCTCATTGGGATGCTTGTTACAACGTTTTCAATTTGTTAAAAGTTTTTCATACTGCTACAACAAATTTATCTGGTGTTTATTATCCTACAACTCATTTATTTATTATTGAAAGTCTAAATATTGCTGGTGCATTTGCTTATTGTGAATCCGACATAGAAATAGGGGAAGTCGTTAATGCTATGAAGGAAAAATGGTTACGTTATTATCATGAGTTGCCAGATATTTATTTGATTGCCATGATTTTTGATCCACGTTGTAAATTACAAATTTTCTGTTATTATCTCAATGGTTATTATGGCATCCAAGGTTTAAACATAGAATATGATGTTAATGCATGTTATGATAGAATTAAGAAATTATTGTATTCTTTATATGATGAATATCTTTTAGTTTATGAATCCTCACTCAACTGAGATGTTACACGAACACAAACTGCACATCCCGCATCATAATCCTCCGGATTTTTGAATTTAGGATATAGTCTATTATCAAAAAAAACAGAAAAAACCTAGATCTTCTTCTTCATCAAGCATTGACAAGTATTCTCAGTTTGAATATTATCTAAATGATTCTTATGAGTTTATAGAATCCACGTCAGACAGACAATTTGATATATTACAATATTGGAAAGAGTACGCAAAGTACTATCCAATCATGGCTATCATAGCCAAAAATATTTTTTCAACACCAGTTTCTACAGTGGCGGTGGAACAAGAGTTCAGCGCCAGGGGGAATATCTTGGATGAAAGGCGTTCATGCTTGACTCCGAAAGCACTCCAGATACAGGTTTGTGTGGATGATTGGACAAAGGCTCAATATAGACAACAAGAAATCGAACATGAGATAACATACGATTTCTTCAAAGATGACGAACATGAAAGTGGAGAGACAAGTGCAACGGGCCCGGAATAGAAGATGTGGATCACGTATTCATGTCATCACAAGTCCATGTCATCAACAAACCTGCAATAAAAGGTAAGAGAACTACGTGACCTTTGATTCCTCTAAACCCCCCAAAGGATACGTAGGCAACTTAATTGTAGTGAAAATTAAGTGCAAGGCTAATAATTTTACATTTTTTTTGTTTTATTTTAATTTAATTTTGTAATTTATCATTTATTTATTTTATGTTATTTTCGAACTTCGAGTGACCTAATTCCCAAATATCCAATAAAATGTAATATGTAATTTGTAATTTGACATTTTGTTTATTTTATTTTAATTTCCTTTTGTAATTTGTATTTTGTCATTTGTTTATTTTGTAATTTGTAATTTATATATTTTATTATTTAAAATTACATTATTACAAGTTTAGAAGTTTACAATTTAGAAGTCTTTTTTTTTTAAATTAAAAAAAAATAAAAAACTTTCCGGTTCAAAACCGTCGGTTCCTCTAGAACCGGAACCAGAACCGGAACCGAACCGGAACCTTGCCACCATTAGATCAAAGTCGACCATAAAAACACATGTACGCAATCATTTCAAAATATTTGTCAAAAATCGGCCATGGAAACACATTATTTCAGCGTAAAGGTCATGTCGACCACAAGAACACGCTATTATTCGTATATAAGACTATTATATCTACACAAGATTTTCTAACATCTCTGATCGACTCGACAAAATAACATTTCTTAAACCCATGCGAGAATGATCAGATCTCATCCATCAAATTACGAATGAGCATAAGTTTACAGGCTTATCACGTTCACATCAACGCAATTGTGCAAACCCCATTGTATGATGGTTGTTTCGTTTTCACATAATCAATCAGAAACATCAAAATTAAATAAAATTATATCAAGCAAAGATATCCACGGTTACAGATTAGTTAAAATGTGACAAGGTCTTGACAACCAGAAATCCAAAAATAAATAGGAAAAGATACAAAAAAGACAAAATCATTTTTGTGCTGAGTTAGTAGTAGGAACATCATGATTGTCGATTGCGTGAACACTTCTACCCTGAGCTTCAACGTTCGCTTCCTCTTCAACCACATTTTCAGACGGGGACCTTTTAAGCGCATAATGCTCTATCTCTTCATACATTTCAATAATGTCTCACATTTCGACTTCATCCCATTTAACATGGTCGCCCGACAGATACTCCTTGTATAACTTGCCCCATGCCTTGCACATAGCTTCGGCCACCATTGACATCAATCATTTCTTCAAACTCTCGACCAAGCCTTCTTACTTGACAACAGCAGCTTTAGTAGTCGACAACTCCTCATCCTGTTGATATTTCTCTCTTTTTACATTATTCAACTCCTTCTCCAAGGCTGTTTTCTGCTGCTCTACTTCTTTCAAGGCTTGGTCGAGTTTAGCGTTTTTCTTCTTGAAAACGTTGACCTCCTTCCTAAACTCTACGCATTTATCACTAACCACTTTGTACCTATCGTGAAGATGCAGCTGCACTTGCAAAGCCTCTAAAAAAGAATGTCGCATCATACTTAAGAATGTGGCACCAAAAAAAATAAATAAATAAAAAACTTACACGAAACGCTGAAAGAACACCTATGTCAAACACCTCCTCCGTCCTTTTACCCTTCAGAAAGATATCATCCACTGAAAGAAGAAATTCGTCCGACCTCTTCAAAAACCCAGATGGCTCGGTGAAAGACGAAATACCCGACACAAGGAGCATCATTGGTGAATCTGGCTCCATCTCAGCTGTAGTCGCCTTCGAGCTTGATTCAACATTTGTTCCTTGGCCTACAGTAAAAGCTCTTTTCTATTTCTTCTTTGCAGGACTTTTTTCCGGAGAAGAGGTGTAAATATGTTCTGGCATCGAAGGAATACTCTCTGTCGACTTGTCAGCTACCCTTTTTTTTACGGCCGCCGCTCTTTTCCTTGCCATCTCTTCCCTAACAACTCGTATGGTTTCAGCTTTGTCAGGCATATTTATCTTTGTGCTCGCCATCGACGTCACTGCGAAACGACGTTCAACATCAGTTAAAGGTGACAAAAATTTAAGTTCACATTCAAGTATTTCGAGACTCTCCTAATCCAAATATACGACATGAAATCCTTCACGTGAGGATATGACGCTCGTGATCTATTCAGACTCGACCATCTCCATAAGCTGCTAGGCCTAAGTTTACCTTCCGTCAGTAAAACTGTGCAACTCCTTTCCTCTACAGGAATATCTAAGATAGCCTGGGTACGTTCAGGCGTCACTTCGCACGACGGTCTACTATCTACACCCTTTGTCTCTACAAAATTAATTATTCGTCAATAAGATATAGTTTAGATATACAGGTAATATATAAAGCGAGCGATAAACTACTCACTATATCGATTCCAGACTCGTCTATACCGATACTTCGTTTCCCCCCAAGGACCGTCGATCGGAGGACCCCTTGGGAAAAAGTAGGTATCTTTCCACTGACGATCATTCATCGTAATATCAACGATAAGTTGATTTTTCTTAGACCTATACATTAACATATAACGACCTTGACCGTGTATATGCTCCTTCAAATAGTAGTTGTGAAGAAGGCACCCTAGCCTAAACTTCACCTTGTACCTCTCGCTGATAACACCTAAACTGAACAATGTTCTCCAACTATTTGGCATCAATTGACCATGAACAATGTCGTAATACAACAATGTCCGTCGAACCAATTGGGGAACTGGGAATCTAAAACCCAAGCGGAGAAAGTACTCGTAGAAACATGTCCACCCAGGTATATCCTAATCCGCCCGTTCCCCCTTTTTTGGTGCTTGCAGTTTGACTGAATTCGGGATCCCATAGATCGTCCGGATCTTGTCCAGATCAACATCTGAAATCACACTCGGTGGATTGTCAATCAAAATACCAAAGGAACGACCGGAAGTAGACGCCTCCGCGACATCCATTTGCTCCGAATGGTCGACTAGACCCGCAATAGCGTGGACGACGCCTCGCTCCAACATCCCTTCTGCTTTTATAGAGACCACATTCGGCGAGTCTTCAACCGTAACCAGTCGACCAGCATTGCTAGTGACAGAGTCGACCTTCCTATCTACTTCTTTATCACTAGGAGTCCACGAAAATTGCGGCTCCGAAACTGTAGCGTCACTCGACATAATGTCTCCAAAAAGAAAGCTGACATGTAAAAACGCAAAAGTCAAGCACAAACTGAGGCGCTACAATCACAACCTAAGGTTTAAAGACCAAAGCCTAGGGTTTTCCATAAAGTCATTAGGAATTTCTCCACTAAAAACCTAAGACGTCGGTTAAAGCTTTTACCTACTCTTATCCTAGGTCGAGCGATCATAAAAATCAAGAAAACACACTAGTAACACGACAGACCGATAACATCGTTCAGCACATCAAATATTTCGAATATATTCAAAGCATGAACACAAAAAATGAAGAACGTTTCGAATATATTCAAAGCATGAACATAGAAAATGAAAAATGAAAAACGAAGAAACATGTATTTTTCTAGAAAAAAGGGCATCAAACACTCCTATCTATTCTCTATAAAGATTCGCAAAGGTAAATCTCATACAAAATACGCGAAGGTAAAATCTCATACAAGATAATTATGAAACATAAAAGTACTTTTTTTGTTTTTACTAACCTTATAGGAAATGAATCGGTGGAGCTCTATAATCGCCTCGTCGTAAAAAAATTTTCTTTTTGCTAGAAAGGAAAAGACTTACGTGCAGAGTGAGACAATGGGAGATATGTTGGTTTATAAAGGCAAGTAACATAACTGCAGGTACCTAAAACCTAGTTTGACACGTGTCCACGCCCTTTCAGTTGCCAACTTATCTAGACAATCGCAGAAATTCAAAATTTGAACTTTAAAAGCTACGGCCGAATTAAATGCGTTTGACACCAACATGGGAAACCCAAACGCAACCATCTTGTCGATATAATGGCCAAAGCCTATATAGTACCTACAGACGACAGGTCGTTTCAAAATAGGAATCATCGTTTTTTTGATTTTATTCTTCGTTCGTCGATGACCCTTTAAGATAACGTTATTTGAAACCTCACGATTCGACATGGCTTACTTGCGATGATCTAACCAAGGTCACTCTCTAAACTTGGCAATCCCATTTATAGAGAGTGGGGGGCAAACTGTGGTAGCTAGAAATGGCTTATAGGCCCAACAAGCAAAGGCCAGAACGTAATGATGTTAGGATCAATCCAGGCCTGTAACGTTGGTCGACCCTATACTGCTACCAGTATTGTTGACTGACCAAGTCAAAGAAGTTATCAACACTGATAAGCAAACCATTCAAACGTTGAGAGAATCTCTCCTTAAATCTCTCCACGTGATTCTAACCTACTCTGACCGTTAAAGAGAAACTGGGTGCCTATAAAAAGGACCCTCACTAACGTTAGAAGGGGGGAGAAAAAGCTTAAGATTAACATATTGAATTTATTAAGAATTCTGTCAACCGGAATTGAAGCGGATTTTCTGATCACGATCAAATTACTCAGCCCAAGCATACCTAAGGCTAAGATCATATATCCCACTTTCATCATTGTTTCTTTTCTGTTCTTTTTTGTTTTTTTATTCATTTGCAGGTTAAACGAAGGTGACAACGAATCAGAGTCGAAAAACTCATCTCACCAGCAAAATCATCTTCGAACGACATCCTACAACTGACGAACCAGGATAGTTGTCTTAGGCCTAACTCAACCCGACCGGACCCGATCCTTTTCAATTGTTAATTGACCCCCTACAATGGTCGAACGACATTAATCATCTTTAAAATGTTTCAACTATCAAATACATATTGATATACATGTTGATATATATGGTCGAACGACAAAGAATTATATTAAAGTGTTTATCAAATACATGCTCTGCATTGTCAAACGACGCATGAATTATAGCAAAATGATTCAATTATTTAATGCATGCTGCTCCATACTGTCAACGACATAGTAATTATAGTAAAATATCAAATGTATGTTGATCTGCATGATCGAGCGACATGTGTATAGTTTCTACAAAGTGTTCCATGTGCTCAGATTTTACAAATTTTCTATAAAGAAAGCTATGTCGAGCAACATGTGCAGATTCTACAAAATTTCTACATGTCGAGCGTGTTGTGTTCAGAAGTAAGCATGAAAAATTGAAAATTAAATGTTTTCATGAAATCACTCAAGACAACCACTAGTTGTTGATCCATATTGTCGAACGACGATATATGATTGATCCGACATACACGAGCAATTATATTGAAATGGTCTAGGTCCCACTGCACAACATAGAACCACAACATCGTATAACGTGTTTAAGTATTTCATATCAATTCACATGTCGAACTACAAATTTCAAATGACTATGCCAAGCTACAACCATGCTACAACCATCATGTCAATCTCTCTGTTGAACTACATATTGTGTTCCAAGTCAAGCCACAATATTATGAGAAGTATCAGCTATAAAATCACAAATTGGAATTATAAGTTGGCTCAAACAACCACCGTTGGTGGAGATTTTGCCTGAAATTACTGATTTTCGGGATACTGTGAAAGATTCTATCTATCTATATCTATCTCCAAAATTAGATACATTAGAATTCTCGACAGATGCTATATTGATGGCATCAACCTTGATGGCTACATTTGATTAAAAAATAAAAAAAGAGCGCTCTACGACAAACCATAAAATAGCGCTCTACAAAGCTTCAAAAAGCGTTCTATGGAGCTAAGAATAGAAGCGCTACGGCGAGCTACAAATAACGTTCTATATTGAGGTATGTCACCATACTGAATTATTTCGTTGCTTGGCTTTGTGTCGAAGCGCCTTGCTTTTAATTTTGAGCTGATCGACTTCAGACTAAACGTTTTTAGTTTCATAAAAACTCAAGTTTTTAGTGCTCCAAGTCAAAATACATGTTTGTAGTTAAAAAAATATAAAAAAAATATAAAATAAAAATGCATGCTGATCTTGACATGGTCGAACGACAAATGCATTGTATTAATGATTCAAATATTTTATGCATGCTGATCTAGACATGGTCGAATGACAAAGAAGTTATTAAATGATTCAATTTATCATATGCATGCAATTACTACAATTGTTGAACCACACATGAGTTATTTAAATGATTCAATTTATCATACGCATGCAATTACTACAATTGTTGAACCACACGAGTTATTAAAATGATTCAATTTATCATATGCATGCAATTACTACAATTGTCGAACCACACATGAGTTATATTGAATGATTCAATTTATCATTTGCATAAAATTACTACAATTGTCGAACGACACAGAAGTTATGTTATAATTCAACTATCAAACTACATGTGGATCTATACGGTCGAGCGACAGAGAAATTATGTTAAAATGATGGAACTACTTTATCGGATGCATGGTCAAACGACAATAATTATGTTAAAATGATTTAACCACATTTTCAAATGCAAGGTCGAACAAATGCATAGTCGAATGACAAAGGAATGAGGTACACCACTTTGTGTCGATCTACACTAAGTCGTTGGTCCACGTGATAAAATGTGAAGTTTAAAACACTTTGTCGAGCTACATATCGACTGTCGAACTACCTTCGTTGAACTACATGTCAATTGTCGAACTACCTCCGTCGAGCTATATGTCGACTGTCGAACTCTCTCCGTCGAGCTTCATGTTGACTGTTGAACTCTCTCCATTGAGTTACATGTCGACCGTCGAACTCCCTCCGTCGAGCTACATGACTGTTTAACTTTCTTCGCTTTGCTACATTGCTTGCTCCAAGTCAGGCCAAAGTTTTGGGTGCACTCTATAACTCCAAGTCGAACGATGAATTATAACAAAAAGTGAACGAAAAACTAGAGCTATGGATATATTATTGCTTGCCGAGTTAGCATACTACCGACAAATTGGAATTATAAGGTATCCTGCACTATACAATTATATATCTTCTCCTATCTTTTACTTTTTATTTATATTATCATGACATTGCATGGCAGCTAACACTTCTATCTACCCCCAAGCGTACATTTCACTATATTTTTTGTTTTTGTTGTTTTAATAAAAGCATTGTTTACTTGCATACTTGCATACTTGCATTTTAAGGATGTACAAACGTCGCTCTACTACGAGCGTTCTACAAATGTCGATCTACAACGAGCGTTATAAATGACGCAATTTTATAATTAAAAGGCTGTGTCGATCCCACAACGCATGTACACGATTTGTGTATAAAAAAAGGTCGTGTCTACCCCATAACGCATGTAAGCGATTATCACATAAAAAAGTCGTGTCGACCCAATAACGCTTGTACACGACTTCAATAAAAAATTATAATCGAATAAGCACAAGTTTACAGGCTTGTTTCATGTCGACTCATAACGCATGTACGCGAATTCAATGTAACAAATGGTCAATTGACCCTTGCTCTATACTCGATAAATCTATATACCGTTCAACGCAAGAGTATCGAAACATTCCACACTCTAACTTGAAGACTTCAACTCAGAGAGCGGAGGGCTAACTGTGATAGCCAAAAATAGCACAACCCAAATATTGAAACCCAATGGAAGACAAGTCCAATCTGATGTCATAAGCTTTGACAAGTCTGAAAAGGACCAAGTCAGCTGACAATTATGCAGCTCAAGAAAATGACAAAGTTAACTAGCTGTTATCATTTGATAACTACATAGCTTGAGTTCCATTCAATCTTCAACTATCAAATCCCACGAAACCAAGACAGGATCTCTGAGATTTGATTCTCCTAAAAAAACAAAACAACACATGTGAGGCCTATAAATAAGACAGAGAGTCTTCGGAATGAGGGGGAAAAAAAGCTCTAAAAATCACGTTAGAAACTTTATCTCTCCATGGCAATTCATCTCTGCTCACTTACACACAAAGTTATGACTTTTTTGGCTCTCCTATAGACTCACGCAAACCACTCATAATTTACTATTCTCAATTCATGCAAGAGCAAATTAATTGCTTTGCATTTCATGTTGACCTCATCCAGCTGCATTGTTGCTATCAATCTATTTGACCTCCACTTGATTGTCCATTTCTCCATCCTTTGTTTTTATTTCGTTCGACTACTTGCATTCAATGAACCTGCAAGTATAGAAAATCACTTATAAATAGATCGACAACAGCCTTGCCTCGTCTCCTCTTAGCAAATTAATTTGCTCAACGCTCAGCCCAAGCGAACATAAAGCTATAACGACACAACCCAGGGCTCGACAAGCCCTATCTACGGGAATCCCAAATATTTGACAAAGCATTGTTCATAGTTTGCTGGTGCCCCGCACATTACGATTCTGACCGAATTTTGACCGTAAGATTTTCTGGTTCTACAGGGACTCAATAGAATTACCATGTGTAAGTATTAAATCAATCAAAAATTGTATTCCAATGGAGTTGTTTGGGTTTTGAAGCAACTACGTTTTTTGTAATGCTATAGTTTTTTTTACGTGATAAAATATATATATATATACGGTTGGGTTTTAGGCGGATGCTAAAATTGGAAATAAGTTAGATTAGTGAAGATAGTTTTGGAAGTAAAATTTGTTTTAAAATCCAATGGTTTTTTGTTTAGTGAAAAGTGAAAAAATTTCATTTTTATAAACGAGGGATTTTAGAGGTATTTATCACTTCAAAAATCAATCAAAACATCTGAATTAAGTGTCATTAAATCAAACGGGGCGTAACACTTCTAATTATATAAAACCTATACTGGCTTAACTGTTCCGTAGAATCTTAAAACACTTTAAAATTTTTAAATGGTTTGCAGTCACACTTCGCAGTTATCTAATTATTTTTTCAAACATTCTTCTTGGATCACCCATTTGTATTTTTTCTTCTTCCAAAAACTGCTATATTTTGGGCGACCCCACTTGAAATCTTTTGTAAATACAAAAATCCCAGTTTTAATTTTAAAATTCTTTTCTTGAAATCGATCACTAGTGTTAAACTTTTTCTGGGATTTTGAAGTTGGTGTCTTGGTGCCCCTTTTTTCAACTCAAATTGTGGTGAAACCAACTTGGGTTCTTGATGAAAGTTGGTTTTTTTCAAGTTTAAACACTCGGATTGCCCTTGTAAGTTCCACATTTTGTTAGTTTTTTTGTTGTTATTTTGAACTTTTTCATGAATTTAATTGATAAAATTAATTGCTTTGTAAGTTTAGATTTGTGGGTATGTGTTCTTTTAAGGATTTTTAGTGTTTATTGAGGAAGTTTGTTTTTTGATCTTCAAGAAGAAGAGAAGTAGCTGATTGTGTTGCGACGTAATAAGTTTTTCGTGTTGTTGTGGATGGTACGAGAATTGTTTTGTCAATCTGTTGAACTTTCCATGAACTTAATTGATAAAAGCCAGAGCTTTGCAAGTTTAGATCTGTAGGTGTGTGTTCTTTTGAAGGATTTTTAGTGTTTATTGAGAAAATTGTTTTTTTGATGTTCAAGAAGAATAGAAGTTGATTGTGTTGTGATTTTCTTCCAAGTTTAGTTTATATCATACTCATTGAGATTGTAGTGGTTCAACTGAAATCACAGAGGCATGAATTGATGCAATATAAACTCTCGATAAAATACCCCATTACTTAGATTGATGATTTATGTTGTCTGATCACTGTTTTGATTCTTTACTCTATTGAATTGCTGAATTTTATTTCATTTTTTGGCACGGCTGATTGACCAACTTTAAGGTGATTTCAACAATTTCCTTGGAGGAGAAGATAACTTTTTGTCCTTTTCGAGTCTTTTTTCCTTGGCAAAGAAGAAAACATCTTTGAGGGCACATCGTAGACTTGGAAATTATTGGGTTTCAACCGTCCCTTCCATTGTTCGTAAATTTTGATACAGTGTGTTGCTTCTTGGTTGTCTGAACATTTCTTGTTTCTTTGCAAAGAAGTCGTAATTGATAAGTGCATGAGAAGAAAATGTTGAACTAGATTCCAACATTATTGTCAAACATTGTAAATCATACCTTTTGGATCTTTCTTGTAATTTGCACAAAGAAAAGAAAGTTCGTAAGGAAGAAACTTGGGAGCCAATTTTTCAAATGTGGGTCCACTTTCTTTTATTAAGCTCAGTCTTATTTGGCCTAGCTTTTGAAATTTCTTTGGTTAGGAAACAAAAAAGCAACTGCTGGTGGGACCAAAATACCCATCAACTATAAACTATACAATATGGGATCTGAAAAGACTTAGAAAATGACCTGAGGATTATCCCAAGAAGTTTCCTTAGGGACTTGGCTTTTATGAAAAGAAAATACATAGCTATTTGCATTGAATTTAGAGGTATGCACTACTTCTCTAATTTTCAAAACTTATTTTTGTCATTAATCTGCAATATATGGAGAAGTTGAAGTGAAAACTCTCTCCTATGTGAAGAATAGTAAGGGAAAGTATCGAATAATCTCATATTTTTCTGTGTATATGTAATCGTTGTTCCGTTTCTTATTGAGATTTGTTCTAATTGTTTCACCATCTTTTTATCTTGTTGAATCTTATTGATCATTTCTTTGATCTTATTGCAGATTCTTAGCATGAGTTCTCCCAAAAGAACACATGTGCTCATGAATGATGTAATGTTTAATATACTAGTTCGGTTACCCTTGAAGTCTTTGTTGCAGTGCAAATGTGTGTGCAAATTGTGGCAGAATTTAATATCGGACCCTGTCTTCATCTCCAATTATTCTCGACAACACCCCCAGTACCAGGTCTCCGGATTTTATTTAGAGAAATACTTACTTCTACAACTTCATTCAGAACTTCTGTTCATTCCATGGGAAGGACAGGATGAAGCTGTTCCTGAGACGTCACTCTCTTTCATCGGGGATGATAACGGTATCTACATAAAGCATTCATGCAATGGCCTTCTACTCTGCAGCAGTTTCCGTTGCCATGACGAAGATCGCGAATACTATATCTGCAAACCTACTACAAAGCAATACTTGTCGTTGCCCAAGCCCCCCTG
The DNA here is from genome assembly GCA_035582765.1 of Acer negundo. NCBI lineage: Eukaryota > Viridiplantae > Streptophyta > Magnoliopsida > Sapindales > Sapindaceae > Acer > Acer negundo. The sequence continues at coordinate 36,274,755 of CM069241.1, forward strand.
CGAAAAAGTCCTTGGCATAAGCATTGCATACGACCCTAACAAATCACCTCATTATCAAGTTATATGCATTTCTGAATCCGAAGTGTCATTCAATCACCGTCAGGTAAAGATCTACAGTTCGGCTACAGGTTCATGGAGAGACTCGGGGAATCCTTTCATTATTTTTGATGAGATGCGGTTTAACCGAGGAGTCTACTGGAATGGTGCATTACATTGGGTTGGCAACGGAGACTTGTCCTTACGATTTGATGTTCAAAAAGAGTTTATGCTTACAATGCCAATGCCTCCAATCCCAGAGGAACACTCAGAGAGAAAATTAAGTTATTTTGGTGAATCGGGAGGCCATTTATATCTGATTGAAATCTACGATCCTCGTACTACTGTCTTTGATGTGATGGAGATGAGGAGTGACTATTCCGGTTGGTCAGTGAAGTACCATGTTGATATCAATATCCTGAAGTCGTGCTATTACTATGCTATGGTGAGAAGACATCGTTATGTTTTCTCCGTATTACATATTCTTCATCGGCAAGTAGGAGATGGAGATGAATCAGTCTTGGCTCTACAAATCCGCGGCGCATTGCTCTTGTACAACCTTGGAGATAACACTTTCATGGAGCTTCCTGACATGTTTTCCTCAGGAAACCAAAACTTGGGATTGTTATATACTTGGGAGAGAGTTCATCCTTATACAAACCCGCTTTGTTATATTTGATTACCATTTGTTGTAGATAGTACTTTTTATGATCAAAGGAGTACGCCATGTCTTGTTTATTTAGCAGTCACTTGTTATGTCAAATTGTTAATATTTCAATACGAGTAATGCTAGGCAATCTAAAAATTTAGTCTAAATTTCAATCAAAATGATGTTGTAAGTGAGTTGTCATCACCATACACAATATGGAATGATGTGGCTAATGAAAAAACCAATTGCCACATCAATTGGGTTGAATTGGACTAAATTTTTGAGTTGTCTAGCATTAAGTGTTTCAATATACATATAAGTCTGCCAAGTTTTATGCTTGCTGTTTTTGCATAATTAAGCCTTTTTTTTTTTTAATCATCCAAAATCCCAATTTTAATGATAAAGCTAATGTGTTTTTGATTCTTAATTCAAATTTTTTATATTTTCAGAAGAAAGAAAAAGTGAAAAAAAAAAAAAAAAAAAAGAGGAGAATTTTGAAAAATCCTCTTTCTTTACTAAAATTGAAAATAATCTTGTGGTTTTGAAATCATGAAATTGTGTTGAAACTTCTTTAATGTGACCCAATAACATCGTCATGATGCCTAATATTATCTAGGCCACGTTTATTAATTGAGAATGAAAATGAAAATAAAATATATTTTTTTTTTTACTAAAATTGAAATTAATCTTATGGTTTTGAAATCAAGAAATTATGTCAAAACTTATTTAATGTGAGCCGTTCAGGTGTCCATTATTACCTAGTGCATGTTTATTAATAGATAATGAAAATGGAAGGGAAGAGTTTGTTAATCGAGAATGAAAATGATCGGGAATCATGTTCCATCGGTAAAGAATTAAATTCCCTTCCCCTAAATAATTCATGATAAATAAACCGTCTCTCATTCTGAATTTTTTATATTTTTTTTTCAATATCCTTAGTCAAATCTTAGGTTTTCTGATTCTCCCTATAGTGATGTTGAAACAAAAATTATTTGTACTTAGCTAAATATTTTTTTTCTGAAAATTCAATGGGGTTAGGTTACTATGGATGTACCGTATAGTTTTAGGGTTAGTTGTTAATCATTGGATTTCAATCCAAAGGTTTTAAAAATATATATTTTTTTATTTTTATATAATTTTTTTTTACATTAAAAAATTTTAAAATTAAAACTATAAAGTAATAATAATAATAATAATAATAATAATAATAATAATAATAATAAAACTCATAACCACCCGGCAACAATTCAATTTCTTGTATAGTATTTAATTGCCTAAATCCATAAATTGATATTCTCTCAACAACAAAAAATAATTAAAAAAAATAAAAAGGTACAAAAAACATGTTTTTGAGGTAAAGGATGCTCATTTATCCTTCTCCTATCTTAGTAAATTTAAGGGATAATTACCCCGATGACCATCAATGTGATGACATACTATCAAAATAGCCACTAAATTAGGAATTGGTTTCAAAATGACTATTTTTGGCAAAAAGTATGACACTAATGATCATTCCATCAAATGAGTGGTATTCTGGTAAATAAATGGATGACATTAATTTATTTTAGATGTTTTTTGGAAATTAATTTTTTCTTTTGTTTTTTGAAACGAATAATTATATTTAGTATGTGTATATATGTATAGCATATCTCAACTATATATATATTTCTTTTTTTGGGGTCGTTTGTTTTGTTGTCTGAAAACTGAATAGTGACAGAAACCTGAATCTGAATGACATGTTTTTTTTTTTAATATACTGTCAATATGTTTGTTTTTTTTTAAATAAAATTGTCTGAAAAGAAGTAATTTTACATCTATACCCATATTAAACAATTATACATATAATATAGAATAAAAACAATCAAAAAATAATAATTATTATATGAATACGTATGATCATGGTCTTCTTCTTCGATTGCAAACAAACTTTATTTTTATTAAGAAAAGTAAAGTTTTTTTTTTTTTTCAAAAAATAAAAGGGGCAGCATGGAAACTCACACAAAACACTCTAAAAATAATAATATATAAATACTATATATAAATACATAATCCTAATATCATAATAAAGTATTGATATTAAATATCAATATAAGAAGTGATTAGAGTTCTTTTTTATTTTATTTTTAAAGTTATTTAAAATAAGAAATATATTAAAATAAAGATTTCTATACAATATATAATTATGATGAAATTGGAGATTTATTATATATGGAGGATAGTATTGGAAGAAAATTTTTTGGATTACATTTAATGCAATTCAGTGATTTACAATTAAGTGAAAAGTCATGATTTTTTACTTTTTATTTTAAGTTGTTTTTTGGTATTTTTAAGTTGTTTGACCACTTAAAAAAACAAACAAAACAACTTAATAATTATGATTCAGACCCATTAAGTTTTAAGTGGAAAAAACAAACGACCCCTTAAGACTACAAAATCTAAAAAATTTAAAAAACAAAGAAGAGACATGTGTATTGATTTAAACAATTTCTTTTGTTTTTTTGAAATGAATAATTATATTTAGTGTGTATAAATATATATAGAGGAAATGGGGCAAGATAACACTTTTTAAACTTGAACTTGTGTAACTATCACCACGTTACTAAGTCTTGTTTTATTAGCACCAAAAAAGGTATTGAGACCAAAATGCCCCCACTTTTACTTTTGTCTACTTTTAATTTTTATTTTCAATTTTCAATTTCCCTCACTTTCCTCACTTTGACTGAACAACCCATTCTTCCTCTCCTCTCCTTTCTTCCTCTCCATTCTTCCATTTCACAGCTCATTCTTCAATTTTTAATTTCGTTCTTCCTCTCATCTGACGATTCGACGAATGAACTCAAAATATTATTTGTTGATTTCGTAATATTAATTTCGTTTTCATTGATTTTGAGTTTTTATTGTGATTTTGTTGTCGATTTTGATGTGAACTATGAGTTTGTTTGAATCTTGAATTGGTGGGTTTGGGTTTGAGTTTGTCAAACCGGAGAAGATGAACAGTAGCTGAAGTTAGGATTTTTTACACTTACTCGAGACTTAATTGTTCCATTTCAAGACTTAATTATGAATACTCGGGACTTGTTACGCTTATTCGAGACTTAATTTATGAATATCCGAGACTTATTACATTTATTCGAGACTTAATTTATGAAGACTTATTTGCTCCAGTTTCGAGACTTATTTTATGAATACCTGAAACTTATTCATGAGTTTTCGGGACTTATTAATGCGTTTCGAGACTTGATTCATGTTTGTTCGAGACTTATTCTGTTCGACCTCTATCAATAGTGAAAGTGACGATCCGACAACGGCGCTGGTTGACTTCGGAGATAGTTGGATCTAGAAGATCAAAAGACGCCGAGTTCGTTGGCGCCATTGGTTTTATCAGATTTGCGACAAATCGTCATATATCGAACGATGAAGATTCGATGACGGTTTGAGTTTGGCTTCATTTCTCTCTTGACATTGCTAGAAAATGTAAACGAACACTTCGGTTACAACGATTGGCACTAGACGAACGTTTTCCTAGTGGTTTTGCCGGTCAACTCGCCGGTCGACGATGGCACCTCCATTAAAGCTTCGTCCATTGAGGTTTTTGAAAAAAAAGAAGAAGAAAGAAAGTGAATGACTCATAAGAGAAAAGAAAAGAAGTTGGTGGGAATTTTTGTCCAAATTCCATTTTTGGTGTTATTAAAACAAAACTTATTAATGTGGTGCTATTTTGCACAAGCCCTCTCCCAAAAAGTGATATTTAATTTTTGAACCTATATATATATATATATATGTTTGAGATATGCTAGTGTGTGTAAATATATATATATATATATATATATGTTTGAGATATGCTATACATATATACACATACTAAATATGATTATTCGTTTTTTTTTAAAATAAAAAAATTGATTTCCAAAAAACATATAAAATAAATTAATGTCATCCCATTATTTACCAAAATGCTACTCATTAAAAAAATTGATTTCTAAAAATAACATCTAAAATAAATTAATCTTCTCCCCTTATTTACCAAATGCCACTCATTTGATGAAATTGAATGAAATGGCTATTAGTGTCACACTTGTCGTCAAAAATAGCCATTTTAAAACCAATTTTTAATCTAGTTGCCATTTTGACACTGTGTCATCAAATTTATGGTCACTGAAATGATTATCCCTAAATTTAATAAGCATCATGTCATAACTCATAAGTCATAACAAGTTGATGTTGATTCGGTGGTACAGCCTCTCGTACCCACACAGCAACACCACGAGGTTGTGGGTTAACGTCCCTCTTCTCTCCCCATAAAACTTTGAATTATTATAATATTTCAGAAAAAAGAATAAAAATAAAAATCGTATCATATGGTATGAACAATCCCGATCTGGTCAGTGTGTACTGGTATAACTTTATGAGGATATTAAATATGAACCACTTATTATGTATAAGTTTTGACAAATGCATGCGCACTTGAGTCTAAACATACAAAACTAATGACTCATTTAGTATTCGTATGAAGTTATATCGGTGCATACTATCGACTTGAAAATTTCTAATGGTTTGTAACTATGAATCTTCAATCCTATTTAATCTCTATGCCACATGCTATGAAGAATCTCTCTCAAATGTAATCACAAACGGATCCAAATTCGGATTGCACCCGATCCTCTGCCAGTCCAGTCGGGTTTCAGTTTTCACTGAGAAAAACAACCAACCTTATCGCTCCATATAACGTTTTCAAAATGAACCCACAAAAAATAATAGAACTTGTTTAATCAATAAAAATGGGAGTTAAATTTCTGGGTTTCAGTTTCTACTAAATTTTTGTGCAAAAAATTGAAACTTTTAACACACAATAGAAGATTGTTCTCCCAACATGACAGCGGTTTCAGCGACTGTAACAAGTGGGTTCCTTGCATTTCGCGTGAAATGTTGCGACTCGAAACCGAGGCGCGGATTTGGTACCCAAAAAGACGACAACAAGGTTAGCTTCATTTAACTGACTGAAAATGAATCTTAAAAATGATTTTTTTTTTTTTTAAAATTATTATTGTTTTTAATTGTTTGATTTTTTTGTAAATGCTCAGACGAACAAAGTAAGTGTCTCAAGGGAGCAGCAACGAAAAAGGTACTACTAACTTTTATGAGTTTTGAATGGTGTGTGGGTGTGATAGTTTGCATATGTTTAAGTTATCAAAGATGATAAAGATGGGGGATTCAGTTTGTAGTAGTTTTGAATGTAGAAGATTTACGTTTGTAAATGTAGGTGATGCTTGACTTTTTTTGTAAGTTAGATAGGTGAGCTAGTGAACAAAGGACAATCGAAATGATTAAGTTCGATGAGTCAGGAATATCTGATGGTTTGGCCATGACTATAATTTATCAGGAATATCGAAATGTGACATAGAAATGATCAGTTATTTTGTTTAGTAGTATTACTATTTAAGCAACTTACTAGAATTTGCTTAAGGAATTGTGTGTTATTTTGTGAGTGTATGTTTGGGTGGGTGTGTAAATGTGTGCACACAAGTGTGCTTGAGTTTTATGTGGGTTTCCAATCCTTTCTAAGATGAAAACTTTCGAGAGTGATGCCCCTCTTACACACCAGAAGCTCCTGAGGTCAATAAGTTTGTAGCCTCTCTTATAGATCATGTCTTGCTTATATCATGTATTGATGTATGTGTTCAAAAAGAAATGACCTAATTCTTGATATTTGTACCTGTTTATCATTTGAGTTATCTTCACAACTATTTGTACATGCTAAACCATTTGCAAATTAAGTTGTTCTATGTCATCTGGTGCAGGAAATCAATAACTAAGCAATCTAACCCTCTATCTACACGTAAGTAGTTCTGTTTTTTTTTTTTTTTTTGGCATGCTCAATTATCTGTTACTTTAAAACTACAAAATCTAATGCTTTATTTTTGAGTTTAATCATGTACTAGCCATTTTGAATTTACCAAGATTCCCTGCAAATTTTCATGATTGACTAGTAGGCATGGCCATCCATGTATTCTCATGGATACACAGGTTACCTTTCCCTGTTTTGTATGGACTAAAACAATGTTTTTGTATTTCACTTCTCTTCTCTTTTTTAAATTAGGAAAAAATTATTTTACAATTCTTTGTTGGTTTTCGTGCATTAACTTAAAACATGAAATGTTTCCTTGCAGAGGCTCCTATTTTAAGTTCTCGATTTGATGCAAAATCTAACAAGTCCGTAGACATTGACTTTGAGGAACGGCTTGAGGCAGTTAGAAGGTGATCTGTGTTCTATATTGTTTCTAGTTCCATCAACCTGCCATTATGCATGATTTTATTGGGTAGCATCATGTACGTATGCATGTGTTTTATGTATTGAGGATAAAAATAATGTATGGATGGTCATGATTCCCTATTTCCATTCCTTTCTTCTCATTGCATTATTTTCGTAATAATATGTGCCAATTAAATTGATTCCATTGCTCTATCATGTCATTTGAAATGACAAGAGGAAATGCTTCTATCATCTTTTTAATCATCTTAGTTTTGTTGAATTTTTGTTGAATTTTGATAGCATAAAAGCTGGGAGTTTGTTGTGGCATTATTTTTGTCATTTCACATTTCTTATAATAATAATGCGGGATACACAAAAATCACATTTAACACCGCAAAATTATGTTAAAGCGAGACAAACTTTACGTTCGTTCACAGCTCCATTTACTTTTGAGCTACAAACAATTAAAATGTATACCATTAGAAAATTGGTGTCCATATTGAAGGAGTAAATTATCAATTGAAGCTCAATTATTCTTGCACATACAACTGATTCAACCAAACCTGATCCTGTTGTCTACTGTCAACGTTCTACCCAAGACTGTTGTGTAGTTAGACAAAAGCAAGTTTATTAGGATCCTTAAGCTTGCAATTCACTTCAACCTCTATTGAAAGAACTCATCTCTGAGCTTCTAATATGAATCTAAGTCCAACAAACTCTATCCCCATCTGTATCTTTGTTCTAACAGGAACAAAAATCCAGAAATGAGACCATTTTTTAATCTTGTCCAGTTCTGATAAACTTCAGAACCAATAAGAATGATCTATGCACCTGTCCATGTAATTTTTTCACTCTTCTACCACCCTTTTTTCAGAAATCAGAATTAATCATGGAAATTAAGCTTATAATGCATGTCCCCTTGGTACATCATACAAAATGCAATTTTGATTCACTTACCATCTCCAATATGCAAGACAACACTTTTCAACATTATTTCCGAGCCAAATTTTATGCTTATCCTGTTTGACATGGTTTACCAAAAGTAGTAATTTACTTCAATGTAAGTTTCTATTCGGTGGTCATTTTGGAAACTATATATTTGTTATTTTGTAGCTCCTGTAGAAGATTATTAGTGAGTTCATTTATTGTTTTTCTGACCCACAATAATTGTCAGTAAGGTCTGATTGGATGAACTCTTCTTGCACTACTCAGGTCAGCACTTGAGCAGAAAAAAGCTGAAGATGAAAAAGAATTTGGAGCAATAGACTATGATGCACCAGTTGAGTCAGAAAAGAAAACAATTGGACTTGGCACCAAGGTAAAACTATTGTAGTGTGGTTTGATTCACTGACAAGAAAAATAGCAGAAATCAACCCCAACTTAATACTGATCAATACATTTACACAGCAAACAAGCATAACTTGAGCTGTTTTAACTTTTAACATCATAATCTGAATATTGGCATGTAGATTGGAGTAGGAGTAGCTGTCGTTGTCTTTGGATTGGTTTTTGCTCTCGGAGACTTTCTTCCCTCGGGAAGGTGTGGTATACTGAATTAGAGGTTTATTACTCCACTCCTTATTTGTAAGATTTGTTTATCAGCTTATTTTATTTTATTTTTTATAATTGTTTTTGTTAGAGTGCTAAATTACCGTTGTTGAGCCCTTTCCTAATGGTTTAAACATTTGAGTTTAGATGTAATTAACATGGTATTAGAGCCAATTTTACTAGAGAGTCCCAAGTTCGAGTCCTCCAACATTTGGAGTACTTAAATACTATATGTTCGGTCATTTTCTAACGGTTTAAGCTTTTGAGTCAAGCAATTACTAGCAGTTTTAAGAAACTGTTTAATTTTGTCATTAAGTCTATTCTATAAAACTCAGAAAACTGTGGATATAAGTAGTTTTGTTTAAAACACCCAAAACATCTACCATAATCTTTTAAAATTTTCTTGCATCAAAATGTTGATTTTGTATCAACTTAGTTAATTGTAGAACTTAAATTTATCATTTCCTTTTAGTGTATTCTTTCTACATTTGATGTACATGATCCAGAGTCTTAATGGGGGTGATTTCCATCATTGATAGTGGATTAGTGGGTTATGACATCTTACGGAGACATGTATTTTGCTTTCCTCTATTGAGTTCACTGGAAAGCTTACGCTTGACGTCAAATTCTGAAATTATTATTTCCTGATACATATGTTCAGTTGTGGATTTAAAAAAAAAAAAAAATCCACCTTCTAATCCAATACAAAATAAAAGCACTTACTACTTGAAGAAGAGTAAAGACATTTTTCTAATTCTAACTGATTTAATTGAACAGGCAAATCTTTTTTGATTCAGAAACTTCTTTGAGTGGTTGCAACTTGCAAGCATGAAATCAAATTGCATGACTCCAGGAAAAGTTCTTCTGTCTTCAAAATATGTATAGAAACCATTTCAAAAAAGTCTTTTCATCTCCTTCCTCATTATCTGTTAGAATCTTTTTGATAAGAAATAAAATTTGTCTTGATCTAACTTAGTTTGTTAGAGCTTAGAATCTTATAACTTCAAATTTATTATTGGTTCCAATAAGTATTTGGAACTAGTGGAAGTGTGGAACCTAAAGTGCATGATTCTGTTTCATTTTTTTCCTTATGATGATCTTTTGGCATTTGCATGTTGACTAGAAATTTTTATCTTTCTGTGGTCTTCTTTGTTTCAGTGTTAGTCCAACTGAGGAAACTGAGGTGGTCAGTAATAAATTGTCAGAAGAAGAGAAAAGTACGCTTCAGGTAATATTCACGAAAATTGCCCATAGTATTTTTTTTTTTTTTCTTTTAGAAGTTTTGCTTAATGATAGTATTCTACGCATGGAAAGAGATGCTAACACTGTTCTGTTTTAAATTCTTGCAGAGTAGGCTAAAACAATATGAAACAACGCTAAGTACCTCTCCAAAAGATCCAACTGCTCTTGAAGTGAGTCACAGAGCGTTATCCTCGATACTAATATCTTATTCTTTTTTACTTTAACACTATATGCTTTACACCTGCTGTAGATATATTTACTGTGGTGCTCTTGTTCTTACTTTGAACACAAATTGTTATAAACTTATTATACAGCCACGGGAGGATTTTTACCGTTGATTTCTTGTTATACAAAGATTTAGTATTTTAGAATTCTTATAAGTTCATATGAACATAAAATCGCATTTCACCTGTAAATATATAGCATTAAATTAGTCTTCTTTTTACTATTGACTTACCTGTTCCAGCCATTTGAAATTCATTCAATGGTCTTGTAGGGAGCTGGTGTGACCTTGGCAGAATTAGGAGAGTATACTCGGGCTGCCTCTCTCCTTCAGGACTTGGCAAAGGTTTGGTATTTTCAGTTTCAGTATTTTATGTACCTAATGCTGCTAAACTCGTTTTGTTCATAGAACTAGCATATTATTTTGTTAGAACTGATTTATTATGCTCTGCAGGAAAAACCCAGTGACCCTGATGTTTTACGTTTGCTTGGTGAAGTTAAATACGAACTCAAGGATTATGAAGGAAGTGCTGCTGCATATAGGCTTTCTGCCATGGTGAGTTTTCTCTCTACATAGTACTTCATCTGGTGCACATTGCTGTTTCAGGTAATTGCTCACTATAGATGTTCTTGATTTTGGTTTAGAAAAATGCGAGTCTATCTCATCTTAAGGCTGTAGAGTATTAATTCTTATGAAAACTGATTCAGCTTACTTATTTTTTTAATATTTTTTTATTACTATAATAAAAACCAAACCTCTCTCACCCGGTTTGAGCGAGAATTGAACCCAAGACCTCTTGGACAAGAGGAAGAGCTATTATTAACTATGTCTATGCTAGCTAATATCTATCTCACTATGATAAAATGCAACATGTGATTTAATTTTCTTTGTTTTTCTCTTTCTCTCTTTATGTGTGAAAATGTACTATGTAACCATGTACTTCTGAAGTTGAAATTATTGATGTCATTTGGATGAAATCTTTGCATATATTACTTAAATATGATGAAATGCCGTGTGAAGTGCAAAATTTACTGGTCTTTGTGATATGGGTAACTTGTTCAGATTTAATTTGATTCTTGAAGTGACAGTTCATCGGCACATGCTTAATGATGGAGCAAAAAATAAATAAACAATGCTTGTTTATTTTATTTAAACCACAGAGCTCTACCATTATTCTTTTCCTTTCCACCCTGCCACTCCCTCTTTCTTCTCTTAATTTCACTTCGACTCTCTGTGATTCTTGAATCGACAATTCACCACCTTCCAATTTCCTCCATCAACCTGGTTCATCAAAAGTGACAAAAAGTGGCATATGCTTTATATGCTTCATGATGGAGCCACACAAAAAAATAATAAACAGTGCCTGTGTCACTTTTCATCAATTCAATTGGACTAGGTTGATGGTTGGAGTAAGCAATAGCAGGGCTAAATGCCACTTCAGAAATTTCATATGTAAACACCTTCAAATTACAGTGAGGCTAACTGTATTTTATTCTTTAACCTTTTATTCTTATCTCTATAATTCGGAGGCAATTCGTAAAACCAATAATCTTTTAAAATACAGTTGGTTGCAATTAAAATTTAATATTACATTACCACATAAGATGCTTTTATATTTTTAATTGGTTGATAATTGTCTACATTTGCTGTTTCTAATTTAATTCATGTCTGCTGTCTGTGGATTCATTATTACTATCTAATAGGCATCCAAAGACATCAATTTTGAGCTTCTTCGAGGTCTTACAAATGCATTGCTTGCTGCCAAGAAACCAGATGAGGTATTTTATAAGGCGATTGGATTGACATTAGAATGCATATGCTACACTGGTCCATATTGTTGAAATACCATTCCATAATTTATTATTATTATTTATTTAAATTATCGGATTCCTCTGACTTTAGTTTTTATTCAGAGTTGTATTCATGCATGCCTGAAATGTACATACACACATATCTTGCATGCTTGGTTACTTGTTTAGATTTACTAAAATTCTTGAAATAATTTCTGATTGAATGTGTAGTATTCTATGATAAATAAAGTTTAATAACTGAAATTAAGTTCGTGGTCTCTTATGATAGACTTTGTTTAGCCTGCTCCTACTGACCATATGGAATTGATCAATACCATTTGCATTGTAACATTATAGGTTTCCACTACTTTAATTTGTATTTTTAAATGTTCTTGGTGGCTGCTTGTTTGCATATGACTGGACAATAATATTGAAACATGAAGTAAATTGATAGTGGTTGTAATTTCGGACTGCCTCATTTTATTATTACATTAACCCTTAATATTCTCCTATTTCATGGAGATTTAAAATTCAAAAAATAAAGTCTAGGAAATTGATAATTTCTAGGAAAATGACAAGAATATTTGTAGTTATTCACATTTTTTTCCTCTATTTTCCTTTTTATGCAGGCTGTTAAAGTTCTTCTAGACTCTCGTGAACGCTTAAATGCAGAAAAATCAAATATTGTTAAGGCAGACAATTACATGGGAACAGAACAGCAGAAGGTGGACCCCATTCAGGTGAGTTGGTTTCTCTTTGTTCATCTATTAATCATTACTATGGTAACTTGAAAGAAATTACTGTTCATTGATCATATAATCTACTTTGATTTGTGTTACTATTGGTTTATAGATTCAAGGTTAAATTTAAGATAAGTGAAGTAATGATTTGGACCGAACCTAAATCAATAGGTATTTGGGTTGATTTTTATTTATAAATGTTAAAGTTCAAGCCCAACTAAGTTGTTGGTTGACCCAAGACCAAAACAGTTTTTAACGTGATTTAAGTCTTAGAGGTGAAAGATAATGCATGATATCTATATGTATTTGATGATTGAAAGGTTAAGACTTAAGAGACGTGTAAAGTTAATGTAAAGAAAAGAAAAACATATAAAAAAATGGGAAATTGACAAAGTCCATTTGGTGGACTCAAATAATAAGGACAAAAGGAGATAAGAACAAAGGGAGGAAAGATAGAAATAAGAAAGAAGAAGAGAAAAAACAGAATACAATAGAGAGAGGGAGAAAGAAGAAAGAACAGGAGAAGAAAAGAAAAAGGGAGAAAGAAAGAATAGAAGAAAAAGTTGAAACTTACTTCTGAGTTTTCAAGGTAAGTGTTCAGATGTTTCTTTTCTCTCCTTTTTCTTCCCTGGTTTTTTCTTTTTTTTTCCCATTTATATCTTTATCTCTCTCTTTTGTTCTTATCATTTGAGTCCACCAAATGGACTTGGTCAATTTCCCATTTTTTAAAATATTTTCCTTTACATTAACTTTACACATGTCTCTTTCCCTTTTAATCATCAAATGTATAGAAATCATTTTCTTCCTTCATCTCATTTCTTAGATTTTGATCACACTAAAAGCTGTTTTGGGCTTCAGTCAACCAACAACTTAGTTAGGGTTAGCCTTACGAATAACGGTCCAGTTGGGCATAGATGTCTGTTATCTTTTTCTTTATAGATTTGACATTGTCTTTCCGTATCTCACATAGAGAATAAAAACCCTATTCTTAGTTAGGTCAAAAAGGAACCATTGGACCTGATAAAACAACATTTGCATCACAAATATAGGCATACCATTGACATGTAACCAAACAATAATAATAGAACAAAAATTTGAGATCTGTCAGTGTCATTATATCAGGGTTTGGAGCTGCGCTGGTATTGTACGATACTGATTACTGAGTTTTGCTTTCAGGCAATGATTTTATAATGTTTGTACTGTTTTGGAATCATTTCAATATATATATATATATATACATAGCTAAAATCACACATTTATATAATGATAATTACATATTAGTATATACATATTTCATATAAAAAAATGTCATATATGCTTAATTGTACAATATAATGGGGAAAGGCATCATGAGAAGAGAAAGATATTTACTGATAAATTAATTTTCCAAACATCTATCAATTTGATTTTTCTAGAGGCTTTAGTAGCCTGATGAAGAAATCAAAGAAATAAATCTTCATCTGCTTTTGGCCCATAGTGTCTTTAATATTATTGTCCTCTTAAATTGAGTGACATTCATACAAGCACACAAACAATATTTGTCATTCAAGCAATTGCTAATATAAAATAAAACAAAAATTCATACTTGAAAATTCTTGTTTAATCACAAACAATACTCGGCACTATTTAGTTGAGTTTTTCAAGTTTAATTATTTATATAGTGTTGTCAGAGTACATGACTCAATAAAGCTAATCCCACCTGTTTATAAAATTATAAAGAAAGAATAAAAGATATAGGAATGGAAGAGTTAATATATATTGGGTGCTTACAAGTTTTCTGAGAGGAAAGAGAAAATATTAACAAAACACCCGTTGTAAAGCTTTGAGAAAACTTGGTATACTGCAAATTTGGTTAGTTACATGACAAAGAAGGGATATGTTTATCAGATATATTTAGAATTTCAAGTATGGTCTGTTTCAAAAAAAAAAAAAAAAGTATGGTTTGTGTCGGGGTCAGCCTATTTTTTATTTTTTAGTTTTTCAAATTTAATTGTGAAGAAATTTCAATAGTTCATTTTTCCTCTTCAGTAGTTGTTTTCTTCATATGAGATATACTCTTTTGGGTATAGTTGCTTTTTGCTACATACAATCAATGGCATCTGTTTATGAGATGTTTTTACAGGTTGAATTGCTACTTGGCAAAGCCTACTCAGATGGAGGCCGGGTCAGTGATGCTGTAGCTGTTTATGATCAGCTCATCTCTAGCAACCCCAATGATTTCCGTGGTTACTTAGCGAAGGTTCTTGACTTTTCTCTTGAATGTAGTTCTATTAAGAATATATTTTCTTTCCTCTTTATAGAGTGATGATGAAAATTAGCTTTCATATACTCTTGGTCCACCTTCTAAATCTGTCCTGCTGACCACCAATAACTATATTATTGATATCTAGATATTTATATTTGGTTCTTCTGCAGGGAATTATTTTTAAGGAAACTGGAAGAGTTGGAGACGCAGAGAGGATGTTCATACAAGTGAGTATATAATGCCCAATTGCATATGAAGAAAACATATAGACACATTTGTTTATACACACAAATTAGCCCAATGAACTGTCTCATGAGTTATGGGCTAAATAATCTCCACTCATTCAGTGCAATGCTGGATTTTTCTTGATCCAAGCACCATAATGATTATACTGACAGTTCCATTCCTAAGTCACAACAGTTGCAAAGACTTTGTTATTCACTATGATATAGCTATTTTGCGCATATGTGTGTATAAGAATTATTGATCATTTAGAGTTAGCTATCTGCAAGTAGTGTTGCAAAGGAATAAGATTGTTTTTTTTTTGTTTTTTTTTTTTTTTTTTTTTGTACGCATGCTCTCTCCTCCTTTTCCTTTTGTGGCTGCCCCTTGTTAGGGTTCTTTTTATTTTGTATTTTATTGATAGCTTGTTCCACCCCCTTGTATATATATATTTTTAATTTTTTAATATGTATATCTGTTTCCTATAAAAAGAACCAAAACAAAAGAAGGGGAAAAAACACGAAAAAGCTAGCTATATGCAAGAAACATAATATTATGTGCTAATACAGCGAAAGAATTTCCACAGAGAAACTTTGTGCTTCTATCCATTAAACAATCTGGAAACCTGTTTCGTTACATTCCATGGCTTCACTTGTAGATGAAAATCCAATTGTCTTCATAGTTAACGGTCAATGTTCTTAATGGCCTACCTCGGTCCTGACTTATAATTTTGTTTATTATTATTATTATTATTATTATTAGTATTATTACTACTACTTTGTTTCAGTGAGGTTAGTTTAGTAGCCTACCTTGTTTGATTTCGCAGTTATCAATTTGGGAGGTAATTGGCTTCATCTATTTAGATTTATTTATTATTATTTTTTTAATTTGAGTCTTGTTCAGGTTAGGACCACCCATTTGCTATTCATTGAGATAATCTTCACTTGCTCTTGTTGAATTTTAGCTTGCATCATTTTCTCTATGCAGATTCAGTGTGTTTATTATCACTTTCATTCTATGGGTATGAAGGCTAAAACAGTAGTTGCTTTTATTTGCAGGCACGGTTTTTTGCACCAGAGAATGCAAAGGCGCTTGTAGATCGTTATTCAAAGCGATGACAACTTTTTTAATATCCATTTGTTGTAAAGCTTCTTGTCATACTTCAGATGCATGGACACAGATTTATAGGGCATTGACCATCGGATTTACAGGAAGAGAAAACGGCAAGTGAATAATCCCGCTTTTTCGTCCTTTTTTGTTCATCATCGGTTTCCACAGGAAAGTGTATATGTTAGACAACTAATAGGTAGACATTGTGCTGAAAAAGTTTGAGCTCGGTAGAGTCCATACTGTTTTCTTCATGTTTTAGGTATAAAATAACAGATCGTATGTCATCAGATAGGATAACAAAAGGCATTTGATGGAGAAAAACATATTTAAGATCAAGAACCATTATGTACATAGGTGATGGCAATTTTAAGACCATTAGCTCAACATTACATTGGACATACATGATAAATTTACATTGGAAATCCTATATATCATGTATTTTATTTATTTGAAGTACATTAATTTATCGGTTAAAAAAATCGTGTCACGTTTTTATTCACTGTTCTGGTCCTTAACATGTGCTCTAAGGAAATATGTTAACATTTTCCTTAGAAATATATATATATATATTCAAATGTGTGATGTGTCTTGTTCGATGATTTTAATTTGTCACAATCCAAGTGTACATAAACAACCAAAAGTATTGATTTTGGAATTTTATGAATTCCTTTTTGTTAGGAGTAATATTTAGTAGAGAAACTAAATATTATTTAATTATATTTGTTATTTTGTTGATAATATGCTGATGTATATTTGACTTTTGGTGGTTCATTAAAGGGGGACATTTGAATGAAAAATGGCAAGTCAACTGTAGGTGGTCAAATACTGTTAAACTGTTTCTGGACGGATTTTTTTATTTTTATTTTTTATTTTTAATATTTAAGCTTAATACTTCTTAGGTTAATTGCACCAATTTAACCTTACTTTATTGAATCTAGCAAGATTTCAAAAAGATATTCTAAATTAACATAAACCTCTCTTACCATCAAGTCAATCCGTTAATTTTAACAGTTAACTAACCTTGACCTATGGAAAACCAAATATATCTTTGTCAAATCATCCCAAACATAAAATATTTTTTAATTAAAAATTGAATTTCTTTTTAAAAAAAAGATAATATATCGACCGTCTAAGGAAACATTCTCAATTTGCGGAGGAGCCTCCTCTATGAACCGTATAAGGTCAATCTCCGAGATTGGTAAAGATCTCTTCCAGTAAGTGGGAGATCGTCAAATATCTCTTGTTTCCTTCGATCGTGGAACTCCACCAGAGGTAGATTATCTTGTTTTTTTTTTTTTTTTTTAAATTGATTTTTCAATTTTAATTAAAAAAATATTTTACGTTTGAGATGATGTGGTAGAGGTATATATATTTAGTTTTTCAATTGTTAAGGTTAGTTAACTGTTAAAGTTAATGGATTGACTTGATGATAGGGGGTGTTTGCATTAATTTAGGACATCTTTGTGAAATCTTGCTATATTTAATAAACTATGGGTGATTTAGTGCAATTAACCCTACTTTTTAATAATTTTGTACTTTTCCTACTTCCACCGTTTCTTCAAAAATTCATATATTACACCTTTTTTATTTTTTTCTTAAAACAATTACCTATAATTCGGAATTTTGAGGGGGGAGGACACAACAACTCACTGAGTCACAACTTCACGTTACCTGGTTTATCATAGCAGGGCAAAGCTTGAAGCTTTCTAAATAAAAAAAGCTTGAGGCTTTCTGAATTTCTAGATTTACATTAATCATGTTTATTTTATTTTCAAAGTTTTGAACATAATCATGAATAACAAGTTCTGGTCCACTTAAAAAAATAAAAAAATAAATAAAAAAAAGCAATCAAACAAAGTGGAAATGGTGCGAAATGTCACCTTTTCAAACTCATTTGGTGATATTGTCAGTGGTTTAATAAGTTAAGTTTAAAAGACACCTATTATAGTGAACTACCAAAATTGCCCTTAGATAATCAGTTATGTTATTCTCTTTGTACTTTTCTCTCTCCACACTTACAACAAAAATGACTCTCTCTCTCTCTCTCTCTCTCTCTCTCTCTCTCTCTATCTACAAATAAAAGTTCAAGATTTATCGTTGCCTCGAGTTTCATCTTCAACTTATAAAATAAGGTAATATTTCTTGAACTTTCTTCTTTTAATTTGTTCACATTTTGTAAACCAGCCATTGTGAGAATTTTTGGATCCCCGAGCCTTTTCAGGTGTTCACTATCCGAGCCTTTTCATGTGTTTCCCGTGCCTGTTCATGTTTTCACTAACCGAGCCTTTTCATGTGTTTTCCGTGCCTTTTCATGTGTTACTCGTGCCTTTTCATGTATTCACTATTCGAGACTTTTGAAGAATTTTCAAGCCTTTTTATGTCTTCCCCGAGCCTTTTCATTCACTATCCGATCCTTTTGAAGAAATTTACGAGCATTTTCATGTGATTTACCCGAGCCTTTTGAAGAAATTTTCGAACATTTTCATGTGATTTAATCGAGCTTTTTGAAGACTTGTTCGAGCTTATTGATGTGATTTACCCGAGCCTTTTAAAGAATTCTATGAGCTTTTTTATGTCTTTACCAAGACTTTTCAATATCCTCACCATAGCCTTTGTAAATGTAATATTTGAAAAAAGTTTGTAGTCTTGAATTTTCATTAATGCTTTGTGATGAATAATTTAACAGCATCATGAATCGGGTTAGAATAGTAATATCTTACAACGGTCGATAGGAGCAGTTACCCGACGGAAGTCAAAGGTTTGTTGGATCGGATAACCAGGGAATGTATGTGTCAAAAGATATGACTTACGAAAAATTGGTGGTGATCGTGCATACCATTGTGAATTATGATGTAAACAAATTCAATGTTGATCTGTCATCAATATCAATTGTTCTTGGCAGTACTTGTCGCACATTTATAAGAAATGACAACGATGTGCAGTTTATGCTAGGGGAAGATTGAGTTATCCCTCAAGTATGTGTCAGTGTAACTGAGAGGATAGCTGGAGATGTGATCGGGAATGATATTCCTCTTCTTGAAAATACCCAACAATTATGATCCTTTAGCGGTAGAAACCAAGTGTTCACCTAAAGAAGTGCCACCAAAGGTGGGGGAAACATGTGTGGTGTCCCACCGGTAGTGTTCGACCATGAAAATTTAGTTGAACCTCAATTTGGTGATGTGTTTGGTTGTCGAAATGAGCAGTACAATGAGCAGAACAATTACCCGAACCTTGAGGTGGATAATGAGGCAAATAATGAACAGATTAATGATCGGGTTGATGATCTACAAAATGTGGATGAAGACCCTGCACAAATTGAAACACGAGGTAGACATGTACAAGGGGTTAGTTGCACTCCACTTGATATGCCTGGGCCTTCCGAGGTCTGGTATAATGTTACAGCATCTGCAACGTGGGTTATTCCCGGAAGCAGATTCATACTCGTTTGGTATTGATAAAACTAGCACCTTGGCAACGCCAGAACCTAGAACCATGATTTATAAAGGTCAATTTTTTTTTGAGTAAAAAGGATTTAAAGAGGCTAGTTGGCCATTTTGCAATGCATCATAACTTTGAATGGAAGGTGAAAAGGTCCAATAAGACAACTTTACATCTGGTTTGCATCATTGACGACTGTACATGGAAATTAAGAGCAGTGATGAGAGATGAAGGGACATACTTTCAAGTGAGAAGTTTTGTCAACGATCACAGTTGTCCCTGGGAGGAGATTCACCGTCGCCACCGACAAGCTAGTGCAGTCATAATCGGAGAAGTCGTTGCACCTAGACTTCAACAACATGATGGTCGTCTTATGCGTCCCAAAGACGTCATCGCCGATATGAAAACAATGTATGGCATACAAATCATGTACAGTAAGGCACACGATGCCCTTCAATATGCATTATCATTGACCTATGGAACGCATGAAGAAGCTTTCCAACTCTTGCCATCTTTTGCATATGTTCTGGAACAGCAAAATCTTGGCACAATCACCGATTTACAGTGCACTGACAATGATAAATTCCTCTACTTTTTCATGTCGTTAGAGTCCTCAATTAGAGGTTTTCGGAGGTGTATACGTCATGTGATTGCAATTGATGGTATCCATTTGAAGGGAAGATTCTGGGGTACAATGTTTGTGACAACTGCACAAGATGGAAACGAACAAGTGTATCCAATTGCTTTTAGGTATAGTGACTTAGAAAACAATCTTTCATGGGAGTGGTTTTTGGAATGCTTGAGGGGTGCTCTTGGTAATATAGATGATCTGGTTTTCATTTCCGATCGTCATGCAAGCATTAAAACAAGGGTTTCTAAAGTGTTCCCTTATGCAACCCATACCATATGTTGTTGGCATTTTGGTGAAAATATGAAAAAGCGATTCCATAGAAAGGATGTTCCTAACATAATGAATGACGTAGCTAGGTCGTATAGTGAATTAAAGTATAATCGTCACATGAAGGAGTTATGTAAGCTGCACAAGGCTGCATTCGATTATGCTATTGCTGTCAGTCCTCACAAATGGTCCCGCGTACACTATCCCTAAAGAAGGTACAAGGTGATGACCACAAATGTTGCAGAGTACATAAACTCATGCCTAAAATTCGTATGGCAACTGCCATTGATCACGCTGGCAGAGTTCATTAGGAATATGCTATAAAAGTGGTTTCACGATCGTCATGCAGCTGCACGGTCCATGTGTCATCGATTGACAGACGCAGCACATCTTGTGATCCTAAAACGGGTCGAGAAGTGCGGTTTTATGACCGTAAATCCAGTTGACTGGAACATATTCTCCGTCAGACACAAGGGAAAACAGTGGACGGTTGACTTAGCCCGCAAGACTTGCACATGCAACAAATTCCAAATGGACTTTTTTCCATGTTCACATGCACTCGCAGCGGCAAGGTACTTGACAAGTTACAGTTCACACATTATATTACCCAAACGTGAATCTCACTATTTTCATTGTTGCAGGGAGCGAAACTTGGATTTCACATCTCTGTGTGCAGACTACTATAAGAGGGAGACACTTATTGATGCATACTCTGTTCCTATTATGCCTGTTGGCCATCATTCTTCATGAGTTATGCCATCTGACATCGCAGCGCGGGCGGTTTTAAATCCAAAGACAAAGAGACAATCAGGTTGGCCGATGGAGGGTCGACATGCCTCGTCTTCAGAGAGGACAACCACACAGTCGTGTAGAAGATGTGGACAACCAGGACATAATAGTAAGAGGTATTCCAACCCGCCTATGGTTAATGAAGGTCCCAGTAGAATTGTCCCCGAGGAATACCGTCGCAAGTGCAGCATCTGTCATTCAATTGGACACAACAAACAAACGTGCCATGATAAATAAGGCAATCAAACATAACAAGGCAGTACAAGATGAAGACGAATTGGCACCAGAAGCACCTTGAGGAACATGTCTCCAAGTTCATGTCTCCAAGTTGATGTCTTCCAACATCGTTCAGACTTTGGGAACCATGCTCGATACAGTTGTGTTGTTTAAATCGTTAAGCTTTAGTTGTTCAGTTTCATTGTATTTTTTAAATCGTGTTGCAACGCACTAAATTGTTCAAGCGCGGGTTGGAAATGAAAAAAATTAATTGATTAATGAAAATAATAAATGAATCTGTTATGTACATCAATTACAACTCAGGGAACAACCCATATATACATCATTTATACAACAGTGTTGTGAAGCGTGTTACAATAAACCTCTATAGCCATCTTCTCCCGGATGGTACCCATATCCTCTTCTTTCCAGTCGAACTCCTTCTTGTTTGCCAACAAGTACTTTGCCAATCTCAAAGTATGTGCACCACAGTTACCGCTGCAAATCACCATATGAACAACCATTAGAATGAAATTTAATTAAAACCAAGTGAGATAGAATAAAATATTGAAACAGTCATACCCCTGATGTTGTTGGGGCGCCCCACAGGATCCATCCATGATGCTCATCCGGAAGGCCTTCTTCGACAAACTGTATGTTACATCATCCTTCGTTTTATTGGAGTGAAACTTGACCTGATGCAACATCGAGGGTATAAATCAACGTAGGCACGCGACCTGCTTATTCATGTACTCCCATGTAACCTCTTGTCTGAACGGGTCTAACAGGTAGATCTTCCCTTGTGTGAGGTCGACGTTGGCCAGTACCCAATGGTTGCGTCCAATGTTGCAAGATATCATAACCTGTTAGTGTTTCAACATTGTGTTATGTGTCTGAAATCTAAACATAGTATTAAACACATTAAAACTTTGTAATTTAAACACTCACCCAATCAACTGCGTGCCATGGCCTGTTTCTTGACGGGACTAATCGTTGGACCGTCTTCAGGTCATCATCGTGCCATTTGTTTTTCAACATAGACCACTTCTTAGGGGGTGGCCCCCCACTGCCGAACATCCCACTGAATATCTAACCATGACTGTATATAGAAAATTAACCACAATGTTAGGTAATAGATCTATTAAACACATCAATGAAAAAATGAAAACCGTACTGTACAAAAACTTACATAGAACTGGGAATCCAGTACGTTGACCCTCTGAGCGTAGACAGTAGGGTATGCTCGCTGACGCTTCCGCTTCTGCAAAATCAACAAGTACGCATCAATGTGCTGACAATTTAAACATTTTATATTGTTAGGATTCTACCATTACTAATAAAAACTTATACAGACAGTTAAAGTGAGGAACATACCGTATCCTCCAATCCATAAAGTTGGTTTGGAACCGTTGGAACCAAGTGATACCAACTGGTATATGTATATCCACATCAAGTCTGTATAATTGTTGAAGAAGTTAGATGACCAAGTAATATTAATTAAAAGATTGTGTAATGAACGATTATACGTACAATTCCCCCGTGGTGTTCCTCTTGTAGGCTTGGTACCCAGTAACGTGGTCATGATCTAACAGATCATAGGGCTTGAATGCATGCACTGATGACGCTAGCCTGGTCCCTTCTTGGGCCTACATGGGTCAGTGTATGGGGTCATCAGCTGCCAACCTGGCCTACGAAACTGCAACTGACGCTGAATCTGGGGCGGACTACAGGCTCCAGAACTAGACTTCACCGAGGTGTGCGCAGTGAGGAGGATCTCTGCCTCCGTGGATTGCTGTGAGGAGGGCTGCGCTGTGAGGACGATCTCTGCCGCCGTGTATCTCTATGAGGAGGGCTGTGATGTAAGGAGGATCTCTCCCGCCGTGTATCTCCCCGAGAAGGGCTACGCTCTGAAGAGGATCTCTTCCTCCCTGTATCGCGCTAATGAGTAGGGGAGTTACGCCTGGATCGCTTCAAGAGTCACATTGCGTTGGGATCTACTGGAGGTGGTGTGCGCTGTGAGAATGAACCCTGTGCTAGGCCATGTGGAAGAACATGTGGCACAGATCCACCAGGTGGCTCCCGTACCAGAAGTCCTGTCTCTATACCAGAACTGAAGTCAGGTAAAACTGGAGGAGACACCTGCTCCAACAGTGCTATCTCTGTACTACCGGGTACCTCTGCTCGTTCTGTCATAACATGACCCGACTGATCAGATACTGTGTCCGCAGTATGTGCCTACGTAATAAGTGCCTGCTCATGTATGGTCTGTGGGTCTGTCCCATGCTGATGTGTACCTGTCCTGCCTGTGGGACTAAAGTCTCCGTGATGGTCATCGAATGGTGGACCATTCATACGGGACTGCAATGTCTGACTCTGACCCTGACCCTAAAGTGCCCAGATCATATCCAACAACTCCTGATGCTGCTGATCTCGCTTCTCATCACTCTTTCGGATAGCCTCCATCACATCAACACGTAAAGATTGGACAACATCCATCACTTCAACGAATTTACGATCCCAGCCCTGAAACGATTTGAAACTCTGTCAGCACTTAAACTGTTCGCTCGATTGAAATTAAATAATGTGGTTATAATATTTTTTACATACTTGTGGATGCTCGCCAACGCCTCCTCGGGAATCACCTCCAGGTCGAGACTGTCTGGGCATAGTGAATCGTACCCGTCTATGCCTTTCAGAACTCTCACCACGACCCTCCGAAACTGAATCACCCCCAGGTCAAGACTGTCTGGGCAAAGTGAATCGTACCGACTGATGCCTCACGGGACTCCGACTCCCACCCTCCTGGTCTGAACCCTCTGTATCGTTGGGTCAGGAATACGCACCATCCCTATCACTGGGTTTGGAATAAGGAGCCTCCCTATCACTGGGTCCGGAATACGCACCCTCTATATCACTGGGTCCGGAATACGCACCCTCCGTATCAATGGGTCCAACACTCCTATGTCATTCGTGCTTCGGGACGTGACCAGGTATATCAGCAACATCGGCATCATACAAACTACCTCCCAGGTCTATGCCTTCGTAGTAACGTTTAGTCATCTCAACACTCGTCGGCACCAATTCACGCCACGCAAACATCTGAAATCGGAGTTAGATCATTGTAATTGTATACATACTAAAAACTATGAAAATTAACAACAACAATACTTACCCTTTTAGTGAAAATGCCATCCAGTTTTTTCCCCTACGGTCGCTGACTCAACTCCCATTTCAGAATACGTGGGGGTGGTAGCTCGGAGATTGCCCTACGGGTCCCACATTTTTTATTCCTAAGCTCGGGGATAACCACAAAAATAAATATCTATATAATATATAAGTACGATAAAAAGTAAATACATTAGTCATATAAAAAAAAATTATAATTAAAATACGGATTCAAATTTTAAATTCTCACCAATAGTGCGTGCGGTAGACCATATATGTTGCACGTCTTAGTTGTGTGTATGTCAGCACCCCTTTCTTGCTGTCGTTGTTCAAACCGCTCCCATCGACCATCCAACGCATGCTTGAAACAATAAATTGACTGCCTATACACGTGTGCGCCCCACGGGAACGCATCAAAAGTGTCCAAGTCCTCTACTAGCCTCTACTGCCATACTGGAACTTTATCTCGCTTGACTACCCCCATCAGTATCCAGTTGAGCATAAACAATAAGCATAGCTTTACCGCATTGTACTGCTCCACAAAAATACCAATCCACAGTACCGCTCTCAACTCTTCAAACTTGATGTCTCTACCCTGGAAGTACCGCTCGTGTATGCCATTCTCTACCATATCATACCTTGCCGTGTCGGGAATGACTCCGAACTTCAAACCAGTGATTAGATAGAACTCAACCTTCGAGAACCGGACCGAATGCTTACCTAACAAAAATCTCATCTCATCTCATCTTCTGGCCCATCGTGATGCAACTCGCGCAAAAGCAGACAATGGACAATCCCAGCCAAAAAATGAATCTCACGATGCATCTTTAGGAAATGACCAAAACACGACTTAGTATACCGACGTCGGTCTTCAATCCTCAGATGTTCAGGTACATTATTAAGTGCGTTGTCGATATCAACTAGGTCATCGAAATGGTCATGCCGTATAATTTTTCCCTTGAACCATTCTCCCACTGGGGTTTTAAGCGACTCCTTTAGTTGATTCCTCATCTGCATTCATAGAAAAAAAACATATGAGTTCATGAAAAGGCTCGAACAAAAAGGCTCGGGCAGTGTATGAAAATGCTCGGGTAGTGTATAAAATGCTCGGGTAGTTTGTGAAAAGGCACGAACACTTCATTAAAAGGCTCGAACAAAAAGGCTCGAATAACAGTTCAAAAAGGCTCGATTACAGTTGAAAAAGGCTCGAAATAAAAGGTTGAAAAAGGCTTGATAACAGTTGTAAAAGGCTCGATAACAGTTTAAAAAGACTCGATAACAGTTCAAAAAGGCTCGAAGTAAAGGTTTCAAAAACATCGTAAAAAAGGTACAAAAAGGCAAGAAATCACTTCAAAAAGGCTCGATAACATATCAAAAAGGCATGACAACAGTACAAAAAGGCTCGAAATCACTTCAAAAAAGGCTCAAAATCACTTCAAAAAGGCTCAAAATCACTTCAAAAAGGATCGAAATCACATCAAAAAGACTCGATAACAGTTATAAAATGCACGATAACAGTACAAAAAGACTCGGAATCACTTTAAAAAGGCTCGATAACAGTTAGAAAAGGCACGATAACAGTATAAAAAGGCTCGGAATCACTTTAAAAAGGCTCGATAACAGTTACAAAAGGCACGATAACAGTACAAAAAGGCTCAATAACAGTTAGAAAAGGCACGATAACAGTACAAAAAGGTTCGAAATCACTTTAAAAAGACTCGATAACAGTTACAAAAGGCACGATAACAGTACAAAAAGGCTCGAAATCACTTCAAAAAGGCTCGATAACAGTTAAAAAAGGCATGGCAACAGTACAAAAAGGCTCGAAATCACTTTAAAAAGGCTCGATAAAGATTCAAAAACACTCATAAACCCAGGTCTTCATCGTCTTCAAAAGAAATTTTTTTCTTAAACTAAAACACTAACCTAATCTCATCAAACAAACATAATAAACAACAAATCAAATCAAACCTAATCTATATCAAATACACAAAACTTATCTAGAACAAAAAATGCGTGAGAAACAAAAACTTACCGGTCTCGTTTTTGTTCGCCCTTCAATTCTCTTCGGCTTCGGTACTGTAGCACCTTCGCCGGTGGTTCGCCGTCAGATTTTGGTCCGCTAAAGCACTTTTGCGCCGTTGGGGTTTCTCTCTCTGATCTTTTCTTTCAACGTTTCAAAAATAGATAAAGCGACAAAAAAGGGGTAATTTTGTCTAGTCACATAAAATGGTGTCTTTTAAACTTAAATTAGTAACTTGGTGCCTGTTCCCCAAAAAGCGCCCCAAATGGTGACATATAAATTTCGAACCCATCAAACAAATTTGAATAAAAGTCATTAATTTGGTCATTGTCACATTCATTTCATATCAAACAAATTTGTAACACAGAGATTATCAAGCTACAAAATTTTGAAAATAAATTTAATGGAAGTTGAGATGACTTAATAGATTGCATATTCAAGTTCAATCTTTCTCTTCCAACTTTTAAATTTATACTAATTAAAATGAATTCATTACTTTTTTTTTTCTTTTTTTTTTTTAGTAGAATTTGAAAAGAGTAATGTTGCATTATCTAAATTTTTTTCAAAATGACGTGGTAATATAATTTGTAACTAGATCTGGCAAAATTTCACACAACCCATTAACACGATCCAAACCCATTCGAAAATAACAGTTGATAGGTTTAATTTATCAGATCTGGTTGTTAATGGGTCAACCTATTAAAACCCATAATATAATGGGTCATAATAGGTTGGTTTTGGGTTCACCTTTGAAAAACCATTAACTCCTTATAACCCATTAATATAAGGATTTTTAAAAACATATATAAATATATATATATATATATATATGCTTATGAAACTTATTAAAAAAAATCTTTGTATTTACTAACTCAATAGTAAATAAATTTATTAAAGTTATTGAATTTATAAAAAAAAAATAAAAAAAAATCTCTACAATTACATTTAGAAAATATTTTATTAATTAATTAAAAAAATTAAATTAAAAACTCTAAAACTATAAATTGATTGTATCACTATATTCTAACTATAACTTTAAAAGTAGTCGTATTCTAACACAAACAATTAAACATTTGTAAGTGTAAGTGAGGATAGAGATTCTTAATTGCAACATAATGAAAATTTATGGAAGCCATGTTAGATTTCATTTTCAAATTGTTTATTTTTATTTTTCTTAAAATAATATGTTTTGGATAGAATGTTGGAGTCTATGGTGGACTTAATTGCATGAGTTTGATCATGCTTAAGTACTATTTATTTATAACTTTTTAATAAATTTCAAATATAACATTCTGTAATAGGTCGAGTCCGGTTACCCATTAATTTAACAAATGGTTTTGAGTTTTATATTTAAACCCATTAAGCTAATGGGTCGTATTCGAGTGGGACAATTTTAACACGACACAAACACGAAACGACATGAATTCGCAATAACACGACCCATTGCTAGATCTATTTGTAACTATAACATTATCAAATCATAAACCACTAAGATTACTATATCATATTTGAAAAATAATCATGTGATTTCGGAGTTGGGTAAAAACCTATCAAATTTATCGTTAGTCACCCCATGTCAAGAAGTATTTACTTAATTTTGAAATGATAGAATTATTTTTTGAATTTGAGCAAATGCTATGTTACAATTTTTTATGAAAAGGAGATGTGTACATCTAATGTGGTATGTATTTCTTTTTGAAGTCTTTTCAATATAACACATATAAAGCAAAAGAAGATTTTCATTGGTACTCATGAAAAAGGAAATATAGTCAAACCCTAGTTTTAACTTTTAAGTAGTAAAGGCATGAAGCTTTGATCACGAGGACTTTCCTTGCATGAAAATGAATCAAATTCCATCTCTCGAATCAACTTCAAGAACTCACTCACCTCTAAACTTCCATATTTCTTCTCATCTTTTACAAGAAACTTCAAAACTTCTTCAAACAAGTCAACCTCACAAGGCAAAGCAATGCCTCCATTGCACTTGAACCCATATTCCTTTTCAGCTATTTTCAGAAGATATACAAAGATTGGGAGGTTCAAGAACCTGGTTGGGATCAAGAATCGCTTCCGGTCTTCACCCACGTAAACCGCAAAGAAACAGGACAGAATGTGATGATGATGTTTGGGACGTCCTAACGACGGTGAGGACTGAGGCGTCTGCCAAGCCGGAGTCGGAGAGGGTAAGCTTGTGTTTGAGGCTCCTGGCCTTCCAATGCTTCATTACTTGTTTCAAACGGATGATTTGCCAGATTGTGATGATTTTTTTCATAGTGGTTGCCATATGCATGAGAGCAAAAGAGCGTGCGATTGTGAATTTTTATACTACGTTTTGAATACTAGGATTGTGTTTGGAATTTAAAAAAATAATATATATATATATATATATATTGAACGGGTTCAAACATTTTTTGTCACTATTTGGAGGGGCTTTTGTGAGAATGTCACTGGTTTACTAATGTAAGTTTAAAAGGCACCTATTTAGGTGACCAGACAAAAATACCCTCATTCTTGTCAGTTTGCGTCTGAAGAGAAAAAAGTTGAGAGAGAGAGAACAGTGGAAAGAGAGACCTTGAGTGCAAGAAATCCGGTACTAAATCTCACGGGAAACCTGCCTTGAAATCGACGAGAAGGTGATATGATTTTCTGACGCGTTTTTGTTGTTGAAACTTTTATTTGCGTTTGATGTTGGATGTTCGTTTGATTTGATTTGTTGTTGATTAGGTTTGTTTGATTAGGTTAGGGTTTAAATTTATGAAAAAATTATGTTGAACACGATGAAGTTCTGGGTTTTCAAGCCTTTTCCGAGCTTTTCACATGTAATCCGAGCCTTTTCCGAGCAATTTGAATAGGTTTCTGCTATTTGAATCTCCGAGCCTTTCACACTGGCTCCGAGACTTTTAAAATAGGATCCGAGCCTTTTAAAACATTGTCCGAGACTTTTAAATAGTAATCCGAACCTTTTAAGGAATATGAATAGGTTTCTAGAATTAAATCTCCAAGCTTTTCATATAGTCTCCGAGCCTTTTCATATAGTTTCCGAGCCTTTTAATATATTGTCCGAGCCTTTTCATATATTTTCCGAGCCTTTTCATATAGTTTCCGAGCCTTTTCATATATTGTCCGAGCCTTTTCATATAGTGTCCGAGCCTTTTCATATAGTTTCCGAGCCTTTTCATATAGTGTCCGAGCCTTTTCATATAGTTTTCATATAGTGTCCGAGCCTTTTCATATAGTTTCCGAGCCTTTCTATATAGTGCCCGAGCCTTTTCATATAGTTTCCGAGCCTTTTCATATAGTTTTCGAGCCTTTTCATATAGTGTTCGAGACTTTTCATTTAGTGTCCGAAACCTTTCATTTTTATATTATTTATTTTATTTAACTAGATATATTTTTTTTATGTCAATATGCAGATGAGGAATCAACTAAAAGATTCGCTTAAAGCTCCAGAGGAAGAAAGGTATTCGGAGAAAATAACTCGACATGACCATTTTGATGACCTTACAGATATCGACAACCCACTTAACAAGGTACCTGAACATCTTGCGATCGAAGAACGACGTCGGTATACTGAGTCGTGTTTTGGACACCTCCTTCGGATGGATCGTGGGATGAAGTTTTCGGCTGGCATTGTACATCGGTTGCTTATTCGCGAGTTGCATCACGATGGGCCTGAAGATGAGATGAGATTTTTGTTAGGAAGGCATTCGGTCCGGTTCTCGAAGGTTGAGTTTTGTCTAATCACCGGATTGAAGTTCGGAGAACTTCCTGACACGTCGACCTATGATATGGTAGAGAATGGCATACACCAGCGGTACTTTGAGGGTCGAGATGAGGTCGAGTATGCAGAGCTGAAAGCCGTTCTACGGATTGGTGTTTTTTTTAGCAGTACGATGAGGTTAAGCTTTGCTTATTGTATATGCTTAACTGGATACTGATGGGGTTGGACGAGAGAGAGAAAGTTCCAGTATGGCAGTTTCGCCTAGTCGAGGACTTAGACGCTTTTGATGCGTTCCCGTGGGGTGCACACGTGTATATGCGGTCTATATACGGTTTCAAGCATGCGTTGGATGGTCGACGTAGGCGGTTTGAACAACGCCAGCGACGAAAGGGCGTTGATGTACACACCACGGAGACATATAACATATATGGGCTAACGCACGCCCTGTTGGTGAGAATTTTGAATTTGTTATTTTTTTCATATGACTTATGTATTGTATTGGATTCTTATCGTTCTTAGTGTTTTGTAGATATTTGCTTTCGAGGTTATCCCCGAGCTTGGCAACAGCGGATGTGGGAAGCGGAGGGAAATCGAGCTCTCCCCCCGAATTCTAAAATGGGAGTTGAGTACGCGACCGAGGGGGGAGAAGTTGAATAGCATTTTCCTTGAAAGTGTAAATATCTATATATATATATATATATTTTATGTTCATAACTATTAGTATGTATACAATTACAATGGTCTAACTGCAATTTCAGATGTTTGCGAGGGTGAAATTGGTGCCGACGGCAACTGAGAGGGCTGAACGGTACTTCGAGGGCATTTCCCAGGGAGGCAGTTTGTATGATGCTGATCTCGGTGATATACCTGTTCCCGTCTCTGACCCCGAACGATATACAACTGCTGGAACCAGTGACACTGAGGGTCCGTCTTTCGAACCCAGTGATACGGAGGGTTCTGACTCGGACGGTCGTCATATTCGTCTTGCGAGGACTAGGCGGGTTCGATTCACGTTGCCTAGAGAGCCTCGAACTAGAGATGACTCTCGAACTGGAGATGACTCACGAGGAGGCGTTGGAGGGCAAGCAGAGGTACGTATAATTCTTTTTACCGTATTATTCAATTTCAATCGAGTGAATGGTTTTAGTACTCACAATTTCGAAATCCTTTTAGGACCGTCGGTATACTGAACTAATGGATGCGTTAAGCGAGTTACAGGAGGTGCGAAAGAGTAATGAGAAACGAGATCAACAGCATCAGGAGTTGCTAGATTTGATTCGGGGGCTTCAGGGTTCGACGTCGCACGCCCGTACTCGAGGTACACGGTTCGATGACCCACCCTTCGATGACCCAGACGGACACCGAGACTTCAGTCCCAAAGGGAGGACAGGTAGTCATCAGGGTGATCAGCAAGGGCCTGGTGTGACACCACGAGAGGAGGTTACTCGTGGTACTAGTGGTACTGATACAACACCTATGGAGATAGAGGAAGAACCTCAGCGGGTTTTACCAGAGCAACCTGTTCATTCTCAAGAACTGGTACAGCACCTCCTTACAGCACACCCCTCAGGTCGATCCTGGTGCAGAGCACCCTTTCATTTATTCCACAGAGACAGAGATCCCCAGTCTCAGTGCACCCAAAGAGCTTACACATGCAGGCGATCGACGGCGACATAGTTCCAATGTACAACGCACCCCTACAGGCGATACAGGGGACATAGTCCGTCAACACATCGCACCTCTGGAGGCAATACACGGGAACAGAGTTCCTCCTTACAGCTCAGCCATCCAGTGGATCACATCCTTTCTGGACCGGATTACCCCACCCCTTCAACGTCAGGATCGGGTTCGCAGGGCAGGTTGGCAGCAGCGGACCCCATACACTGACCCCTCTCGGCCGAAGAGGCCAAGGATTAGGCCACAACCAGCACATGTATGGGCGCCCCACGCATTGATAGATCCTGACCACCTTGCGGCGTACCAAGCCTATAAGAGGAACTCGACTGGGGAATTGTAAGTATAATCGCAAATATTACAAAAATTATTTTGTATTTTGAAACTGCTAAGTAAAACGACTTTCTTATATAACTTTTTCAAAAATTATGCAGGCGTGATGTTGATCTACTCGAGCCAGTTGGTGTCCCTTGGTTCCAACGATTTCAAACGAACAGCATGGAGTTGGAGGATACGGTATGGTCCTTACCTGAACATTGTGTATAAGATGTTTCTGAAATAGTAGAATGCTAACAATATAAAATGTTGAAATTGTCAGCATATGGACGCGTACTTGCATATTCTGCGGAAGCGTCAGAGATATTACTCCACTGTCTACGGTCCGAGGATCAACATACAGGATTCACAGTTCTATGTAAGTGTTTAATTTGTACGGCTTTTGAACATCTATTTATGTGTTTCGTACATCTTTTATCTAACGTTTTATAAATTTTCTTTGTACAGTCATGGTTATTGAATGACTGGGAGAGATTGATGGGAAGTGGGGCCGACAAACCCCGCCGCAGTTGGTCTATGTTCAAGCATCAGTGGTCCGCTGAGGACCTTGCGGTGGTACGTGGATTGGTCCCAGCAGGAACCAAACCATGGAACAAAGTTGACGTGGTCAGTGTTTTATTTACATTGTTTGAATTTGAATTTTAAATAAATTTCCCATTGATAACACTTTGTTGAAACACATACAGGTTTTGATTCCTTGCAACCTTGGACGTACGCATTGGGCACTAGCCAGCGTCGACCTCACAACAGGGAGTATTTACCTGATGGACCCGTTCAGACAGGAGGTACCATTTCGCCATAGGAAAAAGCGGCTCGCTTGCTTACGATATTTTTTACCGTCGATGCTGCATGCGTTGGACTTTCACGGTCGCAGACGGAGGGGCGATATGACGTATACATTGCAGAATAAGCCCTTTCCACTCAACATTGTGTCTAGAGACCGTGTGCCCCAACAGGATAGAGGGTATGACTGTTTAAAGATCTTATTCTATCCTAATCGGTTTTAATAACATTCAATTCTAACGGTTGTTTATGTGGTGAATTGCAGTGGTAACTGTGGTGCCCATACTTTGAGATTGATAGAGTACCTGGCAGCGAACAGGGATACGTTCGACTGGTCAGAAAACGAAATGGGCACCATCCGAGAGAAGATGGCTGTGGAGGTTTATTGTAACTCAAAGGATTGGTCTTCCAGTTAGTGATTTAGTTGATGTACATAACATTTGAGTAATGAAATGAAATTATTTTTAAAAAAAATTTAGTTGTTTGCAATTAACACTTGAACACACATTTGATATATTGAAATCCATAAACAATACAGATACAGTATGGCATTAAACGAACAACCAATAAATATATCATAATAGTTCAACATAAAAAAGCATAATAACCAACGGTCTCATAACACAACTGTATCGAGCATGGTTCCCAACGTCTGGACGATGTTGGAAGACATCAAGTTGGAGACATGTTCCTCTTGTACTGCCTTGTTATGTTTGATCGCCTTCCTCAATGGCTCCATTCATTCCACGGTAGAGTCTTTCTCAGGGCACGTTTGTTTATTGTGTCCAATTGAATGACAGATGCTGCACTTGCGACGGTATTCATCGGGAACACTTATGCTGGGACCTTCATTAACCATCGGTGGGTTGGAGCACCGCCTGCTATTATGTCATGATTGTCCACATCTTCTACACGACTGTGTGGTTGTCCTCTCCGAAGACGAGGCATGTCGACCCTCCATCGGGCGACCTGATTGTCTCTTCGACTTTGGATTTAAAACCACCCGAGATGCGATGTCGGATGGCACTACCCATGAAGAAGGATGGCCAACAGGCATAATAGGAACCGAGTATGCATCAATAAGTGTCTCTCTCTTGTAGTAGTCCGCACACAGAGATGTGAAATCCAAGTTTCGCTCCCTACAACAATGAAAACAATGAGATTCACGAACCCAAATAATATAAATCGTTAACTGTAACATCTCATGTACCTTGCCGCTGCGAGTGCATGAGAACATGGGAAATGGTCCATTTGGAATTTGTTGCATGAGCAAGTCTTCAAGTGTAAGTTAACTGTCCATTGGTTTCCCTTCAATTTGACGGAGAATATGTTCCAGTCAACTGGATTTACGGTCATATAATTGCACTTCTCGACACGTTTTAGGATCACAAGATGTGCTGCGTCGGTCAGTTGATGACGCATGGACCGTGCAGCTGCATGACGATCGTGAAACCACTTTTGTAGCATATTCCTAATGAACTCCGCCAGTGTCATCATTGGCAGTTGCCGTGCGAATTTTAGGCATGAGTTTATGCACTCTGCAACATTTGTGGTCATCAGCCTGTACCTTCTTTGGGGACAGTGTACGCGAGACCACTTGTGTGGACCGGCAGCAATGGCATATTCGAATGCACCCTTGTGCAGCCTATGTAACTCCTCCATGTGCCTGTTATAATTGAATTCACTGTACGTCCTAGCTGCTGAATCCATTATGTCGGCAACATCCTTTCTGTGGAATCGCTTCTTCATATTTTCACCAAAATGCCAGCAATATATAGTATGGGTTGCATAAGGGAACACTTTAGAAATCCCCGCTTCAATGCTTGCATGGCGATCGGAAATGAAAACCAGATCATCTATATGACCAAGGGCACCCCTCAAGCATTCCAAAAACCACTCCCATGAAAGGTTGTTTTCTGAGTCACCGTACCCAAAAGCAATTGGATACACCTGTTCGTTTCCATCTTGTGCAGTTGCAACAAACATTGTACCCCCGAATCTTCCCTTCAAATGGGTACCATCAACTGCAATCACAGGACGCATACACCTCCGAAAACCTCTAATTGAGGACCTTAACGACATGAAAAAGTACAAAAATGTATCATCGTCTGCGCATTGTAAGTCGGTGATTGTGCCAGGATTTTGCTGTTCCAAAACGTACGCAAACGATGGTAACAATTTGAAACTTTCTTCATGCGTTCCATAGGTCAAGGACAATGCATATTGCAAGGCATCATGTGCCTTACTGTACATGACTTGGATGC
Organism: Acer negundo; assembly: GCA_035582765.1. Taxonomy (NCBI): domain Eukaryota; kingdom Viridiplantae; phylum Streptophyta; class Magnoliopsida; order Sapindales; family Sapindaceae; genus Acer; species Acer negundo. The sequence goes on from CM069241.1 coordinate 36,310,120, forward strand.
CATACATTGTTTTCATATCGGCGATTATGTCCTTCGGACGCATGAGACGACCATCATGTTGTTGAAGTCTAGGTGCAATGACTTCTCCGATTATGACTGCACTAGCTTGTCGGTGGCGACGGTGAACCTCCTCCAAAGGACAACTGTGTTGGTTGACAAAACTTCTAACTTGGAAGTAAGTCCCTTCATCTCTCCTCACCGCTCTTAATTTCCACGTACAGTTGTCAATGATGCAAACTAGATGTAACGTTGTCTTATTAGACCTTTTCACCTTCCATTCAAAGTTCTCCCGCATTGAAAAAAGGCCAACTAGCCTCTTCAAATCCTTTTTACTCGGGAAAAATTGACCTTTATAAATCATGCATGTAGGTTCTTGCGTTGCCAAGGTGCTGCTTCTACCAATACCAAACGAGTATGAATCTGCTCCGGGAATAACCCACGTTATCGTATTATCAGAATCAGATACAGTTATATTATGTCGGACCTCGGAAGTCCCAGGCATATTTGGTACAGTGCAACTAACTCCTTGTACATGTCTTCCTTGTGTTTGAATTTGTGTACGTTCTTCATCCACATTTTCTAGATCATCTACCTGTTCATTATTTGCCTCATTATCCACCTCATGGTATTGCTCAACTTCAATTCGACAACCAAACACATCGCCAAATTGAGGTTCAACTACTTGGTCAACCGCTACCGGTGGGACACCACACATGTTTTCCCCACTTTCGGCGAAACTCCTTTGGGGATATAGTTGGTTGCTACCGCTAAAGGATCCAAATTGTTGGGTATTTTCAGGAGGAGGAATATCATTCCCTATCACATCTCCAAGTGTCCTCTGAGTTAGACTTACACATACTTGAGGGATCACCCGATCTTCCCCTAGCATAAACTGAACATCATCGTTATTTCTTATAAATGTACGACATGTACTGCCAGGAACGATTGATACTGATGCCAAATCAACATTGAATTTGTTTACATCATACTTCACAATGGTATGCACGATCGTCACCAATTCTTCGTAAGTCATATTCTTTGACACATACATTCCCTTGTTATCGGATCCAACAAACCTCTGACTTCCGTCGGGTAGTTGCTCCCATTGACCGTTGTAAGATATTACTATTCTAACCCGATTCATGATGCTGTCAAATTAATCAAAACTATTAATAAAAACTCAGGAGTACAAAATATTTTCATAAATTACATTTACAAAGGCTCGGGTGAGGATATTTAAAAGGCTCGGAGAACACTAGCAAAGTCTCGAACAATACATGAAAGTTTCGAAAAACACATTTTTGGTCTCGAAAAAGTCTTTAAAAGACTCGATTAGTAATTCAATAAAAAGTCTCGGAGAAGACCTAACAAGGCTCGATTAGTGATTATTTGAAAAGTCTCGGAGATGACTTGAAACGTCTCGAAGAAGACTTGAAAAGGCTCGATTAGTGATTTTTGAAAAGTCTCGGAGATGATATGAAAAGGCTCGGAGAAGACATGAAAAGGCTCGGAGAAGACATGAAAAGTCTCGATTAGTGATTTTTGAGAAGGCATGAAAAGGCTCGGAGATGACTTGGAAAGGCTCGATTAGTGATTTTTGAAAAGTCTCGGAGAAGACATGAAAAAGCTCGGAAAAGACTTGAAAAGGCTTGGAGAAGACTTGAAAAGGCTCGATTAGTGATTTTTGAAAAGTCTCGGAGAAGACTTAAAAATGCTCGAATAGTTATTTTTTAAAAGTCTCGGAGAAGACTTGAAAATGCTCGGACAAGACATGAAAAAGCTCGGAGAAGACTTGAAAAGGCTCGGAGAAGACTTGAAAAGGCTCGATTAGTGATTTTTGAAAAGTCTCGGAGAAGACTTGAAAATGCTCGAATAGTTATTTTTTAAAAGTCTCGGAGAAGACTTCAAAAGGCTCGGAGAAGACTTGAAAAGGCTCGGACAAGACATGAAAAGGCTCGGACAAGACATGAAAAAGCTCGGAGAAGATTTGAAAAGGCTCAATTAGTGATTTTTGAAAAGTCTCGGAGAAGACATGAAAAAGCTCGGAGAAGACTTGAAAATGCTCGAAGAAGACTTGAAAATGCTCGAATAGTTATTTTTTAAAAGTCTCGGAGAAAACTTCAAAAGGCTCGGAGAAGACTTGAAAAGGCTCGGACAAGACATGAAAAAGCTCGGAGAAGACTTCAAAAGGCTCAATTACTGATTTTTGAAAAGGCTCGGAGCAGACATGAAAAGGCTCGGACAAGACATGAAAATGCTCGATTAGTGATTTTTAAAAAGGCTCGGAAAAAGGTGACAAAATCTCGGAGATCCACAATTGTCACAATGAAAATGTGAACAAATGAAAAGAAGTATTTACACGAAATATTACCTTGTTGTAATGAAGCACGTCCAGTTGTTTGGATCTTGAACTTCTATTTGTATTGAGAGAGAGATAGAGAGAGAGAGAGAGAGAGACTAACCCGTTATCGTTTTTGTTGGAAGTGTGGAGAGAGAACCAGACAAACACAATAACATAAATGATTATCTAAGGGCAATTTTGGTAGTTCACCATAATAGGTGTCTTTTAAACTTAAGTTATTAAACCGGTCATAGAGTCACCAAATGAGTTGGAAAAGGTGATACTTTCCACCATTTCCACTTAAATTTATATTATATTAGTTGGGAACAATTATAAAATTAAAAAATAAATAAAAATAACACTTCATAAGAAATGCTATGGGGTAGTGTGGCTATGAAGATTGACATCCATAAGGCTTTTGATACTTTTGGTTGGAAGTTCCTCCGTCGTGTGCTTAGTGCTTTTGGTTTTTCTCAAATCTTCATAGATTTGATTGATAGTATTTTTAGTTCTTCAAGACTGTCGGTTCTAGTTCTAATTAATGGCTCTTTGGCTGGTTATTTTAGATGCACGAGAGGGGTTAGACGGGGGGGGGGGGTCCTCTTTCTCCTCTTTTTTTTGGTATTGTGGAAGATTTTCTCAATAGGTTACCTTCTAAAATGGTGGCGGTTGATCGTCTTTTGCCTATATCCTCCCCGAGGGGCTTTTCTACTCCTACTCATTTGTTGAATGCCGATGATGTGTTGATTTTTTGTAGGGGTACGACCAATAATTTGAGGAATGTTATGAATGATTTCTGTGTTTATGGCAACATTTCGGGCCAACTTGTTAACTGAAGTAAATCTTTCATCTTTTTCGGGTCATCTGTTTCTCCTATCTGGATTAGTTCTCTTCAATCCTTAGTTAGGATGCAGATTGGTCATTTTCCGTTTTCTTATCCAAGGGTTCCTTTGTTCCAGGGCAAGCCTAGGAAATCTTTTTTGATGCCTATTGCAGATAAGATTGTGTCTAAATTTGCCAAGTGGAAAGGTAAGTCCCTTTCTATGGCAGGCCAGGCTACTTTGATTCATTCGGTGATTATTGGCTCTTTTGTTCACTCTTTTATGGTTTATAAGTGGTCGGTTTCCCTAATCTAGATGGTTACTAAGAATATCAGAAATTTCGTATGGACTGATTCTTGTGAGGACTACAAGTTGGTTCGTATTGATTGAAAACGTTGTTGTAGACCTTATGCTCTTGGAGGTCTTGGTTTGAAAGATCTGGTTTTGTTGAACGATTATTTACTTCGGAAGCTTACCTTGAAGTTTATAACTTCTAACAATTTTGCTTTCACTTTTTGTGTGAGAGATATATTAATTAGTTGCAGAAACCTCTAGGAGGCTACATCACCTCATTCATCTGGACTTCTTTTAAATCTAACTATGCTGAGCTCCTTAAGGATGGTATCTGGCTCATCGAGAAAGACTCACAAAGAGATTTTTAGCGTGATAATTGGCTTAGGGTGCCCAGTATGGATCTTCTTGATATTCCTGATTTCATGGTCATACATCTTCATGCTAGGGTTTCGGACTTCATTCGGGATGGTAGATATGTTTTTGGAAGATCGTTTTCGTCCTAGATTCCTGGATCTCTGTTTTTGGATTGAGAAAATTGTTATTTCTCCTGTAACTGATTATTTGGTTTGGCCTCATTCTAGGGACCGACGGGTTTCTTGTAAGGCGGCTTATTCTAGGATGTTTCATGATATTTCTTAAGTCATATGGTGGAGGGATGTTTGGTCTCGTTATATCCCTCATTCTTGTTCTATCCTTTCATGGCATCTTCTTCTTAATAGATTACCCACCAAATACCGTTTATACAGATCCGGTTTTCAATTAGCCTCCATATTTAGTGTTTGTGGCGCTAGCTCGGAGATTATGAACCATCTTTTTCTTAAGTGCCATTTTGCTGTTGCTCTTTGGAAGGCATGTCTCCGTTGACACTTAGGGCTCTTTTTTCTGTCAGGCTATGTCTGTTTCTTTCAGTGATCAAATTAAGATTTTATGGAAAGCTACCATTCATGCTATGGTTTGGAGTGCGGGGTATTCCTGTAATTAGTGGATTTTTGATGGCAAGTCTGTTGATTTAAAGGTTACTCTTTCTCTTTTTTAGCACTCTGTTTATGATATGAACCGTTTTGAAGATCGGCTGTATGCGTAACTGTGTTGAGGATTTGCTGATTCTCTGTCAGTTTGGCCTTAGTGGTCATCCTGGTAAGGCTCTAGTTATTAGGAGTGTTGTTTGGTCACCTCCGGCTCCGGGATAGAGCAAGGTTAACACGGATAAGGCTGTTTTAGGCTCTCTATGTGTGGGGGGTCGTGGGGGTGTTTTGCGGACTTGCAGATCTTTTGTTAAAGCATGTTTTGTGGTCCCCCTTAGTCAAGGTTTTTGCTTTTGAGGCTGAGCTCATTGCTGCTTCTTTAGCCAGCAATTATGCGTGGAAGTTGGCTTGTCATAGGATCTAGTTCGAGAGTGACTTTTCTTACGTGGTTCAACTTCTTTCTGAAAGGTCTGATAAGGTTACTTGATATGTTCGTCAAGCTTGACAACGTTGTATTTATCAGATCTCACATATGGAATTTCAGGTTTCTCACATCTTCAGAGAAGGTAACCAGGTGGCGGATGCTCTCTCTAAGCATGCTTTGGGTGTTGCTTCTGATTTATGGTGGTCCTCCACTCCTTCATTCTGTACTCGGTTAGTTGGTAATGATTGTATGGGTAGAGAATCTTTCAGGTTTTCCTAGTTTTGTTTTTTCTTGTTTGGCCTGCGTGCCTTTAGCTTTTTTGGGGCTGTGTCCTCTGTTTTGTTTTGTTTTGTTTTTCGGATTCTTTTGTTTCTTGTTTATCTTTTTTTAAAATATATTTAAAGATTCTGCCTAGGGGGTTTTCAAAATATGATCTCTTGTAATGTTTTTCCCCCTTAGATTAGTCCAATTTCATTAAAATAAAATAAAAAATTTAAAAAAAAAAAAAAAAAAAAACTATTTTCAACTATGTTAAGAATAGACGTAGGTTTTGCAAATATTAGAAAAACAAATTTCTCACAAACTCATTCATTAATCATTATATAATTGAAATGGAAATTGGACTAAAAATTTAATATATTTAATTATAAATAATTTTCGAGATATAAAACAGCAACGAGTTACATTTGTCTTGTGTGAACTTAAATATTAGTTTATGTCTTGGTCCCTTTAAAGTTAAAATTCTGGCTTCACCCCTGATTGGATGCATGACTTTTTATATAGCAACAACACAGTAAGTGATACACCAAGGGGTGGAGAGAGGGGGTCCTTTTAAAATTCTATACAAATTATGAAATTATATTTATGTTTTCAAAGTGGGTTAATAGCACCAGTAACCCCCTGAACTTATAGCACAATTGAATAGTGCCCCATATACTTTTTTACCTAGTATTAAACCCCTCAAACTTCCATAAATTTGTAAAAACTGACAGAAGAGGGATAGACGTCAAAGGAAAATTACACTTACACACGCTGATTATATGTATAATTGCATTAAAACTGGAAAAATATAATAATATCACACAAACACCCTTATTTGACTAATAGCTAAAAAAATAAATATTAATAATATTAATAATTTTTATATTATAAGAAAAAATAATACAAAAAGAAAAGTGTTTTAAATCTCCACCGTCCAACCCTAAGGTGAATGGTGGAGATCAATTTATATAAAAATAAATAAATAAATAAATTCAATTTGTTTTTTAGAACAAAATTCAGTAAAATCAATATTTTAAAATTTTAATATTAAAAAAAAAACCATTTTTTTCAAAAATAAAATAAAATCATCATCATCACCTTCAACCATCAATTCCACCAAAACACACCATCATTATCAATTTTCCAGAAATCATCACCATCTCCAACAATACATACCCTCAAATCCAACCCACTATCGCTGAATATCAAACACAACAAAACCCTAACTCAAATCCTAACCCAAACACAACCACCACCCCTAAAATCAACCATTTAAAAAAAAAAAAAAAATTGAATAGCTTCAATCCCTATTTGCCGCCACCCCACCCCAACCAAGAACCTGTTGCCAATAAGACCCGCCACCGTCAGCTCCATCCTAAACCTCTCCAACCCAGTTCGATCTCACCAGGTCAACTCTATCCTATCGCCGACCTCTGATCGCACTTCACCACACCAGATTCGATATCTCTCTGATTTAACGAGCTACACCGGAATCTCCCTCACGGTTGGCACGAGGACGAGACAGCAAGTTCTTGCAGGAGGTTCTGTAGAGCGGGCTATTCACCTAAGAGATCAAGCGTCGATCTCCGGGTGTGGCCGTAGATGTTGGAGGTTGAGTTTGAAAGTGGGTGTTGATGCTTGATTTTAGGGGTGGTGGTTGTGATTAGGTTTGGTTTGGTTGTGTTTGACAGTAGGTGATGGTAAGTTGGATTTGAAGATGTAGATGGTTGGAGATGGTGATGATTTCTGAAAAATGGAAGATGATGGTGTGTTTTGGTTGGTGTTATGGACAACTGATGAAGATGGTGGGTGTTCTTGTTGTTCTGGACAACTAATGAAGAAGATGAAGTTGAAGGTGGATTAATTTTTTTTTTTTTTTTTTTTTGATTAGGTGGATATCTAGATTGGATCTCCACCATCCATCGCATGTGATGGATGGTGGAGATCCAATCCACCTTATCAAAATCTTTTTTTCTTTAAATTTATTTATTATTTTGTTTTTTTTTTATATAAATTTTTTTTGATTAGATGGAGATTCATAGTTTATTCAAGTTGAAAATTTATTTATTATTTTTTTTATAAAAATAAATTTATAAATAAAATTATTTATTAATGTTATTATTAATGTATTATTGAGTTATTTATTAATATTATTTAAGAAGATGATGATGTCCGGAGGGGATTTTTTTATTTTGATTAGGTGGGGATCTCTACCGTCCATCACATGTGATGGACAGTAGAGATCCAAATAAAAAAAAAATTCCTTTAAATTTAGGGTTATTTAATTTATTTTTAAATTTAATTAATTATAAATTTAATTTTAGTTTTATTTATTTTTTTTCATTTTTCGATGATGAATTTTTTGGTTTGGTTTGGTGGTAATAATTATAGAAAGAATTTAAAGATAAATTAAATATATGCTAAATATATAAAATATTAATATTAATATTTTTTATTTTTTAAAACATCAGTCAAATAAGACAAAGGATGTTTGAGTGATATTATTATATTATGCTAAATATATAAAATATTAATATTAATATTTTTTATTTTTTAAATCATCAGTCAAATAAGACAAAGGATGTTTGAGTGAAATAAGGGTGTTTGTTCATTTTGGACCCTCAAAACTTTTTATTTTTGTATTCCGGCTCCACCACTGTATGCACCCGCTGCATCAAAGTTTTTGGCCTGCTATAAAAACCCAACTCAGCTTTCTGTAATTGTTGTCTCTCCCACTCTCTCTTTAAAGCACTTGGTTTTGCATAACGTGCTCTCTTCCTCTCTTTGTAGATCTCTCAACTTAGTTGCAAAAGTGCTTCTTCTCGAGCTATAATCATGCTTCTAAGAAGCTCATCTACACCAATTTCGCACTCATGGATACCCCAGTACAGCAAAGAGTCGTCACCAGAGCCAGAATTTCAGGTCCTCAAAAGAACCAAATCACTCTCCTTGTCAAATTCACTGCTCTCTCCACAATCCACATCAGAAACCAATCTCCACAGAGACTCACCAAAGCAGAAAAACAACATCAGATCCTTGAATTTGATACCACCACCACCACCCCATTCTCTTGATCATCAAGTAGAAAAATCAGAACCCAGTTGTAAAAGATTCCAAAGACTTCTTTCAAGTTCTGAGTTGGGGACACTTGTGGACAATGATAGAGAAGGAAGTGGTGGTGTGGATCAAGATGGTGTTTTATTACAAACAATGGTGATGGGTGGTGGTGTGGGGAGTAATGGAGGTAAGATCTGTGGCGGCGGTGGCGGTGGCGGTGGTGATGGTAGTGGAGATGGAGGTGGTGGTGGTGGTTCAGGGTTCAATGAGAGCAATAACAATAATCATGGAAGTGATAGTACTGATGTTTATTTCCAAAAGATGATTGAAGCAAACCCTGGGAATGCACTCTTGCTTGGAAACTATGCCAAGTTCTTGAAAGAGGTCATATTTAACTTCCTGGTATCTCTATTTGATTTTGATTTGATTAAAAGTTGGTATTCAATATTAGGATTTAGCGACTGTAGAGGATCAGTTACGATTATTTTATAACTCCTCGTTTATTTGAACGATAGATTGAAATCTAACGAATCTGAATTACTCCGGTATAATAGCATGAACCTCAAAAATGATATATCGTTCTTTGTGAGTAGGTTAAAGGAGAATATGCAAAAGCAGAGGAGTTATGTGGAAGAGCAATTTTGGAAGACCCTGCTGATGGAAACATGTTGTCACTCTACGCTGATCTAATATGGCAAACCCAGAAAGATGCACAGAGAGCTGAGAATTACTTTGATCAAGCTGTTAAAACTGCACCAGATGACTGGTAATTATAAGGAAATCAAGATAACATATATATATATATATATGTTTATGATGAACTTTGTTTTTTTTTTTTTTTTTGACTGTCAAATAAATTGCCTTTTGAAGTTGATTATCCTTGAAATTCAATGCAGAAGTTTCAATTTTTGTGCAGTTATGTCCTGGCATCATATGCTAGATTTCTGTGGGATGCTGAAGAAGAAGAAGAAGAAGAAGAAGAAGATGATGACGACGAAGAGGATCATGAAGAACAAGCTGATCTTAGCCATATGTCTCCACCCAATTTCTTCAATGGAACTCCTCACCACTCTCCATTAACAGCTGCTTCTTAATTAGAAGATAAAGAGAATATCAGCTGCTTCTTAATATTATAATATTTTGGAATTTAGGGAGGGGAAGACTCGAACCCACAACTCTTTTGTTGTGAGTGTGATGGACATATTGCTGGATCAACCTCATGTTATAAAAGAATCTAGAAAAATCTTGTAAAATATTTTTGTAAAGTATTAGTTATTTTTAGTTTTTTCTTTTTTTTAAGAAGGGAGATTTAAACTTGAGACCTCAACTTCATTAGTGTATAGTAACCAACTTACCATATCCTTCTATCACCGGAAAATAGTTGTTACATGAGAGAGATGTGTTATAGTTGGTAGATGTGAATTAATGAGTTAATTGAGAGTGTGTGTGTAGAAGGGTCCATGGAGTCGTATAAATAGGTGTAAGTTGTTGCCATTTTGTATAAGGAAAACAATTCAATCAATATTTGAGTTTCTCTCTAAAATATCTTCTCTCCTATAGTCCTATCCTCCCTTCCTTCTTAAATTCTCAAGGTATGAAAAACCTCGTCCCAACTCCAAACTGAAGTTTTATATTTAATGATATTGTCAAGCTAATCAAGAAAGAAACCTTGTTTTTTAGCCGACCAGAGACGTAACTCAGCTGGTAGATGGATGAGTTTGGGATTTGGACAAATAATTTCCAAATCAGTGGCTTGAATACTATAGATGGTAAAAACTTTCAAAAAAATACCCCTAATTATATTAAAAAATAAATAAATACCTATTTTGTAAGACGTCTGTATGACCTAAGATAAGGCTTGGTCTTGACGAGATCAATCTTAGAGGTAAATATAATATAACTCTCATAGTATCTTAATTAAAGATATTGTCAAGCTAATCAAGAAAAAAAAAAAAAATTTTGTCAAGATAAGGTTGATCAGATGGTATATCTTAACACTCCTGATTACACCATGAGATTGTAGTCCGAGTCATGTCCCCTTCTCTCAACCCCGAATTTTTGTAATATTTAAAATTAATAAAAAAAATTTTATAAAAAAATAAAAATAAAAAATGGGTTAAGACTTAAGTGTATATAAGGACCTGGCGAGTGGCGAGATCAACTTGTAAGGCATTACCAGAAATATAAATCTCAATATAGGACAAGGCCAAAAGACAGAAGGGTATCTCGACATTTTTGGTTTTAATGAGCAAAGATGAAACAATATTTACGTTATTAAAATAAAAAATAAAAATAAATAAATAAACCAATATTTACAATACCAATACTCAAACCATATCAGTAGCTTCTTTTGAAGTCTATTGGTAATCAAGAAAGAACTTTGAACCTTGAGTTTGGTGTAACTAAAACCATTCATTTTCTGAAACATTTTCTCACTTAAAGCCATTGTTTGGGGCATCATTATTGTGTTCAGTTCATTTCTGCTTTCAGCAACTTAGCTTAGCAGTCTAGTATGGCACAAGCTTCCCGTCTTAATATCCAAATTCTTCCTCCTTTAAAGTTAAGACTCTTGTGATAAATGAAATTTGAAGGGATAATATTCACCTAATTTTTTAATTCTTTTTTTTTTTTTTTTTGACACATTATACCAATAGTCATTCAATAGATAAATGGTTCACGATCCATCCAACTACGAGTTGATTAAATTCAATCCACATAATACAAAAAAGGGACTAATAGATTTCCAATAGATATCTCTTTTTTGTCTGCAGATATTATTTATTAATCTAGAAAAAATCTTGCATAAGATGGTCTCACAGTTTAAGTTGTTTAATTTTTTATCACTTTAATATTTTTGAATTTAGTTTTACATTTTCAATATAAAATGGACAACATGATTGGATGGCCTCACCATTAGCGCTGAGACCGTCCCACACAAGATTTTCTCTTTAATATGCAGCTTGAAATCCTTTCATTTGTTACTTTTCATAAACCCCTTTTACGGTTCACTAAAATTTCCTTTTCTTCACGTGCCAATGTTTAATAATATCTTCATATTGTCTGTATTCATAATTATTAGTTGTGGGGCTTCTGAAGATCATCAAGTCATTGATTAAACCATGTTAAATATAAATTATCATGTTTTAGAGTAGTGGGACTTGGTGGGAATTACATTAAAGAAGTTAGGACCATTTTTCTTGCATTATTCAACAATCCACTCTGCATTATGTAAAATTGACTAATCGCCCTCAAAGGTTTGGCCCGCCATAAGTGTGAATGAAGCCGAAACCTAAAAAATATCTCGTGTTATGTGGGAAATTCTGTTTGCAATTTAACAAGTCTAAAAATGGTTAACAGACAAAAATATCACAGTAAGAATTGTCAGGATATGACCCACTTATGAGTTATGACTAATTTGCTCTTAATAATAATTAATAAATTAAGCAAATGACAAAGGGTTAGGTAAGAATTATCCTTCCTGCCAATAATTGATGTGATGTGTCAACTTGATCAATATCAATTGCTCTTGAAATTAATTAAATATCTCTACGCCTGCAGGGGAGTAGCTCTGTTGATAAATAGACGAGTTTGAGGTTTAGATAAATAATTTCCAATTCAACGACTCGAATCTTACCGATGGCAAAAAGCTTAAAATAAAAATACCTAGATAAGTTGTTAGATAGATATTGTCAATATATATATATATATATATATATATCACTACAATTCTCATTAAATTAGTAATTGAGTAACAAACTTATGATGAAACTACTCAAAATCATATATATATAGGGGTGGGCAAAAAACCAATGAACCGAACCGAACCGATGAATCGAACCGGTCCAGTCGGTTTTTTTTCGGTTTTTCATTGTTAACCGGTTCGGTTCGGTTCGTTTTTTAAAAAACCGGATATTTCGGTTCGGTTTCCAGTTCAAGGGTTTGAACCGGTGAACCAAACCGAGAACCGGTGTATATAATAAAAAATCTCTTTGTGTTATAATCAAAACAACATTGATAGATAACAATTAAATGTTACATAGTCTAAAAGAAAAACTGCATTAAATGTTATTATCTAAGAGGATAACAGTTTTGTGTTATAATCAAAACGATATTAATGGCACATTATAAAAAGAAAAACTGCATATAAAAAAATTTTAAAAAAAAAATACTCATCTTAAATGTTACACAGTCTAAAAGATACATGTCACGCAAATATAGATAATAAAATAAAAGTCCAAGAAATGAACAATCTTAGAAACTAAATTGATAAACATATACAACAATATTGTCTATTACTTTGTTTCATTCCCAAAACCGAAAAAACCGAACCGAACCGGTTCAATCGGTTTTTGATCGGTTCACACTTTTAAATTTTATCGGATCGGTTCACTTTTCAAAAACCGGATATTATCAGTTTTATATCGATTCACTCGAAAAGTAAACCGATCCATTAAACGAGTGAACCAATCCATTAAACGCCCACCCCTATATATATATATATATATATATATAGTTTTTTTATTGTCAGTTCGAACTGATATAAAATATATCAGTTCCTTGTATGTGGATCATTGGATTTAAATGCTTTGAAGTATGCACTTGTCAAAACATCTTTTAAATCCAACGGCCCACATGCAAGAAAACTGATATATTTTATATCAATTTGAACTGATAATAAAAAAACTATATATATATATATATATATTTGAAGTAATATTATATAAATTTGGGTTCCTTTGGGAGGAAAATACTCAAACCTGTAAACTCATGGTGTAGGTGTGAAGGGTATACCATCGAACCAACCTTATCTCACCACTCAAAATCTAATAAATAGAATAAAATTAGTTACTATTATGAATTATCTATTTGATTTATTATCTAGTCTTTGTGTCTTGATTTTTACAAAAAAGACAGACCTAGATGCTTTATTACATGAAAGCCTTAATTGAAATTTTCATAGTTTTTATGTGTCTTAAAAGTTTATAAAAGAATTTTTAAATCATGAAAAATTTGATCAAAAAGTTACTAAGAGCATCTCTAATGCAAATATACATTTTTGAGTTTTTAAATAATACCACATCATCATTTTTACTTATTATGGGTCCACTTTTAAATTTTTTTTAAAGAAATGCATATTCACATCTTCAATGCAATTATCTAAAATCAAATATGCATTCATTTTATGTCCAATCATAATAAAACAGTTATTACACTCACTCTCCTATTTTATTTTACAATTAAATGAGGTTTAATCTTATTGGTGGAAAGCAGGGGCGAACTCAGGAAAAATTAGCCACTCGGGCTAATTTATATATATATATATATATATATATATTTTTTTTTTTCCCCCGTTACATACTAACATTATAAAGTCAATAGTTTGATTTATTTACTTTTGTTTAGTTAAAATATTATAATGTTTTATTAATGACTCACAAATTCTCACACTACATTTTTAAATTCGGTGTGTATTGTGGAGAAATTTTTTTGTGATTTTCTTCCTCAATGCACACATATATAATAAAGTCGGTGCGAGACATGCGAATCGTTGATTAAAAATAATTTTTTATATATATAATTCTCGATGAAAATTTGTTTATATTTTTGAATAATAAGATGACACCAATTTGATAATTGACTACTTAAACATATGAAATATATTGTAAAATTTATGCATAAACAATTATTTAAACTTGTAGTTAAAAACATTATTTAAACTTTTCGATGATTTAATTCTATAATGTTAGAAGCCATAATATTATGTATATTTTTATAACTTATTTTGAAGAATAAAATATTTATATTTTACTAAATTTAGAGAAAATATCGTATTTTTATAATATTGTCAAACTTTAGGGTGTTAATGTAATTAACCATTTATGTGTTGAATTTTTTTTTTTTTTTGGGGCTACCCCAGGCTATCAGCCCTCTACTATGTACGCCTCTGGTGGAAAGAGTTGAAAGCTTTAATCTTATTGGTGGAAATAGTTAGAAATCCTAATCAGCATTCCTAATCAGCATTTCTAAGAGAGTTTCTAGAATTAGAAATCCAACTCCATATTTTCTAACTTTTTTTTTGTCACATCATCTCCATATTCAACTTAGACAATAGCATTGGAGAGTGTTTTTCTAGCTTTTTTAATATCTATCCTATGTGACACTCCATTTTCTCTAAATGCATAATAGCATTGGAGATGCTCTAATATGATAATTTATATTGAAAAATAACCTCGCAAGTGAAGAAATAATTCCCGAATTTAGGTATTATCTCCTAATGTGAAAGAGAAAATATCACAAATAGAATAATTACAGATAAACTGTGGTCTAAAATCATCAGAATTATTTTTTATAAATAAAATAAAATAAAATTTAACAAAATAATATATCTGTTATAAATTTAATTGCAACTTGAACAATCATTCAAACAGTTTTTTTTTTTTTTTTTTTTAATATACTACCTGCGATATAACGACTCGAACCTGAGATATTATCGAACTGAATGAACTCTATTTATCACCAAACCATATTGGACTGTGATCATTAAATAGTTAGTTGCTCACTTACTAGTAACATTTACAACAAGTGATTGATATTCTGTGAAGACTAATTCATCAATACTGTTTAATAAAAGTAGTTGCACAATAAAACAAACAAAGCCGTTCATTTTCAATCCTCATTATCTAACACTAACCATTGTTTCCACGATAGACAACGAAGGTACATGTCAAATTGTCAATTATGAAGTATAAATTAATAAATTACATCGATTATGAACTGATTGATGCTGAGAGAAAGTGATTGAGTAAGGCTCCAGTACAGAAAGTGGAAGTGAGAATTGTAGATTGATGTAACGAATCAACTTGTCTTAGTGTGGGGATATGATTATTAAAGAAAATCTTGTCTCGTATGCCGTTCTCACTTGAGCCATGAATTTGTGCCTTGCCCTTTCAAGTACTTCTTTTTCTTAATATACTACCTATATTGCCGAGATTTAAATTCGAGAGATATTGTTAGACCGAATAAAAGGTAAAAGCATTTCTAATGGTATAAATAAATTTGGATCCTTAAAAGTTTTCACCACAACATTTGTAAATTGTTTTCAAGGATTGCTAAAATTGTTGATTGTGTAGCACTGTAGTACAAAATCATAATAAAATTTTCCTTCAATTTATCATTAACTAAACAGGGTAATAAAAAAAAAAAAAAAAAAAGTATATGATATGGGTATTGATCTATTCCTAATGAAGAGAAAATTTTTATCTAATTAAAATTTTTGGGGCCGAAACAATGATGAAATACATAGGTGATCAAAGAAAAAAGAGAAGAGAAAAAAAAACGCCGATGAGAAAGAAAGAATAAAATTACAACAACATTTATTTTGAATTAAGTTTGTATTTGATGATTGAAAGTCAATCTTCAAATTTGATTATTAAAGAGGGCAATTAGATTATTGATTAAAGATATTGCTAAATTTTAATGACTCTGTGGGACAGTGTTTTTTTAGATAAATAATCAAAATTTGATTACTTTTATACTTTTAAGGATACCATTAGAGATGCTTTAATGACTCAATATTATCAGACCGAATAAAATATAACGACTCGAATTTAGGATATTGTCAGACTGAACGAGCTTCTTTACCATCAAGTACTTCTTAATTGCATGCTTAGGATTTTAGGCATTAAAAGTTAGAGATATCATTGCAGTACAAGTTTGGGATTAAGATTGGATAAACTTTTGAGATAAGATTTGTTGTATTGTTATTGAGATAATATTATTTATTGAGAATCTTGTGTTGATTTTGCTTGTTGGGGTGAAGAAGGATAGTGTGTTCTTACTTCTTATCATCACTTAGAATGTTCTTATCACAACTTAGCAATAATTGGAGACCCCTTTAAATAAAGCCGGATGTTGTCGTAAGGGGCCATTAAGGCGATATGTGTTCTAACAATGCTTTTTTAAATGACTTCCTCAATAATTTATTATTAATTTTTTTGATATTTTATTTTGTAATTATTATTGTAAAACAAATTACTCAATGAATAATAAATATTGTTGGGATTTAAAAGTTAAATATCTTATGATTTTTAAAAAATAAACAAATTTAAATATGTGGAGCTCACTTAAAGGGGGGTTGAAGCCACCCCTTAATCAAGGGAGTGAACTCCACCAAAACACATTTAAGGGAGCCTCTAAGGAACCTGTTGGAGCTACAAAAATACAGCTTCTTCCTTAATTAAGCTAAGGGGGTCTCCAATAAAGACTGTTGGAGATGCTCTGAAGGGTAAATTTTATTTTGAATATTGCTAAACATCATACCTTATATCTCAACTTGTGAAGTGCATCACAACTACTCTTACAACTTTTTAATCAATGTGACAGTTGAGATGACAATTGATGAATATATACACATTAATAATAATTTATTTTATTTACCTATATATCCATCCACCAATTGACACATCATTTATCATATGGGTTATGATTGAAAAGTTGTGATGTCTGACATTATTCTTTATTAATCTCTCATTATGCAGAATTTAATTACCGATGAATTTGAATGGTTTAGAAATTCGCCGAATCTTTAATATGCTACATTTGTTCAAACCTACTCTAAAAAGAAAATAATATTTTGAAATTTATAAGAACATTCTTCGTAAAAAAAAAAAAAAAATGGAAGTCAAATGTACTTGTTTTTTTTTTTTTTTTCCTTCAAGGAACGTACTAGTGTTTCAATCGAATCATATATTCATATAGTGAATCCTTAAAATTTACAATAATAACAGGGGTTGGACCATATTAAGGAACATTTGGGTGTTGACTGATCAGTACCCAAAGTACTAATTACCAATCAATGGGGTTTTGTCATGTAACCCATTTGTGAAAAATGTAAGGAGATAAATATAAAAAGTTAAGAGAAAAAAGTCACGTGGCAACACTCAATTGCTAAGGTTAGTGCCAAGCAATTTCCCTATATTAATTTAAAATTTTGATTTAAATTATGTGACATTAACATGTATCGTTGTTTTTATTTATTTATTTATTTATTTTTGATATCTTTCTTTCCATCTATCTAGATCAGATAATTTTTTTTTGAAGCATTTTATTATTGATCGAATTCGAGCCATTGATTTGTAAATCATTTATCTACGCCATAAACTTATCCATCTACCAGCTGAGTTACGCCCTTGATGGTATTATCATTGTTATCAATCTAATGATGAAATAAAATAAATGAATTAGGAGTGGATCATAACCATGGTTTGGGAGTAAACGAATAGATGAATTTTAATGTCACAAATTTAAGTCATTTTTCCGGTTATCACTTATCACTTAATAAGTCTAAATTGAATTGATTAATTTTTTTTTTTATTTTTTTTATTTCTTTTTTATTTCTTTTTGGTTTGTTAATTGACTAAACAACCGAAAAATGCAAAAAATAAATTAAAACAAATTAAAATAAAATTATTTTGACTTATTACTTAACACCAAATCACTAAAGAGGGTGTATTCAATTAGGATTTTAAAAGATTTTCAATGACTTTGATGGAATTAAAAAGTTTAGATGTATTCAATGTAGATTTTTAATGATATTCAATACAGACTTTTATAGACTTTTATAGACTTTTAAAAAGCCTTTAAAAATTATGTGGTATTCAATCAAGACTTTTTAACATTCTATGAAAGTTAGGAGATATTCAAAACCTTAATGATTTTTAACAACTTTAAAATATCAATGATTTTTAGTTATAACAAATCTCATAATTTGTCTTCCATTTTTACCAAAAACTTTGAATGACCTTTTATATATATATATAAAGAATTTTATTTTAGAAGAAAAATATAAAACTCTTTGAAAAATATCAACCACCAAACATATGTTCTATTTTCAAATAAAAGAACATTCATTCTTAACAAATTTCATAAATAAAATAAAACAAATAACATGTAATTAATGACGAGAGATTTCATATTTTTTTTTACCTATATTTCAAAGCAACTAAACAACACTGAAACAAATCAAATGAACTTCATTTATGTAAAATAAAAATAATAAAGAACAAAAATCACTACTTAACATTGCCAGTATGTCATAATCAAAGTTGCGTATAAGCGTGACTCCATATAACTATAATCAATATCAAACTACCTACTTTTAGGCCTGGGTCTTATTCAACAACTAAATGCGGTTGTTTATGTTTTATCTTTAGTAACTTGAATGAATTTTTGTTAGATTTTTTATACTTATTGTCATACTTTCGTAGAGACATGTAACGTCAATATTATTGTCGGTGTGTTACATTTTTTCTAAAAAAAAATTATAATATTTTGACTAATTATAAAAAATAAATAAATTTCGACTAATTATTAAAATATAAAAAAAGGACTATAATGTCTTTATAATGAAAAATATAATTAAAATAAAAATAAAATTTTAAAATCACATATATATACATGAATGCTTTTGTCAAATTTAATTAACGATGGTTTTTTTTTTTTTGTTAGTTCATTTGAAAAAATATTTTTATTGACATGATAAATATATATAATTTTACTAAAACAAAGTATACATTATATTTAAAAGTCAATGGAAGTCATAAATATCTACAAAAGTCTTTTAAAATACGAGTGGTGCTATTGGCACACCCCCTACCTGTCTATTTATGCCCCACTTTTTTAATAATGCAGTATTTTTTTTTTTCCTTTATCAAAATTACTCAAAATTACTTAAAAGAACATACAATTTAAGGAAAAAAAAAATATTCTACAAAGTAAACCTATTAAAATCTCACATTCATTTTCAAAAAAAATAAAAAATAAAAAAAATAAAACTATGTTCTTTTAAACCTTTTTTTATTATTTTTTTATTTCTTAACTCTTAAACCCTAAATTTTGCTTATTACACACATACAAAAATATTATGAAATAGTCTTTGAAAGATATCAAATATATAGAAGAATCGTTCTTTAGAATGATATTAAGTTATCGTTGTACTGAAGCAACCCTGTTATTTATTTTTTTTTCTCTTCCACCATGAAATAAGAAGAAGAAAAAAACTCAAAATAAAATAAAATAATAAGAAGAAAAAATAAATCATTTAATGGAGGTGAGATAAAAATGTATACAGAGATCAAAGATGGGGTGTATTAAGTTTGAAAAATAAGTAAATCGGGTAGTTTTGGAAATAAATCAAAACAATTAATAAAAACATTTAATTTTATTTTATTAAGTCAAAATTTTAAAAAGTGAGGCATAAATAGATTGGTAGGGGGTGTGCCAATAACACCACTCTTAAAATAAAAGTCTACGAAAGTCTTTTGAAATAAAAGTCTATGAAAGTCTTTTAAATAAAGAGAGCTTCTCCTTACAATCCATAAATTATCTATTCACACTCTAATTTTTTTTTTTTTTTATTAATGACAATTTTAACCTAAATTAAAATTACTAAACAAGACAAAAAAAATTTAAAGATACTTCAAACTAATTAAATTATTAAAAAAAATTCTCTCTCCTAAATCTGTTATTATCATATTAAACACTTTCTCCTAATTAATCTTTCTATATTTAAAAAAAAAAAAAAATTCATATTTCCATATTTTCTCAATCAATCTCTGATTAATAGTTAAAGAAAAAAAAAATTATGAATATTTTAACGTTTTACTAACAGTAATATATATATATATATATATACACTAAAAAGTCAATTTTCAAAAAAAAAAAAAATATATATATATATATATATATGAAAACTTGAATTGTTTCAATTTGATTCGATTAAACTTAGAATTCCTAAAACTAATAAAAGAATTAAATTTCTCTAGGTAATCACATAACTACAAGAGTAACAAAAGCATTTTCATTTTTTGATATTTTTTATTTTAAAAAAAAAAAACAAGTTACTTGATTTTTGATTTTTTTTTGATTTTTTTTTTTTATAGTATATGCATACATATGGTTCCTAAAAATCAAGCTTATTAGCAAGTTTTTTTTCCTCTTAATTGTTAGTCTTGCTTGAGAAAGAATGAAGATAGAAAATTAGAGATATGTATTGGATGAGGAAGAGTTTAATATGGTAATTAAAAACTTAAGAGAGAGTATTTAATATGTAATAATTAATCTAATGATTTAAGAGGGGGTATTTCTTTTTTTAATAATTTAATTCAAAAAAGATAAAAAGGATAATCTTATAACAAAATTATACGACTTTAGAATTTTTTAAAATTTAAATTTTGAGAAGGGAGTGTTTTTAGAAAAAAAGTGTAAAAAGGAAAAATTGAATTGTCAAAAGAAGCTTTTAAATAAAAATATATAAAAAAATTTCATAATCTTGTAAAGTCTATAAAAGCGCATAAAATCTGCAAAAGTTATCCACTTAAAGAAAATCTTTAAAAGTCTTTCGAAATCCTAATCGAATACACTCCTTTAAATTATATTTGAAATATTTTCTTTCAAAAATATCCTCTTAAAATTAAAATATTTCTAATTTTACTTCAATTATATACCCTAAGATCTAACACAAATATTTTATTTTCGGGGTTAAGACACTAAGACCCCTTAAAGTTTGACATCAGTAAGCTATATAATAAGTATGTATTTACCTATCCAAGTCTGTCATGATCTTAAAATTAAACTAATAAAAATAACAAAATACACATAGTTATTAAAATTTAAAAGTGAAGATGGCACATACCTCTTAGCAGAGGTGGTAGTACTCCTCCCTTTCGTATTAGTGGTGAGGAGTTCAAATCTCACCATGCGTATTTTAAAAAGTATGTGTGGAGAGTTTTCTTCCTGGTTTGTAATACTTTAAAAAAAAAAAAAATAAGAAAATGTTTTTATAAAAAATAAAAACAATTCAAGTAAATTAATTGAAAAGGGAAAGTAAAAAACTGTTTTAAAATTTTAAATTATCTTAATTTTTTTTTTATATTTTAAAAATAAATAAATAAAATTAATTTTTTAATTGGTCATGTGTAAAAAGAATTTGGATGATCTTTTTCCTGACCTCACCTAATCTTATGATACATAAGCATTGCAATGAATGTATGGTTAAGATATGACTGGTTTCCACAACTACTTTATCAATAAACTATCACATGCTTTGAAAAGGTCAGGAAAAAAATCAGATCAGCAGAAGATCCAAATCCGTAAAAAAAAAAAAAAGGCAGGTTCAAGCTTGGTGTTGGGCCTAAATTGGCCATCAAAATTGGGCATGCCCAGAGAATCAGAGAACTCCAATTTAGTCTAAAAGCATTTTCATTCTTCCTCCATGCCATCTTCTTTGTATCATTTGTATACAGATTGGTAAAATGAACAACAATCTTGCAGGTATGAATTTCAAATGAAAAGTTACACAAAATTTATTTTGTTCATAATAGGATACATATACATGCAACATTGATCTATAATATAATTCACAGCTTCAATCTATTTACGACAAGTCGTAGCATCCTGACTGATTCCTGAAACTCTAGCAAAGATCTGGACATAACATAATTGCTTCATGAAAATCTTTAGCATGTCTAGCTTTTGATTATTCCTGGACCACTCAAATGTTCTAGAGAGACCCTGATCCCATGTTTCATATCATTGTTTTCGCATTTATTTATACTAAAACCAATAATCAGAACTACTCAAATGTCATGGCATTCAACCTCATCTACGGTCTCCTCGATTTCAAACAACAAGCAGGTTTGGCTTAAGATTAGATTATCAATAGCAAGACCAATATTATCTTAATTCTTTTGATTTTTCAATTTCCTAGGTTCTACAACTAAAGGAAAAAATACAACACCAATGCCCTAATTCAAGATCCAGCCAGTACAGAAAATAATCTTACCAACACAAAAAAATGTAACTTAAATTTTATTTTGATTTTGATGATTGCTTATTCGCATGTTTCACAAAGTGGTTTCCTAACTTAATGAACTACTAGATGATGAATTAAAACAAGATTCCGATCACTGCCTGTAAACAACATTGAATTTTCTTCGTGTATTCCTAATACTACTCAAAGACTTACATATATACAGGATGTATGCTTCTTGGTCATCATCTTCTAAATCGTGATCCCTTCTTCGGTCCACCGTTACTTTTATCCCATACAGAAGCCCAGAAGAAGAGTGACATCCAGAAAAGAACTGCTAAGAAGATCCGAACCCTGTCTTGAATTCTAGAGAAACCTGTAAAAGGAAACCATGTCTTAAAATGCCTAAAAGATACATTATTCCATAGTAGTATGTAAAATATATATTGGTGAAAATTTTAAAAATATGCATTAATATAATTATAATCGGGTTGGAAGCGCGAACAAAAAAAAGAGAGAGGGAAACAGTAGAAAGGGGGAAGAAGTCTCAGTGCTAGTTCTTACTAAACTCTAATATTCAAAACGGGAGCAGCAAAGGAAAGAGTCAATCAGATAAAAAGAAGTATCATTCTGTCAAGCAATTCAACACCTATTTAAGTAGATAATTTGTAAAGAAAAATTAAAACACAACTTGGTTCCCACTCTACTTTCACCCATTATGTCATATAATTTTTACTCATAGAAAGAGCGGAGCCAGTCATATACTAGGAGCTTTGCTTGCAGAATGCCTGTTATAATATAAGCTTTTCTTGCTAATCCTTAAACCTTTCTTCTTTTCACCGGGCTCTACGCTGCAAACTGCAGTTAGACCTTGCAATCTTTTATTCCTGGTGGGATACAATATCCTAGAGGTAGAATACCTTAAGCATTTGAACTCCTGAGATCTTTGTACGAAATCAAAGCTATTATCACTCAGCCCACCCCTTGTTGATTGCTGTTGTTACAAAATGTCATTAACAATGTATTTGCTTTCCAAATCAATTGAAGCATAACAGTTATCCTATGAATATGATGATACCAAATCTTATTCAGCACTATAACTTTAGGATTCGGCACCAATTTATTGACCGGTTAAATAGACACCTGCTGAGCGGTACAAAATCGAAATAACTACACCATGGATAAGAAAAGAAAAAAGAAGATTAGCCTAGAAAACCACACCATTAAGGGCTTCAAAAGCCTGCTGAAAATCATGTTCATAAAATGTTCAGAAATTAGCAAGTTTATGAGGCTTTATATAATCTAATGAAGTTAATTAAAAAAGAACTAAAGAATTTACTTAAATCCAAAAATGATTACATTTGCAGCATGTTACAGTACAACCAGAAATCACATAACTTCCATTGATTCCACGTTACTAACAAACAAAATCAATTTGACATGGAAAAACTCTAATACTTGTGTGTTGATGCAGTCACAGTTTCGAAAATATTTAATCTCTGCTCTTGTACATTTTAAATAATCATAAACATTGTGAAACAAATATGAACATATCAAGTATGCAAATGTTCAATTAAAAAATTTGAATAATACCCTCTTAATTTTACACAGATTTTGAACTAATATAATCCTCTACAACAATTCAAAACAAGATTTTCGTTATCTCAATTCAAATTTTCCTTTGATGGTGTGGAAGGAAATGGAAAGAAATAATTTCATTCTCAATTTCTTTCCTTTCAACTCCGTACATAGAAATTAGAAATTATCCAAATAACTCGGTGTCAAATTAGCAGCTAAACTAGCTTGTACCCCAGTTAAAAATACAATTGAAGTAACACTAATTTCAAAGAAATATCAAATTCAAGCTCACAATCACATATTAAATTAAAAATGGTTCAAATTCAACAGCTTAAAAAACAACATATCGAGAACTAGAACCTTTGATTAGAGAAGAGTCATTCTCGGGAGGCGGGTCGAACTGGGGAGGTCCGGGGGTGGCGACGAGGCAGGGGCGGAGGCGCTGCTGGTGGGGAGTGGTGCGGAAAGACGGCAGAGAGGGACGGTGGAGGTGGTGATGAAACGGAGAAGAGATTGACGGTGGGGATGGATTGCTGTGGAAATATGCCAAAAACGGTGGTTTAAGACGTGTGCTTGTTGGAGAAAGAATGCCAGCCATTTTTACAATTCTGATTTTTTTATTTTTGGGGGTGATTTGATATAGTAGACAATTTTAAGACACACATACACACAACTACACAACAGAAATGGTGTCTGTGTGAAAATTTGGGTTGGGCTCTAGAATCTAGATGTATATCTGGACCCAATTCTCATTGTTGTGTTATTTACTTATTTGAACTTACAATTTTCCTAAAAGCAACTCTAATGATCAACTAGGGATGTCGATGGAATGAGTCAGGTACGGGTTTTCCAATACCATCCTCAATGCCAATTAGTATGAGAAATAATATCCTCTATGAATACCCGCCTTAAAAGAAATGGTGTGGGTACGGGGATTCCCTATTAGGGGATTGGTATTTTACCTCATACCATCCTCATCTCATTAATGTATTTTTTTTAATGACTTTTTGATAAAGATCATATAAATATTATTGAATAATATAAAAACAATATTATGAGGTATATTATATATAATTATCTAGAATTAAGTAGTGTTTCAATGGAGGGAAACAAAATGGGAAAAAATGAGAAGGAAAATTATGTTAGTTGGAGGAAAAAAAAAAGAAGGAAAATTATGTTTTTTAAAGACAATAGTCACGGTACTAATTTTTTTTTTAATAGTTAATTCCAATACTAATTACGTGCTTCAAATATATATATATATATATATATTGATAACGGGGTACAGGAACGGGGCGGGGTGGGGACTTGAAATCTCATAACCATACCGAAATTAAATCGGATATTAAAAAAAATACCAACCCATATCACAACTTAATTGATACGGTTAAACCCGCTCCTAACGGTTCAAGTCCCCATGAGTCCCCGGACCAATGGGTAATTTTGACATCCTTATGTTCAATACTAAATTTTACTACAATTTGAAGTTAAAATAGAATCTTTTGGGGATATGTTAACACCAAAAATAATTTCATTCCAATGTTTTTTTACCAAATTTTACACACAAAAAAAAAAAAAAAAACATCTTTAAATAATATTCTACCAATAAATATTTATACAATACTAATTCATTTCTATTAATTAACTTATACAATATTCAATAATTTTATTGACATAAGTATATATCAATATAGGTGTCATTTTAAAGATCTCAACCAACAAAATCTTTCAACGAAATATTTTTGGAAATACATATTGTTGGAACTAAGTATAGGAGGGTTAAATTAGAGATTTGAAAAAAAATTAAAACATTAATTTAACATTTAAAGAATATAAAAATAAAAATAAAAGAGTTGGTGATTTTTGTACATGAACAGTGCATGCCATATATAGTGGCCACCGTTCCACATCACAACAATTTTTTAGGGTATTATCACTAAAGTCACTATTTTTCATAAATTATTACTTTTTTAAACGTTTTTATCATATTAGTCACTTTAATCTCTTATTTTTTTAAAATATATTATTTTAATGCATTAGACCAAAAAACTAACGGTCAACTAAAATAGAATGTGTAGAAATACAATTTTACCCTTTACTGTTATTTTTAATCCTTTTAGTCCCTCTAATTTCAATAATCGCTGGTCACCTTCAACCTTAAGGTTAGCTAAGCTACTCTAGTCCATTGTTGAAGATTTGTTGATTTAAATGTATATATATAGTTATATAATTTGCTTAAACTAATTTAAATATGTTTATATAATTTAAAATCAAAGCCCGTAATTTTTTTTTCTTTTTTTTTGGATTTTTTTTCTTTTCAAAAAGTATATTATTTCAATTTGATAAATAAAAATAAATAAAATAAATAAAAAAACTCAGAAAACCAAAGCCCATAAATTGAAAAGAGGAAAAAAAATCTTTATATAATAATAATATATAAAAAATAATTTAAAATCAATTCATATATAATAATAATAAACTCATATTTATATAATTTAAAATAAACTCATATATAATAATAATATATCAAAACATATTTATGAGAATGAAAAAGAAAAGAAAAAAAGTATAAAAAAAGGGAAAAAAAGGAAAAAAAAAAAAAAGGAAATTTTCAATTTTATTGGATATTTTTTGAAAAGAAAAAAAAAATTACAGGCTTTGATTTTTTGGATTTTCTGGGTTTCCTTTTGTTTTGTTATTTTCTTTTTTCATTTTCATATATATGTTTTTATATGTTATTATTAAATATGAATTAATTTTAAATTATATAAACATATTTAAATTAGTTTAAGCAAATTATATAATTATATATACATTTAAATCAACAAACCTTCAATAATGAGTTAGAGGAGCATAGCTGATTAAAACTTGTGACTTTTAACCTTAAGGTTGGAAGGTTCAATCCCTGATATAGGCTTTTTAATTTTTTTCAAGGATAGACTTAGCTATTATTAAAATTAGAGGGACTAAAAAAAAAATTAAAACATAACAATAAAGGGTAAAATTGTATTTTTACACATTCTGTTATAGTTGACTGTTAGTTTTTTTGTCAAATGGACTAAAATGATGTATTTTGAAAAAGCAAGAGACTAAAGTAACTAATATGACAAAGACGTTTAAAAAAGTGACAATTTGTAACAAAGTAGGGACTTTAGTGATAATACCCAATTTTTTTTTTGGAAATCATAAATATAGAGCAATGTTGGAGAGACCAAATGTGAATAGTATTCTCTAATTTAGAGTTTAGTGTAAGGTTTGAAGTGTTGTTGGAGATGCTATAAGCAATCCCATTTCGTTCAAGTTTTCAATATTATCACTTTATTTCATTTTGGGCAAAATAATCCAAATCACCTTACTAACAAGGGACAAAATCAAAAATAGCGACTTCTGTTTTTAACCATATATGAAAGTTCCATCGATAACAACCATATTTTTGGTAAAGTACCTAAATGTCCTCATATAAAAATTCCCCTCAAACACTCTCCTATCCTTTCTATATCTCCCCACTCATCTCTCTCAGATCCCACTTTTGCTAAGATGACACCGATAGTGCACTGCTTGGACATCGCACACCCAATCTAGCATTAGCAGGATTTCCCTTCCCTTTAGCGCTACTATTTGCATAATAAAGGGGGAAAAAAATGAGGAAGAAGGGCAAACTAGCGAAGCATCCCGTTATTAATTTTCTTAGATAAAAAGATAAAACATTGTTTTAGAAGGATTGTTTCAGTAATTTGTCCTTTAAAAAATTGTAAACATTTTACATTTTTTTCCCGGATTTCAAATTGTTTGCAACATTTCACTTTATTTTTACAGAAAAAATAGAAAATGTTACCGGGGATATTTTAGTAAATTATGGTCATGGATCAAAAAGAAATTTCATAATGTAGTTATTAACAATTAAAACTTCGTATGTGGTTAAAAACATAATTTTTATAATTTATATGGTTATTTTTACAATTTTCATTATTGTAATAATCTAATTACACTTTTAATCATATGTGTGACAATAATTTTACAATTTTTCTATTGTCAATTTGTTCTAATATAAAATATATCAGGATGAAAAACTTGAACCATTAGATTTACATACTTTGACTCAAAGTATATGAACTTGTCAAAACTTCTCCATAATTTATGGTCCACATTTTTCGTCCTGATATATTTTATGTCAGGACGAACTGACAATAGAAATATCGATAATTTTATACATATAATTTTTAATATTTATAGTCTGATTCAATACATTTATCTTCTTTTTATAATAAAAAAAAAAAATAAATAAATAAAAATTCAATACATTTATCTTGAAACGTACCAGCACATTAAATACAAAGCTATATCCCGCTCTAATGACTTAGACAAGTCATTCTACCAGCTTGAGAATTTAATGTATTATAATCTACCAAATTAAAACGTTCGATTTCATCATAGATGCATGACTATAAACCATCTAATGCTTTGCAAGGAATTTTGATTTTGGTCTAACAAATCATTCAACCGATTTGGAAATTTACTGTATTATATATTTTTAGTCACTACAATAAGTTTATTGTGATACTTAATTAACTGAATCATTTAATGCTTTCTAAGGAATACTTGATTTTTATCTATTTGGGAATTGAATATATTATAGATTTATAGTCCACTACAAATCTACACTAAAGACTCGTTTGGCACACTATAGTGTATTGTACTGTACTGTATTAAATTAATTGAATTTTATTGTATTTGATTGGATTGTACTATTTTTATACAATCTTGTGTTTGGTGATATTTCGTATTAGACCGTATTAAATTATATAACGTTTGGATGTGATTCTTTTTTTCTAAATATTTTGTTTACTAATAAATTAAAATATTTTTAGAATATGAAAACATATTATAAAATATATATTTGTTGTATTATATTTTTAAAAGTATTAATAAATATATAATTAATATTTTTTATTACATAAATTATTATTCATGTAAATACTTTAACATTTATTTTATTTATACAATATTTATTTTATTTATTTTAAATCAATATATTAAAATAAATCATACTATATTATTTTGTATTATATTTAAAATTATTATTATTATTAAATTTTATTATCAATATTATTATTATTAAAATATATATTATTAATATTAATATGTATTATTATTATCACATTATTATTATTAAAATATATATTATTAATATTAATATATATTATTATTATTAAAATTTATTATTATTTCTCTCCCCTTTATATCAGTTAATACAACCCCTATCCATTGTATTATCTAATACAATATTCATTGTATTAGACCAATTAAAATGTATTAACTAATACAATGCAATGTATAATCCAAAAACAAATCAAACATTCTATTATATTATTCTAAGTGGAAATTGCTAAAAATGACCACTATAAACATAAAAATTTTGTTTGTAACCATAAACGAAATTTTAATTGTTAATAACCATTTTTTTAAGAAATTACTGAAAAACCCTCATATATAAACCATCCCCAAACACTCTCTCTCTTCTTTTCTCTCCTTTCTTTTCTCTCTCCTCTACTCTCCCTCCCTAATCTCTCTCTCGCCAGTGTGCTTTGAGGGTCGCCAGCAGTGGCAGAGGTTCTGAGCTTCGCGAACCGCTGAGCAACGCGTCCTTCACGCCCATCCGACATACGTTGTGCGACGAGATGGGTTGGTTCATACGTTGCTGCTTCGTCGACGACGAGATGGCGATGGGCGACGGATTCGATCCCCCATCCCCCGGCGATGTGGTCTGCAACAAAAAAAAGAAAAACAAAAAACCTAAACCTAATTTGAGGAGAGGAAGAAGAAGGGGAAATTTTCAATATAGTCTAGATTTCAAGTTTGGATATTTCAATTTAGGTATGATTTCAAGTTTAGACATTTCAATTTAGTCATGCTTTTAAGTTTGCTTCGAGGTTTTTAAAAAAAAAAAAAAAAAAAAAAAAACTATTTTCAGGGGTACTCTAGTAATTTATAGATATACACTGAATATTTTTTTAAAAAACGGTTATTAGCGATTAAAATTTTAAAAGTGATTACTATCGAAAGTTTAATAAGTCTTATGGTTATTTTTTGTTTCATCTCTTATTCTAATACATTTTTACATTTAATGTTTTGCAAGAAACTTTTGATTTTGATGTGACTGCACGTGAACATATTGCACCAAAACCAAGTGCAAATGTGCAATGGCTAGCAATAACCAGCATATAAACTTATGCTCACAATAAATAATTTAATGTTAAAAATTAATAAATATATTTTGATTTAATAGCACTGAAACCTCTAAAAGTGTATGTGAATTTATAAATTACCCTATAAGTGTTTTTTTTTTTTTTACGGTAAACCTCTCGAACTCTCCTTTTCTTTGTGTTAGCTTGTTTTATTGCCCCCTGATGAGAATACATCTCCATAAGAGTGGTGCAAAGAAAAGGAGAGTTCGAGTGGTTTACCGCCGAAAAAAAAACATTTAAGGGTAATTTACAAATTCGTGAACACTTTAGGAGAGTCCAGTGCTATTAAGTCACATATTTTTATTGTTTTTACTTTCTGGAATTAAGTCAATCATTTAATATTAGTTCTTTAAAAATCATTGCAAACTCTAGCCCTTCTTCGCTTTGTTAGTCTATGTAATGTTGCTTTTTTAATTAAAAAAAAAAAAAAAAAAGGATAATGAAAAAGAACTACAATTATCAACGTATAGTCTAATATATACGATGATCTCACCTAAGCAGATTTTAACACGTGTCAACTACTAATAAACTTCACTTTATTTCAAATCACAAATGTATTATAGATGTTCTTCTTATTATTCCATTTTGGAAACAAAAAAATTATGATCTTATTTCTCCTCCGTCCCATGCAACGAAATCTGATTAAATTTGATGCACCCAATCTTTCTCAAGAATGTCTAAGATTTATGAGGTCTACGATCGATCCATAAATTTTACAATTATTTAAGAACTATATATATATATACATATACTAAGTAGTAGAGACTAGAGAGTTCATCCTTTTTTTCTTTTTTTTTTAACAAAAAGCTTTTAATATCTTCATTAGACTATTGGATTGAAAACCCAGTTAATTGACCACTCCTAAATGAGCATCCACAATAGCACGAAGCCGAAGGAATAGTATAATGATGAATAGAATTCGTTCCACAAAGATTGTTATATTGATTACCACAATTAATTGATTTACTACTATTTAGACAAGTAAAGATTAAATGATTTGATTTTACTACTCAAAGTAATCTAAATTAATCTTACAACTAAAATACAATTGGTGAAACTAGATAAGAAAATAAACTTAAGCAAAGCCAAACACAAGCAAGTTGGTTTTAATACTTATGGGAAATTAGGCTAAGACCTTTGAATCCATCTATCCAATTCTCATTAATTTTAGGCACATCATTGAAATAAAGTATGCAAGTGTGTGTGTAGATTTGTGACACCCTCAATTAGTCTCTAACCTCTCTCAAGTGATAAAGACAACATTTATATGCACCAACAACCTATTTCTCAATGGTTATCTGAACTACATACAAATTCATTAAGTTTTGTGGCTCACAATTGAATCCTAGAAGCTAATTCCATGGTTGTTGTGTGAAGCACCGAGAGAACATGAAATAAGTGTACACAACACAAGCGATGGTGATAAAGTGATGGCATTTGTTAATAATTCATGGAAAAGGCTTCATCTTGGCCTTAGCCAAGAAAGTTGAGTTCATGATACAAAAAATGGCTACACAATATGTGAAATGAGTACAAGCCATAAGTAAAGACAAATAATATAAAGAGAGAAGGGATTAGAGTAAACTAAATGAAGAACTCCTCCTCTCTTGCTTGGCTTTTGCTAGACTTCTGCTAGACTTCTTCTCTCATTGACTTCTTGTGCTCCAAGATGGGATTTTTATGGTAGGTCTAGGCAAGGAAATGAGATGGTGAGGTGGGATTTGGGTTTATATGGTGATTTGGTGGAGGTTTTGGGTGATTTGGTGAAGGAATTGAGTGAAGGATTTGATCTTGGAAGGTTTGGAGTGTTTTGGGAGTGTTTTGGAGGTCAAGAGTCGTGCAAGAGGTGTCCCAAATGAAGCTGAAGGGAGGTATTTATAATGTATGGAATTAGGGCACGAAACCCTATAAAAGCTGAGCTGGAACTAGAGGGGCGCTGGTGTGGCGTTGGTCGTCCAGCGCACGACCAGCGGTGCACAGCTACCAAAGATGCGCTAATGGCTAGCGCTAGTCGTCCAGCGCACGACCAGCGGTGCACGACTGTCCCATGTGCGCTGGTGTGGCGCTAGTCGTTAGGCCCCGGCACTACTTATCTCTTTCTTCAACTCCTTGCTTTCACTCCAACAAAGCCCAGCTTCTCTTGATTTCTCATGGATCTCTAAAGAAGCCTGCACAAGCTCATTAAACCATAAAATACTCGGTTTTACCTGGAAAACGGGAGCAAAAAGGATAGGAAACGGGGTTACACCGAGTGTAGAAATAGACATTATCATTAATCAAATATAAATCGCCAATAATATTACTGGATCTAATGTTCCTTCATATGGAGATTAGGCACCGACACTACTTATCTCTTTCTTCAACTCCTTGGTTGCTCGCTTTCGCTCCAACAAAGCCCAGCTTCTCTTGATTTCTCATGGATCGCTGATGAAGCCTGCACAAGCTCATTAAACCATAAAATACTCGGTTTTACCCAAAAACGGGAGCAAAAAGGATAGGAAACGGGGTTACACCGAGTGTAGAAATAGACGTTATCATTAATCAAATATAAATCGCCAATAATATTACTGGATCTAATGTCGTGATCCTTCATATGGAGATATAAGAGAATCATTTTGCAATTGTAATCATGGTTAATTTAGATGTATCAAATGATTTAAGATATATATATATATATATAGCAATTGCACACTTCTCACATGCAAACCTCACGACATAACAATGTTAGGACTGAAGTAACATAACGTGACACAATGTTATGTAACTTTGGTCATGATTTAATACGTCTGAAGCCAAAGGTTTAATTTAATATGTCCAGGCCAATAATTTTCATATAGTGAATAACTAATGAAACAAAAGAAAATGTTCTTGTCAATTGTCATATAGACTTATTTGTTTGATGTCAACTTGTAAGTTCAATATAAATTTGTAGTACTTGTACATACTATATATACTACTTTTGTAAATTTATTATATTTGTATTATATCATCTCTCCAATCAGCAAAAGGTGAATTTACAATCAAGGGGTGTATTGAATTAGGATTCTCGAGGACATTTTAAGACTTTATAAATCTAGGTGTATTCAGTTCGGACATTTAAAGACTTTAAGATAGTTTTTATTAATCAAGTGGTATTCAATTTAGATTTCTATGAACTTTTAAAGAGCCCTTCTAAATTCAGGTGTATTGAATTGAGACTTTAAAAATGTTTACAAAATATCTAGGTGTATTTAACTGAGACTAGATTTTAAAGGATTTTCTGAAATCATGGATTTTGGTGGACTTGATGGTGAGAGTATAAATATCAAAGGCCACAACAAGTCCATCATTCTCTTCAAGGATTTCGAGTTTCTCTTGTCGCTAGGGTTCGTTGTTTCTATTTTCCTTTGTTTATCTCTTTCATGGTTGAACTTCTAGAATATGTTAAGTTATGATTCTTGATATGCTTAACTTGATGAAAGTAGAGACCATGATGATGATTTATAGCCTATTCAATTAATACTTGATAGTGGCGATTAATAGTTTTTATTTGTTTTCGAAATATAAAAAGGTTTGCTGGAACCCCTCTATTTTGACAAATGACCAGAATTTGTAAATTAATTTGGGTGGGTTCTCCTATCTCGAGAATTATATGTAGATGAAATGTATGTCTACTATTTTGTAAAGTGTCATGATTTATAAATGAATATAAAAATTGTTATAATTTTTAGAATGAACAAATGTCAATATTGATTTCTGCTAGACAGATTCGGGAAACAAGAAAATAACGAATGTTTTCATATACAAATGACCATGTATTAAATTGATAAAGTGTAGCATTTCCTATATGTCTAGATTATCTATGTCCAATTTTGTAAGATTTAGAGCTGTAGAGAATAAATTAAAAATTGTGGATCAAAGGGTCAGTTGTGATAAGGTTTGAGTTAGGGTTATGTTTTTTTTCAATATTTTATGTATAACTTTGCTTGGTTATTTGATTAGTTGATTATTGTTTGTTTATATGGTCAGTTAAATAACAATGAGAATCAATGAAGATGAGTTATGAATGGTGAGTATTTTCCTTTTTATTTAGCTCTCAAAATTGTGATTGACTTTAATAATAGAGTGGAAATTTTTGTCCTTTTTTTTTTTTTGCAACATTTATTCATATATGAAGTTTTATGTATTCATATATATATATATATATATATAGGGTTTATCATGAAAGTTGAGATCTTTATGAAAATTGAGTTTTGAAATAGAATTTCTCTTCGGCTGACTGATTGAGCCATATACATGTATAATTCATCCATCTATATTAGAAGTCCGAGATAACAAATCTATGAAAGTGTGAAATAGATGTCTGAATAAATCTATAAAAGTCTGAGATAGATATCTAAATAAATCATTGAAAATCCATGTGAATTTATAAAAATCTGTAAAATCTATAAAAATTTATCATTTAAAAAATGTCTTTAAATATCCTCAAGAATCCTAAATGAATACAACCCATCTTAATGAGATTCGTTAAACGTATGTATGGTGTACATGATTTTATCTAATTTGTTATTGATTTTATCTCCTTGTTATATTTACTTAGGCAAAACAATGTAGTTTTGATGAAGTGTTAAAGATGTTGATGAAATTAAAAATTTAAGTATTAAACAGTGGATATAGAAAAGAATGATAGACCGTAGACAAAATAATGTACTTTCTGAGCTTTAATTATTCTTCATCAAACAGCTGGTAGACCTAGCTAGTAAGTAAATGCTCTAGCTTCAAAAACCTATATAAATGACTCATTGCTGTTTTTGGTATTACTCTTCGCATAGTAGATCCTTTTGTAGTAGAGTTTATAATAAAAAAGATTTTTAAATTTATAAATTAAAAAAAAATATATTGACAATATAATTTTAATAATAGTTTTTAGTTAAGTAAATTATAAAAAGATGTTGACAATTTATTTATAATAAAAGAGTTATAATTAAATATCTAAAATTTATAAAAAATAGTTAATACAATTCTTATTTTTTAAAAAACATCAAAAATAAAGTTAAATTTTAGGTTTCTTTAAATAAATATAAAATGACTTAAATAAATATAAAATGATTTTTTTAAACGGATAATTGAGATAATATATATATTAAAATAGCTGCTTTAATTTTTAATAAAAATTAAAAAAAAAAATTTAAAAATAACTTTTAATATTAAAAAAACGATTTTGATCTTTTAAAACTATAACATACATGCACTTAATCATTTATGATGAAATTTCGTCATCCTCTTAATGCAACATGACATTCCATCTTTGTTTGCATTCTCTATTCAAATTTCGTCCCTTACTCTTTCTCCGTGTTGAGGCAGAGATTTGTCTTTTCATGTTTGAGATATAGTACGGCTCAAATTAATTATAATAATATATATTTTATGACAAACAAATTAAAGATGGCAGAGGAAAGAGAAACAATAATTAAAAGGAAAAAATATATATATTATAAGGTATTACGTTATCGGAAATTTTCTTACGAAATTATCCGGATAGAATTATATAGGATCATTAAATATAAACTATTTATTTTATATATTTTGACTTGGTTCGTATATACTTGTCAAATCACTTTTATAAATGAGTGGCTCACATTTAATATCCGGATAAAGTTATATAAGAATGCTCTAATAGTAACAGGACCGTTATTATATAAATTTGAGACTTTTTTAGGGGTAACGGTTCAATCAGTCAACCTCATAATATAAGTGTGAGAGATTTACGTCTTATCTCAACTTAAAAAGGGAAATACTGTTGTTATTGACCTAGCTCCCATATTGATTTATGTGCAAAATTACAGATAGATCTATATATGGTCTTTAAATATTCATCCATAAATCTCTTCTGCAAAAGGTTTGCAAGCAAGAAAAAAAAAATAAAAAAAAATAAAAAAATAAAAAAATAAAAAAATACAGAAATACATAATAGAAAGCTAAGTAATCATTAACAATATTTTAATTACACAATAACACACCATGATATGAATCATGATCACCTTATTATTGTTATTATTCTAATATATATTAATCTATATATAATATATAACAAGGAAATTAATTATTAGCTAGGGTTTTTGATGGAAAATGATTCAAGGTTGGAAGAGCTTATCTCCACATTTGCATTTCCATGAAAGGAGATAATAGCTACCATCATCTCCATGAGAGGCTAATGATGATGATAATGGTGGTTGTGCTCTCAAAACCTTCTTCTTGTCATGGTTAGATGGAATCACAAGAGTGGCTGTGCAAGGCCTGCAATTCAAACACTTGTTCACACAACCAGGTGGCTTTGATCCCAACACCATTTTCTTCTCCACCAAATTACTTTCACCAGAAACTGCCAACCCAACTGCACAAAATCTAATTATATATATATAAACTATATAAAATAAAAATAAAATAAAATAAAAAATAAAAATAAAAAGAGAGAATGTGCAAACAACAAAATAAACATTTAATATGGAGGTTGAATTAATGAACAATTTTTACCTGGCTTGAGAGATGGAAAAGTAGTGAGAAACAGGAAGATGAAAGCTACAGTAAGAAGGGCAAGTAGAAATTTTCTTGAAAGAGCCATGGAACATGAATTGTTTTGATTCTTTTAAAAGCAAAGTTGATATGAGAGAAGAATTGACCATCTTGTAAGAGAATATATATACAGTGGATTTCTAAAGAAAGTGGAGGGTGATTGCCTGTAGAAGAGGAGACATGTCTCTGATTCAATGGACTTGTTAACCCAATGACAACAGTTTAGTTAATGTGTTGAGATTGAAAAATGGATACATTTTTTCTTGGTCTTGCGTATGTATGTTTGGGAAACAGGTGAAGTCATGACTTTGGGTATTTGGGAATTGACTTAAGAGACCATTGGTTGATATATCAACCTTAGTGGGTACTTGACTATGCTAATAAAACCTCCCCTTGTAACTTCCAACATAGTAATGTTACTAGGGATTGCAATTTATATCTCAACTTTGCAAAAAAGGCCAATAAAGGCGTAGCTCAGCTGGTAGATGAACGAGTCTGTGGCTTAGTCAAATGACTTCCAAATCAATAGTTCGAATCCTACCAATAATGAAAGCTTTCAAAAAATACCTGATCATGGATTAATAGTTATTGTCATAAAATAAAAATAAAAATAAAACTTGCAAAAATTTATTGCATTAATAATGTATCTCGCTTATTTGTAACTATCATGGATTCAGTTCAAAACATTATCCTATAATCAATATAGTTTCAATTTTTCATGCCACAAGCAAAATATTTGGATAAATTTTTGACCAGTGTAGTATTATTTACAACCAATATACGGATACATATCAAAATTCACTTATTATATACCAATTTAATGGACTTTTCAAAAAACAAATGGTCAGTTTTTAAATGATCAATACACAAGATGAGATTTGTTTATAGTAAGTTATCACATTTTCATTCAAAAGGTTGTCGGTTCGGAACCCATTTTCTATAATCCTGAAATATTATAATAGTAAAAAAAAAAAATACAACTTGAATAATTATTTGCCACGTGCATCACAATTGGAAATTTCAGGATGCCTAATATTATCTAACTACTTGTTCACCCAACAAAAGCAAAAATATGTTTTCACACAGGAGGCATATTGGTTGTAAAAACACGATTATATTGATATTTCAAATTAAAATCTTCTCTCCTCTTCTCCAAAAGAAAAAAAATCATCAATCCTTGTAAGCCAAAGATGATTAACCAATGAAAACTATCCAAGTTGTCTCAATTCCAAATTCAAATGTAGAATACATCTATATATCCAAATCCAATTAATAAATATGATTAACCAATCACATTCATTAACGGTCTTGTAAGCCAAAGATCAAAGTGAAATAAGTTGGACATCCTCTCGTTGGAAGAAGCAACACTCCGTTATTTGTCTCTCAAGCAGACTAGCTCTTGTTCCTTGACTTCTAGCCACTCCTATATTTAATTATATATAAATAAATAGCCTATTGTAGTGTGCGAAGTGATATTGGATGGCTCATCAATCAATCAATCTCTCAGGCAAATTAAGCACGCCATGACACGTGATATGACATGAAAACAAAAAACAAAAACAATTAGATAATGTGCATAATTTCTCAACTGTTCAAATGATGAGAAGGGCCAAGTCAATAAGATCAGTCTGTCAGTGGTCCCCAGTTTTCTCATATTATATATATATATATAAAATGAGTTCTTATAAAGTATTTTTTATTTTAATTTTGATAAAGACCATCTTGAATTTTGATTTGAATTTTTTTTTTACAGGTTATAAGTTTATTAAAATCTATTTATCAATAAAATTTAAAATATTTGAAGTATTAGAACTATTTATCTCGATTTTTCTAAATATAAAGAAATTGGACAAATAGATGAAATATAAGAAAATTTAAAATAAATAGTTTTAGTACTTGAAAAATTCTCAATTTTTATTCATAGGTAGATTTTGATGAACTTATCATCTAAAAAAAAAATTCAGACCAAAATTCATTCAAATCGATATGATTTCTTGACAGTTCTTACCGAAATTAAAATAATGGATTCTTTATAAGAGACTCACTATATATATATATATATATATATACAGTCTCGTTCTCATGCGAATGTCCTGATATAACTTCATAAAAATATTGAATGTAAGCCATTAATTTTGATAAGTGTATACACACTTGAGTCAAAACATACAAAACTTGTGACCCACATTCAATATCCTTATAAAGCTATATCAAGATGTCCTCATTTGAATATATATATATATATATATATGTTCTGAAATTATAATTTCAGGACGACGAACTAAAATCAAATGTTTTAATAAAAGGTTGATTTTTTTATTAACAAATATTTGAATTTATTAAAACATGTGTTTGTGCTTGGTCGGAGAACTATCCACACACACACATATATATATATATACAGTTCTTTTCTCCTTAGTACGTCATGATATAACTCCATTAATACGTTGTATGTGGGCCATAGATTATGGAAAAGTTTTGAGCAGTGTATACACTTTGAGTCAAAGCATGTAAATCTAATGGTCCACATCCAATGCACTGATGGAGTTATATCAGGACGCACTGACTTGAAAATTTTCATATATATATATATATATATAAACATACACACCAGGCTTTTCTAATAATATTCTTGCTCTAACAAGACTCAAAATCCAACAAGATCAAACATCTAAGGTAATTTCTCACCTTTAAAGTTTAAACTCATCAAATTAACAATCCAGTCATAAATGGCTCAACATTTGAGATCTGCTCATTTGAAGAGAGCTTGCATCATTTGGAAGTAGATTAACTAAAGTCTTCTAGCATTATGTGCGTGTTAAATCACTAAAAATGTTTATTTATTGCAAAACGTACAATACATATTTTATGAGTGTAGATAGTATTATATTGGGTGAGAAATTACATTTAAGATAGTTGAGCATTTATATTTCAGTTTAGCATATTACATTTGAGTTTACTGTAAGATAATCACAATAACTCCAACACATCAATTTAAGATAGTTGACACATGCAGTTCTCATACCTCACAACATCGTCGGCCTTAGAAAGTGTTCTTTTTTCCCTCTTTTCCTTTCGAAATGAAGGAATGATTAGCAAGGACATTTTTGTCCCAAAAAAAATACAAGATGGCCAAAACCAATCAAATATGTGAATGTGAGTGTATGACTATAAATAAAATTTATGAAAAGAGGACTACATATAAATTTCCCTCTATTTATAATTTTTAGTTTGATTTTGGGGGTGTGGTAGTGGTTGTGGGCAGATGATGAAGATGAATGGATGATGTTGGTGATGGTAGATGATGATGATTTGTAGGCTAGATCTACAGTGATAGAGTTAGAACTTGAGGTCGGTGATGAAGGGAAAGTTGACGGGCAACGGTTTCCGGTTCTGATGGTATGGTCGGCAGCGGTCACGTGTGGTGACCGGAGGTTGCCATTGGTGGCGCTTGGAGGAGACACGTGGGCATGTGGTGGCTGAAGATGAATGAGATTTAATGGAGATGGGCTGACGGGTTGAATGAGTCTGGGTTTTGGTGGTGTTTAAGTTTTTTATTTTGAGTTTTTGTTGATGGTGATGGAATATTAAAGATCTGGCTTTGATTGAGTGGAGATCCATATGTTGTTTGTTTGATTTAATTTTGATTGGAATACCATTAATTTAATCCATAGTTTGATTGGAATATTAAAGATCTGAGTTTGATTGGAATACCATTAACTTAATTTTTAATTTACGATGTTTGATTGGATTTTATTTTGTAATTGATTTGTCATTTTTTTTTTATGATATGATCTCCACCATCCATGGTGATTGATGGACGGTGGAGATCAATCTTTCTTTTTTTCAAAAAATCTATTTATTGAAATAAATTAAAAATTTTAATTATTTCTTTAAAAAAATATTTATTTTTCTTTTTTTTTTTTAAAAGCATTAGGGCAAACCTTAGGGGAGGTTGGTGTAATTAGTTCTTGTCACGTGACACGCACGTGACTAGAAAACAGAAGGAATGTGGCTTCCGTTGCCATTTTGTCAACTTTTGTAAATTTTCGTTAGTTTAGGGGGTTTAGTACCGATAAAAAAAAGTTTAGAGGGGCAATGTGTATATATTTGAAGAGTTCATGGGGTATTTGTGCCAATTAGCCTTATACAAATTCGGGTTCTTTTTAGGGAGGAGAGGACTCGAACTTAAAACCTCGTGACATAGATGTGAAGGGCTTACCGTTTCACCAAAACCTCATCTCGTATTCGATATTAATTTTTGACATGACCAATAAGTACATCTAAACTAATTCAATTACTATTAATGAGTTAATTAGGACATTATGAAATGCATATTAATTATATGGATTATCCCTAGCTAAAGGTCACATTATTGCAAAAATAATTCACATAAAAACAAAAGTTTATGACAAATGTAAATTTGAGAGTTTATGCAATTTTATCTTTATCCTAATTATCAAACCTCATTATTTGACTTTAACATTTGCTTTAAAGACATTGATTAAGAGGACACTAAGGGGTGTATTGATCTGGAAATTAAAAGACTTTTAAACATTTTTTTTTTAATATATAATAAATGGTTTTTGTAGAGTTTATGAATTTTTATAGACTTTTATTAGGGTTCAAACAATTTTTGTCACTATTTGGAGGGGCTTTTGTGAGAATGTCACCATTTTACTAATATAAGTTTAAAAGACACCTATTTAGGTGACCAGACAAAAATGCCCTCATTTTTGTCATTTTGCGTCTGAAGAGAAAAAAGTTGAGAGAGAGAGAGAATAGTGGAAAGAGAGACCTTGGGTGCAAGAAATCCGGTACTAAATCTCACGGGAAACCTACCGGCAGTGGCGATACAGTCTTGAAGTCGACGAGAAGGTGATATGATTTTCTCACGCGTTTTTGTTGTTGAAACTTTTATGTGCGTTTGATGTTGGATGTTCGTTAGACATGTATATTAGATTTGATTTGATTTGTTGTTGATTAGGTTTGTTTGATTAGGTTAGGGTTTAAATTTATGAAAAAATTATGTTGAACACGATGAAGTTCTGGGTTTTCGAGCCTTTTCCGAGCTTTTCACATGTAATTTGAGCATTTTCCTAGCAATTTGAATATGTTTCTGCAATTCGAATCTTCGAGCCTTTTAAAACCTTTTCCAAGATTTGTCATATGTAATCTGAGCCTTTTACAAGCAATTTCAATAAGCTTCTGCAATTTGAATCTCCGAGCCTTTCACACTGGCTCTGAGACTTTTAAAATAGGATCTGAGCCTTTTAAGGAATATGAATAGGTTTCTAGAATTAGAATCTCCGAGCCTTTCATATAGTTTCCGAGCCTTTTCATATAGTGTCCGAGCCTTTTCATATAGTTTCCGAGCCTTTTCATATAGTGTCCGAGCCTTTTCATATAGTGTCCGAGCCTTTTCATATAGTTTCCGAGCCTTTTCATATAGTATCCGAGCCTTTTTATATAATGTCCCAGCCTTTTCATATAGTTTTCGAGCCTTTTCATATAGTGTCAGAGACTTTTCATTTAGTGTCCGAAACCTTTCATTTTTATATTATTTATTTTATTTAACTAGATATATTTTTTTTATGTCAATATGCAAATGAAGAATCAACTAAAAGATTCGCTTAAAACTCCAGAGGAAGAAAGGTATTCGGGGAAAATAACTCGACATGACCATTTTGATGACCTTACAGATATCGACAACGAACTTAACCAGATACCTGAACATCTTGCGGTCGAAGAACGACGTCGGTATACTAAATCGTGTTTTGGACACCTCTTTCGGATGGATCGTGGGATGAAGTTTTCAGCTGGCATTGTACATCGGTTGCTTATTCGCGAGTTGCATCATGATGGGCCTGAAGATGAGATGAGATTTATGTTAGGAAGGCATTCGGTCCAGTTCTCGAAGTTTGAGTTTTGTCTGATCACCGGATTGAAGTTCGGAGAACTTCCTGACACGTCGACCTATGATATGGTAGAGAATGGCATACACCAGCGGTACTTTGAGGGTCGAGATGAGGTCGAGTATGCAGAGCTGAAAGCCGTTCTACGGATTGGTGTTTTTTCTGAGCAGTACGATGCGGTTAAGCTGTGCTTATTGTACATGCTTAACTAGATACTGATGGGGTTGGACGAGAGAGAGAGAAAGTTCCAGTATGGCAGTTTCGCCTAGTCGAGGACTTGTACGCTTTTGATGCGTTCCCGTGGGGTGCACATGTGTATAGGCGGTCTATATATGGTTTCAAGCATGCGTTGGATGGTCGACGTAGGCGGTTTGAACAACGCCAGCGACGAAAGGGTGTTGATGTACACACCACGGAGACATACAACATATATGGACTAACACACGCCCTGTTGGTGAGAATTTTGAATTTGTTATTTTTTTCATATGACTGATGTATTGTATTGGATTCTTGTCGTTCTTAGCTGTTTCGTAGATATTTGCTTTCGAGGTTATCCCCGAGCTTGGCAACAGCAGATGTGAGAAGCGGAGGAAAATCGAGCTCTCCCCCCGAATTCTAAAATAGGAGTTGAGTACGCGACCGAGGGGGGAGAAGTTGAATAGTATTTTCCTCGAAAGTGTAAATATCTATATATATATATTTTTTATGTTCAGAACTATTAGCATGTATACAATTACAATGGTCTAACTGTAATTTCAGATGTTTGCGAGGGTGAAATCGGTGCCGACGGCAACTGAGAGGGCTAAACGGTACTTCGAGGGTATTTCCCAGGGAGGCAGTTTGTATAATGCTGATGTCGGTGAATGTTCCCGTCTCTGACCCCGAACGAACTGCCGGAACCAGTGACACTGAGGGTCCGTCTTTCGAACCCAGTGATACGGAGGGTTCTAACTCGGATGGTCGTCATATTCGTCTCGCGAGGACTAGGCTGGTTCGATTCA
This sequence comes from Acer negundo, assembly GCA_035582765.1. NCBI lineage: Eukaryota > Viridiplantae > Streptophyta > Magnoliopsida > Sapindales > Sapindaceae > Acer > Acer negundo. Next base: position 36,353,381 of record CM069241.1, read on the forward strand.
CGTTGCTTAGAGAGCCTCGAACTAGAGATGACTCTCGAACTAGAGATGACTCACGAAGAGGCGTTAGAGGGCAAGTAGAGGTACGTATAATTCTTTTTACCGTATTATTTAATTTCAATCGAGTGAACGGTTTTAGTACTGACAATTCGAAATCCTTTCAGGACCGTCGGTATACTGAACTGATGGATGCGTTACGCGAGTTATAGGAGGAGGTGCGAAAGAGTAATGAGAAGCGAGATCAACAGCATCAGGAGTTGCTAGATTTGATTCGGGGGCTTCATGGTTCGACGTCGCACGCTCGTACTCGAGGTACACGGTTCGATGACCCACCATTCAATGACAAAGACGGACACCGAGACTTCAGTCCCAGATGGAGGACAGGTAGTCATTAGGGTGATCAGCAGGGGCATCGTGTGACACCACGAGAGGAGGTTACTCATGGTACTAGTGGTACAGATACAACACCTATGGAGATAGAGCAGGAACCTCAGCAGGTTTTACCAGACCAGCCTGTTCATTCTCAGGACCTGGTACAGAGCACCTCCTTACAACACACCCCTCCAGTCGATCCTGGTGCAGAACACCCCTTCATTCATTCCACGAGGACAGAGATCCCTAGTCTTACTGCACCCAAAGAGCTTACACCTGCAGGCGATCGACGGCGACATACTTCCTACTTACAGCGCACCCCTACAGGCGATACAGGGGGATATAGTCCCTCAACACATCGCACCTCTGGAGGCAATACACGGGGACAGAGTTCCTCCTCACAGCTCACCCATCCAGTGGATCGCATTGAGCTGGACTGGATTACCCTACCCCTTCAATGTCAGGATCGGGTTCGCAGGCCAGGTTGGCAGCAGCGGACCCCATACACTGACCCCTTTTGGCCGAAGAGGCCAAGGATTAGGCCACAACCACCACATGTATGGGCGCCCCACGCATTGATAGATCCTGACCACCTTGCGGCGTACCAAGCCTATAAGAGGAACTCGACTGGGGAATTGTAAGTATAATCGCAGATATTACAAAAATTATTTTGTATTTTGAAACTGCTAAGTAAAACTACTTTATTATCTAACTTCTTCAACAATTATGTAGGCGTGATGTGGATCTACTCGAGCCAGTTGGTGTCCCTTGGTTCCATCGATTTCAAACCAACATCATGGAGTTGGAGGATACGGTATGGTCCTTACCTGAACATTGTGTATAAGATGTTTCTGAAATAGTAGAATGTTAACAATACAAAATGTTGAAATTGTCAGCATATGGACGCGTACTTGCATATTCTACGGAAGCGTCAGAGATATTACTCCACTGTCTACGGTCCGAGGACCAACATACTGGATTCACAGTTCTATGTAAGTGTTTAATTTGTACGGCTTTTGAACATATATTTATGTGTTTCGTACATCTTTTATCTAACGTTTTATAAATTTTCTTTGTACAGTCATGGTTATTGAATGACTAGGAGAGATTGATGGGAAGTGGGGCCGACAAACCCCATCGCAGTTGGTCTTTGTTCAAGCATCAGTGGTCCGCTGATGATCTGAAGGTGGTAAGTGGATTGGTCCCGACAAGAACCAAACCATGGAACGAAGTTGACGTGGTAAGTGTTTTATTTACATTGTTTGAATTTGAATTTTAAATAAATTTACCACTGATAACACTTTGTTGAAACACATCCAGGTTTTGATTCTTTGCAACCTTGGACGTACGCATTGGGCACTAGCCAGTGTCGACCTAACAACATAGAGTATTTACCTGATGGACCCGTTCAGACAGGAGGTACCATTTCACCATAGGAAAACGCAGCTCGCTTGCTTACGATATTTTTTACCGTCGATGCTGCATGCGATGGACTTTCACGGTCGCAGACGGAGGGGCGATATGACGTACACATTGCAGAATAAGCCCTTTCCATTCAACATTGTGTCTAGAAACCGTGTGCCCCAACAGGATAGAGGGTATTACTGTTTAAAGATCTTATTCTATCCTAATCGGTTTTAATAACATTCAATTCTAAAGGTTGTTATGTGGTGAATTGCAGTGGTAACTGTGGTGCCCATACTTTGAGATTGATAGAGTACCTGGCAGCGAACAGGGATACGTTCGACTGGTCAGAAAACGAAATGGGCACCATCCGAGAGAAGATGGTTGTGGAGGTTTTTTGTAACTCAAAGGATTGGTCTTCCAGTTAGTGATTTAGTTGATGTACATAACATTTGAGTAATGAAATGAAATTATTTTAAAAAAAATTTTAGTTGTTTGCAATTAACACTTGAACACACATTTGATATATTGAAATCCATAAACAATACAATGAATTGTAGACACTATAACAAAAGATACAGTATGACATTAAACGAACAACCAATAAATATATCATAATAGTTCAACATAAAAAAGCATAATAACCAACGGTCTTATAACACAACTGTATCGAGCATGGTTCCCAACGTCTGAACGATGTTAGAAGACATCAAGTTGGAGACATGTTCCTCAAGGTGCTTCCTAGCATCTTGCCGTCCCACATTAGCAATCACAAGATTTTCTGGTGGCAATCCAGGGGCCTCTTATACTGCCTTGTTATGTTTGATCGCCTTCTTCAACGGCTCCATTCATTCCACGGTAAAGTCTTTCTCAGGGCATGTTTGTTTATTGTGTCCAATTGAATGACAGATGCCGCACTTGCGACGGTATTCATCGGGAACACTTATGCTAGGACCTTCATTAACCATCAGTGGGTTGGAGCACCGCCTGCTATTATGTCCAAATTGTCCACATCTTCTACACAACTGTGTGGTTGTCCTCTCCGAAGACGAGGCATGTCGACCCTCTATCGGGCGACCTAATTGTCTCTTCGGCTTTGGATTTAAAACCACCCGAGATGCGATGTCGGATGGCACTACCCATGAAGAAAGATGGACAACAGACATAATAGGAACCGAGTATGCATCATTAAGTGTCTCTCTCTTTTAGTAGTCCGCACACAGAGTTGTGAAATCTAAGTTTCGCTCCCTACAACAATGAAAACAATGAGATTCACGTGCCCAAATAATATAAATCGTTAACTGTAACATCTCATGTACCTTGCTGCTGCGAGTGCATGTGAACATGGGAAATTGTCCATTTGGAATTTGTTGCATATGCAAGTCTTCAAGTGTAAGTTAATCGTTCATTGGTTTCCCTTCAATTTGATGAAGAATATGTTCCAGTCAACCGGATTTACAGTTATATAATTGCACTTCTCGACACGTTTTAGGATCACAAGATATGCTGCGTCGGTCAATTAATGATGTATGGACCGTGTAGCTGTATGACGATCGTGAAACCACTTCTGTAGCATATTCCTAATGAACTCCGCCAGTGTCATCATTGGCAGTTGCCATGAGAATTTTAGGCATAAGTTTATGCACTCTGCAACATTTGTGGTCATCAGCATGTACCTTCTTTGGAGACAGTGAACGCGAGACTACTTGTGTGGACCGGCAGCAATGGCATATTCGAATGCACCCTTGTGCAGCCTATGTAACTCCTCCATGCGCCTGTTATAATTGAATTCACTGTACGTCCTAGCTGCTGAATCCATTATGTCGGTAACATCCTTTCTGTGGAATCGTTTTTTCATATTTTCACCAAAATGCTAGCAACATATAGTATGGGTTGCATAAGGGAACACTTTAGAAATCCCTGCTTCAATGCTTGCATGGCGATTGGAAATGAAAACCAGATCATATATATGACCAAGGGCACCCCTCAAGCCTTCCAAAAACCACTCCCATGAAAGGTTGTTTTCTGAGTCACCGTACCCAAAAGCAATTGGATACACCTGTTCGTTTCCATCTTGTGCAGTTGCAACAAACATTGTACCACTGAATCTTCCCTTCAAATGGGTATTATCAACTGCAATCACAGGACGCATACACCTCCGAAAACCTCTAATTGAGGACCCTAACGACATGAAAAAGTACAGAAATGTATCATCGTCTGCGCATTGTAAGTAGGTGATCGTGCCAGGATTTTGCTGTTCCAGAACGTACGCAAACGATGGTAACAGTTTGAAACTTTCTTCATTGTTCCATAGGTCAAGGACAATGCATATTGCAAGGCATCATGTGCCTTACTATACATGACTTGGATGCCATACATTGTTTTCATATCGGCGATTATGTTCTTCGGACGCATGAGATGACCATCATGTTGTTGAAGTCTAGGTACAATGACTTTCTCCGATTATGACTGCACTAGCTTGTCGGTGGTGAAGGTGAACCTCCTCCAAAGGACAACTGTGTTGGTTGACAAAACTTCTGACTTGGAAGTAAGTCCCTTCATCTCTCCTCACCGCTCTTAATTTCCATGTACAGTTGTTAATAATGCAAACTAGATGTAACGTTGTCTTATTAGACCTTTTCACCTTCCATTCAAAGTTCTCCCGCATTGAAAAAAGGCCAACTAGCCTCTTCAAATCCATTTTACTCGGGAAAAATTGACCTTTATAAATCATGCATGTAGATTCTTGCGTTGCCAAGGTGCTGCTTGTACCAATACCAAACGAGTATGAATCTGCTCCGGGAATAACTCACGTTATCGTATTATCAGAATTAGATACAATTATATTATGTCGTACCTCGGAAGTCCCAGGCATATTTGGTACAGTGCAACTAACTCCTTGTACATGTCTTCCTTGTGTTTGAATTTGTGTACGCTCTTCATCCACATTTTCTAGATCATCTACCTGTTCATTATTTGCCTCATTATCCACCTCATGGTTCGGGTAATTGTTCATCTCATTGTACTACTTAATTCGACAACCAAACACATCGCCAAATTAAGGTTCAACTGCTTGGTTAACCGCTATCGGTGGGACACCACACATGTTTTCCCCACTTTCGGCGAAACTCCTTTGGGGATACATTTGGTTGCTACCGCTAAAGGATCCAAATTGTTGGGTATTTTCAGAAGGAGGAATATCATTCCCTATCACATCTCCAGGTGTCCTCTGAGTTAGACTTATACATACTTGAGTGATCACCCGATCTTCCCCTAGCATAAATTGAACATCATCGTTATTTCTTATAAATGTACGACATGTACTGCCAGGAACGATTGATATTAATGCCATGTCAACATTGAATTTGTTTACATCATACTTCACAATGGTATGCACGATCGCCACCAATTCTTCGTAAGTCATATTCTTTGACACATACATTCCCTGGTTATCGGATCCAACAAACCTCTGACTTCCTTCGGGTAGTTGCTCCCATCGATCATTGTAAGATATTACTATTCTAACCCGATTCATGATGCTGTCAACTTAATCAAAACTATTAATAAAAACTCAGGAGTACAAAATATTTTCATAAATTACATTTACAAAGGCTCGAGTGAGAATATTTAAAAGGCTCGGAGAACACTAGAAAAGTCTCGGATAATGCATGAAAGTCTCGAAGAAAACATTTTTGGTCTCAAAAAAGACTTTAAAAGGCTCGATTAGTAATTCAATGAAAAGTCTCGGAGAAGACCTAAAAAGGCTCGATTAATGATTATTTGAAAAGTCTCGGAGATGACTTGAAACGTCTCGGAGAAGACTTGAAAAGGCTCGATTAGTGATTTTTGAAAAGTCTCGGAGTTGATATGAAAAGGCTCGGAGAAGACATGGAAAGGCTCGATTAGTGATTTTTGAGAAGACATGAAAATGCTCGGAGAAGACTTTAAAAGGCTCGATTAGTGATTTTTTAAAAGTCTCGGAGAAGACTTGAAAAGGCTCGATTAGTGATTTTTGAAAAGTCTCAGAGAAGACATAAAAAGGCTCGATTAATGATTTTTGAGAAGACATGAAAAGGCTCGGAGAAGACTTGAAAAGGCTCGATTAGTGATTTTTGAAAAGTCTCGGAGATGATATGAAAAGGCTCGGAGAAGACATGAAAAGTCTCGATTAGTGATTTTTGAGAAGACATGAAAAGGCTCGGAGAAGACTTGAAAAGGCTCGATTAGTGATTTTTGAAAAGTCTCGGAGAAGACATGAAAAAGCTCGGAGAAGACTTGAAAAGGCTCGGAGAAGACTTGAAAAAGGCTCGATTAGTGATTTTTTAAAAGTCTCGGAGAAGACTTGAAAATGCTCGATTAGTGATTTTTTAAAAGTCTCGGAGAAGACTTGCAAAGGCTCGGAGAAGACTTGAAAATGCTCGATTAGTGATTTTTGAAAAGTCTCGGAGAAGACATGAAAAAGCTCGGAGAAGACTTGAAAAGGCTCGGAGAAGACTTGAAAATGCTCGATTAGTTATTTTTTAAAAGTCTCGGAGAAGACTTGAAAAGGCTCGATTAGTGATTTTGAAAAATCTCGGAGATGATATGAAAAGGCTCGGACAAGACATGAAAAAGCTTGGAGAAGACTTCAAAAGGCTCGATTACTGATTTTTGAAAAGGCTCGGAGAAGACATGAAAATGCTCAGAGTGATTTTTAAAAAGCTAGGATACTACTTTAAAAAGCTCGGAAAAAGGTGACAAAGTCTCGGAGATCCACAATTATCACAATGAAAATGTGAACAAATGAAAAGAAGTATTTGCAAGAAATATTACCTTGTTGTAATGAAGCACGTCCAGTTGTTTGGATCTTGAACTCCTATTTGTATTGAGAGAGAGAGAGAGAGAGAGAGAGAGAGAGAGAGAGAGAGAGAGAGAGAGAGACTAACCCAGTTATCGTTTTTGTTGGAAGTGTGGAGAGAGAACCAGACAAACAGAATAACATAAATGATTATCTAAGGGCAATTTTGGTAGTTCACCATAATAGGTGCCTTTTAAACTTAAGTTATTAAACCGGTTATAGAGTCACCAAATGAGTTAGAAAATGTGATACTTTCCACCATTTCCACCTTTTATTATGGGGACTTTTATAAACTTTTATTTTAAAAGTCTTTTATATACATTAATAGGCTTGTATAGACTTTCATTGTCTTCTAAATATAATATATATTTTGTTATAATACAATTATATTTCTCATATTAATAAAAATAATTTCTTAAAAGAATAAAAAATAAAATCATCGTTAATATATATGAAATTGGATGAAAAAATTCATACGTAAATACGTGATTTTAAAATTTTTATTATATTATGCACCTAAATTTTATAATAATTAGTCAAAATATATGTGTAAAAAATAACCAAGAAGGTTAAATTTTCTTTTACCCATAGATATGGTTAAATCAAACCGAGCATTACCAATTGTTATGGTTATCAATTGTTACACTGTTTATTTGATTAAAGATTCGTGTCTTAAATAATGAAAGAAAAAAAAAAAAGACGAAATTAGAAAGTTGATTTTGTTCGAATTTCAGTGGCTAGGTTTTTTTTTTTTTAATTTTTTAATTTTTTTTTAATAAGTTTACAGTGATAAAAGATAATTAGATTACAGTATGCCATGGCGTGATTAAATTGTGGTTTTTTCATTTTATTATTTTTAATTAAACAGAAATAAAATTCATTTGATTTATTTTGCTTTGAAAATGGAGGAAAGAAAAAAGAAATCGAATCTCGCATTTTTTTGGCATGGATGGTGGAGAGTGATTTTATTTTATATAATTTTTTAGTCTAACTTCTATTTATTTATAATTTGTTCATTTTAAATGTTGAAAAAAAATAAGACGACCATTTTCTGTTATTTGTGATTTTTTTTTTTAATACGAATGAATGTGCACTTTTTTATTTATTAGAAAATAAAAAGTCATATATTTTTTCAAGAAGTTTTGTGAATTTTTTATCTTAAGAGTCATTCAAAGTCTTTGACGGAAATGAAAGTGAAATTGTAAGGTTTGATATAACTAAAAATCATTGACATTTTAAAATCATTAAAACTCATTAATTGTTATAAAATAAACAAGAATATAATAGCATAAATATAAAGTAAGAAATGAGAGAAAATAGTAGTCCAAAAAGAGAGATTCTTTTATTCCTCAATACTTCTCAATATCTCATACATCAAGATGAAAGCTCTTATTTATAGTCTTACAAATCTTTACAATCATAACTTACACAATAATGGATATAAATTACAACATAAATTGACCATAAATCATTTGGGTGTTATAAGAGAAGTTAGGAAAATGATAAACTTGATTTCTTAATGTGGACATCCACTCACATTAAAACATTGAATAATGTTTTCATAACACTCCCCCTTGGATGTCCATCATATAGAGAATATGCCTCATTAAAACCTTTGCTAGTAAAAACCCAGTGGGAAAAAAAACTAGCAGAGGAAAAAGAGTACAGTATTCATCTACATATCAAATTAACCTCTGAAGGAATTTGGGGTACAAAACTGCCTCGTTAAAACCTTACTAGGAAAACTCTATGGGATAAAAACCTAGTGAAGGAAAAAGAGTACGGTATGTACAATTTTCTCCAAAATCAATATCTCCCCCTGATAAGGTGATAAATACGCTCCCCCTCATTCTGACGTAGATGCTTTAATATTTTACAAAGATATTGCATCCCGATATTTTGTACCAATATTTTATTTGTTGCAACTGGTAGTGTATTTATAAAACTTATACGTATTTTTTATCACCATCTTTTTGGAGATCATATGTAAAGAACTTTAATAAAATTGATTTCTGAATTGGTCTAACTTGTTATATACAACATCATATTGTTTTATTATAAAAACACAAGTTAAACCTATATTTGGTACTTCAGGACCTAAAATTCTTCAATAACAAGAGGAGATCATACACCACTTTAAGTTATGGAATAAATATTGAAAAATCCATTCAATGTGTTTTATCCATGGAAAAGTACTTCAGGACATTTTCCTTACATATGTTGACTCATGTTTAATGTCAAACTTATTAGCTGAGACTAAATATTATTTTCCAAGACTTTTCATCTTTAGAAATTATTCCTTTGATATATATAATTTATAAACTTAGCATAATTTTTACTAAGCTTTACACAATCAACATATAATTATTTTAATAAATATTCACCACGACGAATACACTACATGCATTCTGATTGTTTAATTTTCACTATACAAAACTTCATGTAGCTTTGAATATCCTGCTTCAGACATTTAAATCCTTTGAGGATTTTTATTCATTGTCAAACTAAGTTTCTGCAATAAACTTTTTTATCTTAATTCGTACGAAAAATATTTAATAAGTTTTATGTCATCAAACATGTGGACTACAGGTCCAAAGCTTTCAAGTTTTACATTAATATAGATTTGTCTTTTATTTGCTAATAATTTATATGTCAACATTTCTATAATTTATAATACAAGTCTTTCATCATTTTTCATAATATGCAAAGCAGATAAAATATAATCTCAATTTCTAAACCAATATATTTCATTATGATTATGTAATTCATATGCCTCTTCAAGGGCTTATTCTAATAACTTTACTGTTAAATATACACTATACATGTCTTTCTATACAAATATCTCTCCAGGAGAAGTATAATCACATTAAATTTAATACAAGTGCCTCTACTGGGACAATTGAGATTCTTTTATTTTCTTCAACGGTCTCATAGGGGAGATTAACATTTCTATATGATTCTTCAGGATTTTGTTTTCACTTATGATACTAGCTCTTCAAGAGCCTAATATGATAATGATTTATCTATCACTCGAGTATTATTTTAAATATGATCATAATTTTTAAAATTCCAGTTCTAGGAACCATATCCTTTGAACCAAAATCATCTTTTACGACTTTGCTGTCTAACAGATGATTTTTGCTGTCATTTCATAAATTGTTCTACAGGAACAACCACCCGGGTTTATATATTGACAGAATGTAATTTTATTATTTTATTTGAATCATCTGAAAATTTATTTGCATATCATGCAATTCATAGGATGATGCATACCTTGTAATTTTACGTCGTTTATCAACTTATGATATTCTCCCCCTAACGACGATAAAATTTACTTTAAGGAATTATATGCATCATAATAATTTTATATATAAAATCATTTATTTTGTCATATTGTCATTTAAGGACTAATTTACATGGTCTTATTGTCCTTCAGGGACATTCATTAGCAAAAACTAATTAGTTATAAAATGGATATCCATATAAAATATTTCAATATTTCGATGCATCGTTTACTTTTAGTAAAGCTTATTGTCCTTCAAGGACATTCACTAATATGTAATCATATAATATAAAAATATGATAAATTCTTTTGGCACGAGACAAAATAAATTAGATATAATAAGAACTTCAATTCTTCAAATTTCATGTTCTTATGTCAAGTTCTTAAACACTCACATGTTTTTTTGGAACTTCTGGTTCGTGTAGGAATTGCTAGTTCATAAATGTAAAATCATATGTTTAAAATTTCGCGTTCTTAAAATAAAATCACAATTTTACTTTTCAAATGAAAAGAACTATTATTATATCAAATTTAAAACTTCTAGTTCTAATTAAATTTGATATCAAAAATTAAATACAGAACTACAAGTCTAATTAGTTTGAAATTGATAACATCGGATTTTAATAAGATAAATATTCAGAACTTCAGATTCTGATTTGTATTAATATTAAGAGCTTTAAGCCTTTGTATTTTCCTTTTCAAATATTTGAGTAGCCAAATATTCATCTAGCAATGGAAATTTAGACCATCTTTTGATTCAAAACTTCAGGTTCAAATTTCAAAACTTCGGGTTCATATTCAACAATTTATATTCAAATTTAAAACTGCAGGTTCTCAATTGGATTTGATTTTGAAACTTCTGGTTATATATATATTGATCAACTCCAATAACATTAAGAACCATAAAAAAATAAAACTAAATTTATTTTTTGATGTGGAAGATCCAACGTAGTGGCAACCATAGAGCATACTCATAAAATTAGTTGTGTGGAATAAATTAAATCAAAATAACAATGAGTAAATTATATTGAAATACTTACTTGGCCGGATATGATCTTCTTAATTGTTTAGGGACAATTTTTTATATTGTAGATCTTTCAAATCTAACAAAATACAAATTGTCAACTTTCATGTAATTTGTTTTAACTTTGTGTCATGTATTAGCTCTTCTGGAGTGTTCATTATTCTTGCTAAAAATCAACAAAATATTTTAGATATAGCAAGCAAACTTTTATAATTATTAGAAGGTATATTTTACATCATTTCAATCTTCTTGCTTTGTTAAGGTGTTATTCCACCTCTGGTGGAACAATTTAAATTTCTCTATAGTGATCACCTTGACATCAATAATTATTTGATTACAACAATATCCACGATCATCACCATAACTATATGTAACATTCACTTTAAGAAATGATATTGATCAAATTGGGTGATGTCAATGATTTTATAATCAAAACTAATTATTTTGTTCAACCATGAAAACCATGATATAAACTAATAGTATGCTCAAATACATACGTTATTAATATTGCCACTTCTAGAGCAAATTTGAAGTATAAAATAGTGAAATATATACTGCTACTTCTGGAACAATATTTGAAACAATATAGACTCATTATTTTTCATCGATCATGTTTTCATCTACTTGGTGATCAAAACAATTTTTAAGCAAATATATATAAGGACAAATAATTCGTTGATGATAAGATATTTCTATTAGAAAAGAACAACTAGACCTTTTGTTTTAACAAATAAAATAAAATATAATTCATGATATATCATACAATTTACTAAAAACAACAACAAATATCTAGCATGATATGAAGTTGTTTTCATGATTTGTTGCAACTTGCAATTACAAGTTTAATGCTAATATAAATCAAAGCAATAAGAAAAATCTCATCTTTGAAAGAATAATGGAATATAAATATTATATTACTAAAAAAACCATATGAATGTAAATCAACTTAAAATAAAACCAACAATTTTAAATTACCAAAATCAATGGACCGTAAAACTATATATCACAAGGTGAATAAATTCAAATGTTAATGAATAAACAATTGAGACATTTTGTGATTAATAGGTGTGTAAAATATGAAAATTTATATTTTTATAGTATATGAAAATATAAGATTTCACACCTTACATACCTTAATAAGGAGGAAGAAATAAAGAAGAAAAAATATTTCATTCATAGTAGTTAAGTCTCTTAATGTGAAGTATAAATAATCAATACAAAATAATAGATTAAAAATGTCAGATTCATGATCATGTGAAATATAAACAACCAATTATAGATAGATAGATCAAAAATGTTTGAAAACAAAAGGCAAATTACTTTTGCACTTTTTGGTCATATTAATATCAAAACTTAATGTTCTATTATATTATAACCTTATAGTTATGATTTGCAATTCTAGAACTACAAGTTACAAATAAAATTCATATTTGATGAAAATGTTGAATTCCATCAGAACTTCAAGTTCATATATAAACTTTTTTGTTTATAAGTGTAAACCATGAATTGAGAACTTCGAGCTTCAAAATTATTCACATATGTCGAAATTCAGAACTTTGGGTTCTTATTCGATAATTCAAAATTTTCATATTTTGGTTTGATTGCAATCCATATTTTCTAATGAGATTATGTTAAGCTTCAAGCTTTTTGATTTTGTAATCTCCAAACACTAAATTGAGCTTCAAGTTTTTCGATTTTACAATCTTCGGACATCAGATCAAGCTTCAGGCTTTTTGATTTAACAATTATCAAATATATATCAAATTGAGCTTCAGGCCCTTTGATTTTGCGATATTTGGGTTGCAATATAATTAATTTCATTTTTGCAATCTTCTAGTTGCAATACAATCATTTTTTTTCTTTTATTGGCAACCCAATGAATATTAAGAACAAAATTAAGAAGAGAAATAATATAAATCACTTTTTTTTCTTAGCCCAAAATTAGAGAAAGAAATACTTTACAATTATTTGGATCTCTTGTTCTCATCAAGAACTCTCGGCCTCATCAAGAAATTGTTATCTCTCTTATCACTTATCGAATTTGGATCATATGACATCTTGTCTTCAAATAATAAACTTTCAAATCTGAAACTTGAAACATATAATGATTAGAGACTCGTGCTGATAACGTGTTATAAAATAAATAAAATAAACAAGAATATAATAGCATAAATATAAAGTAAGAAATGAGAGAAAATAGTAGCCCAAAAAAAGAGATTCTTTTATTCCTCAACACTTCTCAATATCTCATACATCAAGATGAAAGTTCTTATTTATAGTCTTACAAATCTTTACAATCATAACTTACACAATAATGGATATAAATTACAACATAAATTGACCATAAATCATTTTGGTGTTATAAGAGAAGTTAGGAAGATGATAAGCTTGATTTCTTAATGTGGACATCCACTCACATTAAAACATTGAATAATGTTTTCATAACATTAATGAATATCTCTAGATGTTTATAGACTTTTAAAAATCATGATTGAATACTCTATGACTTTTATAGATTTTTTAAAAGAAAGTCATGTTTAAATACATCATAACTTTTACGGTCTTTAAAAGACTATATTAAATACATTCAAATTTTTTAATTTCATAAAAACCTTTAAAACTTCATATTGAATACACCCTCCACATATATAATCTATTAAAATAAAGAGGTCCACCAATCAACAGATAAGTATTGAATTTTGTATTATTCAATCTAATTTCTCAAAATCATGAAATTCAATCAAAATTAGATTAGTTGAAATTGAATGGATTAATTTGATCTTGTAAATTGGAATTTTTTTTTTTTTTTGAAAGCCGATACCATCATTGGTCAAGAATCTACCAAAACCTGCCGTTTCTAGATTTTTTGGGGCCCGAACGATTTTGTGATATTAACAAAAATCGGAACCCTATATAAAATTATAATCACTAACATAAAAATTCAACATTACATAGAAAAAAAAAATAGCGTCAAATCTAATTTCAACTAAATTCAACAAATACTTCAAAAGCTCAAAAAAAAAAAAAAAAAAGCAACTGATTTTATAAATTACAATAAATTGTGAACTGCTTTCAAAAATAAAAGAAAATGAGATATTGAGAGGTGAAACAAACACCTTTTTGGAAGCAAATCGAAATGGGAAAGGAGGCTAGTCGACGGAGAGAGAGGGCGGCAATTTTGACTTAGACGATGTCAAACTAGGTTAGCAAAGAAAGGTTAGCAATTGGACTCTCTTTCAAAAGAAAAAAGAATTCAATTGGACTCAGACGATGTCAAATTAAGTCTAATATATTATAATTCAATTGGGCTTTGATGTTTATTTTTAAAGTGTCGATATTTGCACCCCTTAAAAACTGTATGTACACCTCTCTCGTAAATACACTCCATTAATTTTTTTAAAAATCTCTAGTTTGTAAATACACCCCAATTAATGGCAAAAATATCCTTTTTGTATTTCTATTGTATTTCTATTTTTGTAACTACACTCCACCTACACCTATTTTATTATATAATCAAATTTATTATTATTTAAAATTTGTTATTTCATTTCTTATTTTTCAAATAAATAATTTATAATTTTATAATATATAAATATACCGAAATGAGTTGGGTTTTGAGCTAATTTTATTTACAAGTGGTGGATTAAAATAAAAAAAAAGAAGATAATACATTATACATGATAAATAATTAGGCAATTGTTATTGCTGCCAAGAGCAAATTAAATACCTAGAAAAACAAACATACACAGATGTGATTTGTGTGCCACGAACACACGCAGAGACAAATAATAATAATAAAAAACCTCAATGCTTTTGCTTTGTATGTGTTGCCAGCATGCAACAGATAAATATATAAAGAAAACAAAACGAAAAATAAAAAATAAAAAATAAATTAAAGAGAGGTAGAACGCAGAGTTAGAGAAAAATCTATATAGCTTTTTTCTCTAACTCTATTTCAGAATAGTGTGGGTTTTTACATCGTGAATTGATAAAGTTTTTCGAATTTGTGATTGAACTCGAAGAAGATTATAATTAGTATTTAGAAGAAAAGTTAGGATTCAATAAAATAGAAATGATTATAAGATATATGTGAAAATCAAACAAATAATAAGAAATAATATGTGGGTGCAGTTACGATTTAGTCCTTTTAGTCATTTTAATCAAGGTTAATATTATAATTTTAAAAAGGTATTAATTTAGGGTTTATAAACCGTTTTTGTGGGGTGTAAATATTGTTATTCTTATTTTAATTAAATTAAACTAGATATAGATAATTGGGCCTTATTAAAAAAAAGTAAAGAAATGTTTAAGTTTGGGCTTTCTTAAACTTAAATATATTAGACCTGAAGCCCCTAATTTTATAGAACATGAAGAAGTTGATTGGACCATTTATGGCTCCTAATTTTATAAAAGATGAAGAAGTAGATTGGACTTTTTTGGGGCCCCAACATTTTGCTGGGTTTGCTACCCTTATGAGCCAACCCTGGATATTAGACACTATAAACACAGTCCGAAATACAACTCCCATTCAAGGGGAAGGGTCTTCGGTGAATTTATATTTACAATATTAGGGTTTAAACCATTGATGGTGGAGCTTTATTTTTTAAGTCTCTAACCACCAAGGCCAATTCTTGGATTTCGATCATCCTAGCTTTGAGTACAATTGATGAAATGAAAGTGGAGTCGAGAAGAATGGAGAAGTGGACTCATAATATTAGAGGTGGATAAAAAATCAATGAACCGAACCGAACCGAACTGAACCGATCAAATCAGTTTTTTTTTTTTTTTTTTTTTTTTGACGGTTTTCTTATGCTGACCGGTTTAGTTTGGTTCATTTTTTATGAAAACCGAATATCATGATTCGGTATTCAATTCGCTGTCTCAAACAGAAAAACTGAATCGAGATCCAACATATATAAAAAAATTAATTAATTAAAAAAAAATTAATTTAATTTAAAATTTTAAAAAAAAAAAAAAAAAAAAAAACAACTAATGTTCTATTCACAGCCTTTACACTTTTTATGTATTAATGATGGAAGTGTATTTTTTTTGTAAATATTATTTTTGAGCGACAATAATAGCACCCCATTAAAAACTGTATCTATACCTCTTTCGTAATCACACCCATCAATTTTTTTTAAAAAAATCACTCATTTGTAAATAAACCCCGATTAATGCCAAAAATACTTTTTCTTTAATTATACTTATTGTATTTTTGTAAGTGTACACCACCTAGGACTATTATTATGTTATTTAACCACATTTATTACTATTTCAAAATTTTTTGTTACCTTTAATTCTCTTACTATTCTTTCCCTTCTCTACTTTTTTTCTCCTCTTGGTTTTTTCAAAATCAAACTCCATTTTTCTTTAAAAATCCATTTTAAGATTTTATTTATTTATTTATTTTATTTATTTTTTTATATTGAAGAACCACTTTTGAGAGAGTTGTAGGAATACAAGATTTGTGTCATGTCCCAATTGATGCGGAAGTAGATAGATGTTAAATGATATATATATTTTTTTTAAAAGATAAATATTCGATGAAATTGAAGAACATCTATTTTTTTTTTTTTAACAAGAAAGAACATATAATATTGATAAATAAATAAAAGTGTGTTTGAAATAAATAAATAAAATATAGATAATATAGTTAATTTAAAAATCTGTTTATATACATAATTATTTTGTTCTTCTAATAAAAATTAACTTAAAACTTTACTTTTTCACACTCAAATTTGTTTTATGATTTTGATTCATTTTCCATACTTAACAATCAATTTATATTTCCTTAAAAGAGATTGAAAATATATTTAAAAGAGAATCTAGGGTTTATTAAAATGGAAATAGTTTTTAAGATATATGTTAATATCAAATCATTTTTAGGAAAAAAATACAAAAGATTAAAACATGAAACTAATTAATAATTAGTGGTGGGTGTACTAGCAAACAATTAGTCCTCTTAATAATTTTACTCAAGGGTATTATTGAATTTTTTAAAATATACTAATCTGGGATATACATACTATTTTTATGGGATGCAAATATCGTCACTCATTATTTTAACCTAGTAAAATCAAATTGTTCAAGCCCATAATGAAATTTCCTTTAAGCACAAAAGTTAATTTAGTCAAATTCAGACCAAATTGATTAAATATATGTATATAAAATAATAAAAAAATAATTAAAAAAAAAAGAAAGCATGAAATCAGTAATTTGACCCAATAGACCTAAAACCGAAAAAACTAAACCGAATCGAATCGATCCAATTCAGTTGGTTTTTGATCGATTGACAAATCTTAATTTCATTGGATCAATTCATTTTTAAAAAAACCAAATAGTATCGATTTTTTATCTGTTTTGATCAAAATATAAACCGATTCAATGGATGCCCACCCCTACACAATATCATTTATTATCCTTTACGCCGGAGATAGTAACATTCACTTATGATCTTTTGTAAAACCCAAGACATTTCAATTGCCTGTATGTGGCCCATTAGCAACTATAAATTAGAAACCAAAAAATATTCGAAAACAGAACACACATATAAATTAGAGATTTAGGTATTATACAATATGTTATCAATTAAAACTCACAACCAACTTCTTAACACAAGAAATTTATTTCCATTTCATATTTTGATTACAACACAAAACCCTAAAAGATCAACATTAATGGATTTGAACTTGCTTGACATCTTTCTTGGGCTTTTCAGTTCTTGGAATGGTGACATTAAGCACACCATCCTTCAACTCAGCTTTTATATCATCAAGTTTGGCATCATCAGGCAACACAAGGCTGGTGTTGTAATATCCAAACCTCTTTGAAGACCAAAACTCATCACCATCAGATTTCTCCTCTGCCTCCTCCTTGTGCTCTCCCTCTATATTTAAAACACCATCCTCAATGGTGATCTTCACCTCCTCCTTACCAAGCCCCGGGACCTCAAATCGAAGCTTGTAGCATTCGTCTTCCTCTTTCACACGCCCCATCAGTTGCATTGGCGATATGTTAGAGAATAGTTTGTTAATGTTCTCCGTTGCTTGCAGCAGTGCATTTCCTAGTCCTGATGGAAAAAATCCTTTGGACAGCCAAAACAATATATATGAGTTTGTCCACTAATTTTAAATATTTACAAAATTACCAATAAATTTTAAAATGTTTTCATTTTAACCCCCTAAATTTTGTTGTTTTACTATATTAGCTTCGCAAACTAATTTATTGTTATTATTTTATTAAAATGAATTAAACTACGGTTAAACAAGGTAAAGTGAGAAAGATAGGTACCATAAAGGGCAGGAACATCGATGATATCATTGTTCCTCCAGAGACTCTTCTTGGACTTTCTCTTAGGAAACAGCTTCGATGACTTCTTATTTTCAGTAACTGAAACCTCTTTCTCTTTGTCTTTGGTATCTTTGTTGTCTTCATTGGACGCAGAAGTTGTTGACATGAACCTCTTAAGTAACTCATTGTTCCACCTTTCCCTTTGGACAGCAACACAAGAAGATGAAGAAGAAGAAGAAGACACCCTTTGTTGCAAACTCCTCATCAGAGCCAAACGAGCCAAAGCCATTTTATTAACTTGGTGCTTGAAAGTGACTTGAAATTAAAAACACTTGATAAATATATATAACGTTGTCTTGTCTGTTTATCGATGGCGAGAGCAGAAAAAAGAGAAGAGAGTATTTAAGTGATGAGTGAGTTGGGTTTTGGAAGATTGTAGAAGTCTCTAAGAGGTTCTGGTAGGTGTCAAGAAAAAGTGTCATTAGGTCATTCTACCATCGATGATTCTTGTTCTTTCTCAAACATATCATTTTCCCATATCAATTTTTATTATGGATGATAACTCATAACAGTGTAGAAGATCCGAGAAGGGAAATGTAAGAGATGCTACGTCATAAACTTTTTTTTTGCCTATTTTATTCTTCTCGAGACTGCATATTGGCACCGGTCCCCTGGAACTTTTCGTGGGTATGCATTTTACTTGAACTTTTTTTTAGACGTTAAACCCTTTAAACTCTCATTAACTGTTTACGGTTTGATTTATTACCCTCCTGAAAGCCTGTTTTAGGAGACATTTATAGTCAGGTTTTACCGATTAATGAGTTTTTAGAGGATTTAACACCTAAAAAAAAGTTTATGAGATAAAATACAAATTCAAAGGGAACCGGTGCCAATAACCCTATTTTATTTTATGATAAAAAGCACTTTAAACAAATGAACACCCTCAAACCCACCAGAACATAAAAATGGATTTTTATGTTCTCCAGGCAGAACAGTAACTCAAAAATATTTGAAAAAAGACACTGCCTTCAGAAATGTCTAAAAGGCAGACTTTCTTTTTCTTTTCTTTTCTTTTTCCCTTATTAATTCCAAGGCAATACAAGGTAATGTCTAAAAGGCCTGTAAGTTGAAACAAAAATGTGGAGAGCATTTGAGTGAACATGACAGATAATGTTATACAATCCGATTGATCGATCTACACTCCACACTTTGCTCAACTAAATATTTCACTATGGAAAATGTTACAAAAGCTGGAACAGGTTTTCAATTTTTAACCAAACTTCATTTGTCTTCTTGTGCTTTTCCATTGCTCAATCATACATCCCTTCCTGCTCCCAAATGTCAACGAGAAAATCTACCATTTCCTGTCAATATTGAGATTTATGAGATCAGCTAAAGCACGGTATTGTTGGGCAGTAGCTGAAACGAGCAGAGACTTACTGGGAGAGGAATAGGCTGAGGGAATGGCTTGTTGCTCCCCAGCAAACTATCATATGTCGCGTTCCAACTGCAAAGCCAGAATTGTTTAACCATGCAGAGACAATGAGTGCTGACAAGATAAAAGAAAAGTATTCATGAATGATCAACTAAGGGAGATCGAGTTTCTATTCCAGAGATGGTTTTCCTACTATGCATGCAATGCTGCTAACGACTTTTAATCCGATACATTAAGGTCATAAACTGCTGACTTATTCAAGTTCCAACAATTAGAGTACAACTTATTACAATTCAAAACTGCATTATCAGTCTACATGGCAAAGCAAAAAGGACATGAATTAAATCCCTCTTTAATATTATTTATGTTTTTGAGATCAGGAAATTCTGAGATGGTATTTACAAAAAGCACAGTAAGTCAACGGGGACCATGGGGTAAGTGCAAATCATTCTCATCACCTCAGTAATGCTATTGTCGAAACTCCAACTTGATATCATTCCTTGTAATTGCGAAAAACAGATAATTTCTCAAAACTCTGTAGTCTGAATTGATGCTGTTCTTTGTAATGAAAAAATTACTTATAAATATTTAAGATGCTACAGAAACATCAAGGAACTAACTCAAATTCCAAGCTCTAAGTTGTAGGCTAAATAAATCAATATTAAATGGTCTAAACACCAACAAACACCTGCTCAACTTTTCCCATTATATATGGAAAAAACAGAGCACCTCTCATCGGTGAAAACAAGTCTGTAACATATTTTTCCTTTTTGAATGACCAGAGGATCCAAATGAGTTGTAAGGTTTGCAGAAAAGGTGAATAAACTTAGTAGAAACTTTTCTAGCTATTGCCTATTTGTATGTGTGTAGAAAGAGACTGGAAGCCATTCTCTTTGGAACGGGACTATTTACGGTTAGAATTGTGAACTTGTGGCCTGGAAATGTGTAGAAAAACTGACACTGATCAGCATGTTATCTATTCTCTTCTATAAGAGAGACAGACATGGCAATTTACTATGCTTAGTGATAACATGTGCCCTTATATTGCCGGTGTTTAAGGGCACAGGTTAACAACTATAAATTTTACTATAATAGGAAACTTAATAAATGCATAATTATTGCATTAATTATATTGTTTCTATCTGTACATTTATTGAGTTTCTTCTTATAGTAAATTTTTAATTGTTAACTTGTGCTCTAAGGGCACAGGCTAGTGCTACCCATATACTATTATAACCTCATGAAACACGCTTGATCGCTTTTTCAACATAGTAATCAGTTTTCCTCTATAGTTGTCACCCTCAACTCCCTACCAAACAACATGCTCTTTAAATCTCCAGGCATGACACAACAGAGGTGACATCAAATACTTTTTTAATTGGAAACCACATGTCAAGGGCTAGGCACAAGGCTTTATTTCAACACTGAAATGCAGGTTTTTATATAATTTATTTTAAAAATTTTGGCTGATCAATCAATGCTGTCAAATTAGTGTTGGCACAGGTAAGCATGAAGGATTATTGCATGATAATCCCCATTTGATTGACTAATTTTGAATTTTGGCAACTCACTTTAATTTGGGTTCTCGAACTTGCTGTGCCGGGTTCTCAGACCTTTTATTTCCTAACCAGCGTTGCCTTGTTTGGTTCCAGAGAAGAAGACCTGCAACCAGGAAGTCACATGAGAAACTGCAAAGATAGCCTAGGCCCAATAAATGATGATCAATTGCTAGCAATATCCTATGTACACAGCTGGGTCTAAAATATGAACAAAGATTAAGTCCCTATTCATCCAAGAAACAATAATGACTTGCCATGGTTTACAAACTCAGAAGGTCCACTAGCACTCCCAGCACCACCATGTGTATCAAGGGTCAGGTTGTTTGCACCGATTGATGAGATGCTCCCCTGTGACTGAACTGCACTGTTGTCCATATCACATGTGCTGGTGGTCCAAAAATCTTCTAATAAGTTAGGTTTCTTTGACGTATGACCTTGAACTCTTAATCCTTTTGATGGCTGATCCGCAGAATTAACTAATTTCGGCTTAGTATAGCATCCTAGACAACCACTGCTCTGTTACAAATATATAAAATTATATGACTGATTAATACCAGATACCTGAAATGCAAATACAATATAGCCTCATATCTAACTGCTTCATTCAAGACTCTACATCTCATGCACTTTTCTTTACATACCCAAAAAGGCACCGCAATATCAGTTCACTAGTGTGTCAAAACCATTCACATCAAGAATTCTTTGAAAATAAAGAAACACATACATGCATAAAAGAAGCAAAAATAAGCAGGAGAGTGCAGAGTGAGAATTACACAAACAAAATTGTCGAAAGGCCAATGATTAACAAGTAAAATCATGCGGTACAGTGGTAAGGCATGCTCATATAATTAAAGTACAATGTAAAACACAAACGAGAATATGTGGTTTGAGGAAGAACCATGTAAATATGGAACATAACCTCACATATCTAATATATTACAGGTTTTCTGCTGCCAAGATGTGCTTGAAATGCTTAGTACTGTTGCCATTCAAAGATACATTTAACAGCAAATTCCAAACAATTGCGCTACAGAGCCAATTGGGAGTATTGCTGTTGTATTATTTCACAACCAAACATTAATTCATTAAAACTCATAAACTTGACTATATCTATCAACGGGTGCTGAACAGTCATGCCCCAGTTTAATTCTACCCTATCTAATGACAAAACAATTAGCATGTAAATATTGATATATAGCAGCTAAGCATCATTAGGGAAAAAGCTAGAGAGCTTACTAAAGACAATGTTTACACCAAATGCCAGATTAACAGTAGTTTGGACTACCTAAAAACCATTGACTGGCTTGTCTAACACTCTAACTTAAGCCCAAGGCAGGAGACGAAACCAGTCAATGATTAGGCAATGCCTGAAGGATACCTAAAAAATTAGACACCAGTTTAATCCTAGAAGTGTTGTGTGCTACTTTAACCTTGCAGCACAGTTGTAGGACATGGGCCATCAGGTCAAATTACAATGATACAGACCAACAACCAAATAAATTCAACTGGCCAAAATTTTGAATTGATCTAAAAAGAGAATCTTTAAAAAATAGTCCCATGTAAAATAAAGTAGGCCTAGTAACCCAATTATCTAAACTTATCACCTGCCAAACTTCCTATCTTGAACCATTCCACTATAAAGACTCAATACTGACACCATGTGTAAGGACAAAAACTGATTTCCCTTCATTTTACCAAAAAATTTAATACACCATAATTTGTACTAATATATAGCCTCTTGGAATTAAACTATTTGAGGATAGCATCATTGGTTCAATGCTTTTGACTCCCTCAGGCATACTAATGCACTATGAAGCACGGATACTTCAAAGAGGCCAACGAATCGTGTATCAAATACTGATACGTGCCGGATACGCTTTTTTTGAAGTATTTTGATGTTTTTTTAATTTTTATAGTTCCGATACTTTTCAGATACTTATCGGATACGCTCCAACACATTCTAATGCGCATCTGATAGGATTTCTTTTTTTTTTTTGAACCTTTTTATTTTGAAATTGCCGTCAGAAAACCTCCATGCAAACACTAAGAATTCAATTATTGATTTATTTGAGAATTCCAATTTAAATAACATAAGAATTAATAAATGTTTGCACTTTGAGAAGGCAAATGCTTTGACTTTGTATTGCACATGTAGAATATTAGTTGCCCGAAATTGAGAAAGTAAATTCTCAATTAATGGCCGGTGGTTACCCACATGGCTAATTAAATTAACAATTTCAATTTTCAAATCCTTAAACAATGCTTTGAAAGAAAAAAATACAGGGTTTCTAAAGAATAAAAAACAGAGTATCAAAAAACAGATAAAAATGGCTGCTGTGTCTAGTGTTAGCCCAACAAATGGCGAAGATTTGACAAAGCCACTTTGGAGATATGTTACCAAAAGTGATGAGAAGACAACAGGTGGTGGTGGTGGTGGAAGTGGAAATATGCACTAGCCTTGTATTTTTTGTATGAAAACTTATACAAGTTCATACACTAGAGTCAAAGCTCATTTGCTTAAACAAAAAGGTGCTGGAATTGGAGTATGCAACAATGTCACAGCAGAGGGTTTGTTAGAAGTTATAGTATTTTATGTTTATTTTTGTTGTTAGACTGGTACTGTTTTAAATTTTATGTTTTACCTATGAATTTGTTTTTGGGAACGTTTTTATTTAAAGATGTTAATTCCTCTATATATATACTCTAAGCGTATCCGTATCCTATTTTTTGGGAAAACGCTGTATCGACGTATCCAGTATGCAACAATGTCACAGCAGAGGGTTTGTTAGAAGTTATAGTATTTTATGTTTATTTTTGTTGTTAGACTGGTACTGTTTTAAATTTTATGTTTTACCTATGAATTTGTTTTTGGGAACGTTTTTATTTAAAGATGTTAATTCCTCTATATATATACTCTAAGCGTATCCGTATCCTATTTTTTGGGAAAACGCTGTATCGACGTATCCGTACCCGTATCTGAATCGGTGCTTCCTAGCTAATGCATTTTGGTTGCAGGTGATTTTGTGTAAATGTAGATCAATCTTGAAAAAATAAGATATTAGTGAAATGCAATAAGAGGACAGCAATTGCTAGGCATCACATAGTTCTTGATCAAAGTACCAAATCCTAGATTTAAAATTTGAACTAATGGTTACCGGCACAGCTGGATTTTCATGTCCGTGCATCAGAAGCTAGAAAAACCCCCAATTCAAAAAATGAGAATAATAGAATCCAAAATTCATCAATAGAAAAATGAAATGGTTATAATATTATGGAGTATTGCATAGGCCTAAAAATCGATGATCAAATCCCATGTGATAAACTGATAAACCTTCATCCACTGAAGCGTGCTGGCAGCTGTATTTGAAACTTTTCCCAATGAAGTCTATGAAAGGAAAAATATAGGATTTCATTTTATACATTTAAGTTCATCACCAAAATATGGTCTTGACAATCTTTACAGAGGACTTGATGGTTTGATGCACAAAACATTCATAGAATGATTACACAAAATTCTAGGCAGTAAGTTTATATAAGCCATTCTATTTCTCTATTCATCTCAATCAAAATAAACTTCTAGTGACAAATAAGGTATCCAGAAACCACCAAACCAAATTCACTTTAACATATCTACTCTCCGGTTACACGGTTACACCAACAAAGAGCTTCTAGAATACCAAAAACAGGTCCTACCAAGGTAAAAACTATATTTTTTTCAGGGACAAGTAAAGAAGGTAGAAATGCAAGACAGAGGTAATGTAAACAGTTCACATTTGATCAGTATTGTATATTTTCATTTACATAATGCTAATAAGCCATATACATGTTATTGTAAGCTAAGGCATTCTTGTCATCATGTAAATAATAAGCTTTTCCTCTTTTACAATATCACTATTTAGAAGTGTTTTGACTCTCATATGAACCAGCAAAAAACTGTCACCAGCTTTACAAATTAAGCAAGATTTAAGGTGATGTTATACAGGGGCAGAAGAGTGTAGAGGCCAGCAGGGGCCATGGCCCCCGCAATGTTTTCAAAAAAAAAAAATTATGCATATAAAAGTCCTCACTTGGTAATGTTATTACAAAAAAACCAATTATTAACTCTTGCTCCGTTGCTTCTTCTGCACATATATTCTAACTCTAGCACACTTCTCTGCACTACTAGTGTTTGTGTAGTTGATGCATTTAATGAAGGATGATTTCAACATATCCATTGCCTCCTCCATTATTTATTGGTCCTATTAAGCTTAACATTCTTTCGATAATGGTATGATTTTGGTTTCTAAAATGTGTGTAAATTTTATAGATTATTGTATTTGTTATGGTTTTTGAAAAAGTTGTATGAGGTGTAAAGTGTATTTTACATTGTCATCTCCTCTGATTTAATTGAAAATTTATATAAGCATGTTAAATGGTTTTTCGGTTTGTGCTTCATAATAGTCCCGACTCTTGAAAATCATAGTTAGCACCATGATTAAGCAATTTAAAACTATTGAATCTTTCTTTAAAAGAAATACATAGAAGAAATTACTAATTTGATTGTTTTTATCATTATCATGCATACCGTAAAAATTTGTTAGATACACTTTGGCCCCCCCAACTTCGAACTTCTAGTTCCGCCCCTGATGGTATATCAACTTTATCACAATATTTCCACTTGAATGTACACCATTTTCAATGACGATTGTATTTGTAGTTTTCTATGATAAAAATAGTGAGGCAAAAACCTAACAAATATAAAAAATATATATAATTTTTGGAAAGAAAAACCATTTTATTGGACATATATTCACTATGCTCTTTATCTAATTGACAAGGTCTTATCCCATTGGATCTTATTGACAAAGTTTTAATGAGCCAATTGTAAGCACATCCAGCACTCCTCAAGTTTTTAAAAGTTATACACATCCAAAAGAGTGTTGTCTATCAAGTGTATTTATCCTTACTTTCAAGTCCTCTTGATATGAAGAGTGGGAGAGCCAATTTTTATTAGTTAGAATTAACAGTTAAAATGCTTTTAAATGACGCCATCATAGAGGAAGAGATCATTGGTTTACATAATGGCATGAATGCATCGGTTTACAATTATAAACTATAATGCTTATGAATACGCTATATACATGCAAAATGTAAATTAAAGTTTACAATAGGGAGACATAATCAGTTAATAGTTGTCTTCTTTTATTGTCTCTATTCTTCACTTTTATTCCCTCCTAGCTAATACAATAATATGAATAAACCATAAATGATCGTTATTAGGAGTCATAGTTAGTACCAAAGAAAAACTCAAATCCCTCCACATGAACCCTGATATAGTTATTTGATCCTGTTTCTTTTTTCCTTTTAGTTTCAAATTACATCGATCAAAGGAGCCAAATGAGCTTGACTAACAAGTTTACACAACCACAACAAGCTGGTTCTTTCAATTTCTATGAAACAGCTGTGCAATAAAATAAATCTCTAAGCAACCAAACACAACCATAAATTTCAATTTTCAACATCACAACACACTTCCAGTTTCCTAAGCAAAAAAAAAAAAAAAAACAGAGCATCCAATCCATTGAAACCCCACTTAACAAATCAAACAAAATAACCAAGAGAAGCCGTAAAAATTAAAAACCCACCAACAAAATCCTCACAAATCTACAAATCCATGAAAAGAAACAGAAAAGCTTACCCCATGCATGCAATACAAAAACCACCCAGAAGCTCCAAACAGATCTGCAGATAAGCACTTTCCTTGCAACCAGACGTTCAATTTCAGGGAGAAAAAAAAGATCAGAGAGACCTGAAAAAAGATGAAAACAGAATCTAATTAGATCAGGAGAATAATAATAATAATAATAACAACACAGGATTCTTGGAAGTAGAGAATAATAATTTTTTACCTTTATTAATATAAATCTCTCTCTGTATCTTTTATCTCCCGAAACCTATTGGAGGCCACCCCCTCTCTAGCTCTCTTATTATAAATAACTTGAGACTTGAGAGATAGGTTGGTCTACTCTTCTTCTCTGGAAGAGAGACTCTAATTTAATACTATTGAGTATTCAAGAGGTTAAGTACCGTGTAACAGTTGAGTTCATTTTGTCTCGTTGTGTTTTCTTTTTTAATTTTTATTTAAGGCTTTACAATTATAATTAAATTTTTTTAATATACACCTGACTAAAAACTAAGTGGATTTGTCTTCAAGATAAATGATATTTTCAAACATTCATTTTTTTTAAAAAAATTGTAAACATTTATTTAATTTTATAGGTCTATAAATAAATCATAAATGGTCAAAATAGACAAAGTGAGGTTGGCCCCTACTAGTGGTTTAGCCCCGCACCTATATTAGGTTGTGGGTTCGAGTCTGTCCCCTCCTTAAATACAAATTATTTAAATGTTTTAAGAAAAAATAGTGAAATAATTAAAATAATAGAATATTGTTAGAACATAGAAATTATATGTCCAAATTCATACCAAATTGGCTAATTATATAAATAAGAGTTGGATGATGTATTAGTTAGCAGTTACGGTTGATATGTCAAATCCTTTAGACAAATAATTTGGATAATTTAACATTACTCAAACTAATATGTCTCTGTATACATAATTTGAGGAAAGTTGATCCAATTATATTAAGAAAAAAGAAGTGCATGTATAATTTAAAAGAAAAAAAAAAAAAAATCAACCCATCTCTCTTCCTCTAATGAAGATTATTTTCAAATAGTTGCATATATAAGTCAAAATTCATTGAGATTATATTCTATTATTTGTAAACAAATATTAAAAAACATTAGTTTAATGGTGGTTGATGTCAAGTTGGATAAGTGGACTATGACATCCCAAAGGGAGGGCCCAGTTTGTCTTTTCTCTTGACAAGCAAGATTGGTTGGATTAGCATACTTTTCTGTAGGTTATATATCCACTAATGTCGTTTTCTTTATTGCCTCCGTATCGAGTAAATTTGGTTAATTTTATCTTCTTTTTGTTGTCTGTATGTGTGATAATATCATTTCTTTCTATGGAGAAAGGAATAATACCAACTATAAGAAACCTCACAAAGCACTATTGTTTTTTTTTCCTCCTTGCAAACAAACAAGGTCTTGCTTCAATAACCCTATGAAATTTTAGGCTCTTGCTTTGGCTCTTAAGTCTACCTTGGAACTGTTACACTCTATCACATGAGAAAATTTTCGCTACCTAGTACACTTGTTAAGTGGTGTATCTAGTCACCAAAAGCTAACACATCACCTTGAGTCAATTTTTTGTCTTGATTTTGAAACTTTTTTTTTTTATTTTTTATCTTTAATTCAATTGATATATATATATATATATATATATATTAAAAGTGACTCATGATTTTCTCCAATCACCGCCGAAGTGGCGGTGACGAAATCAGAGTAACACCGGCCAAACGCCGACAAAGAAGAATCAGGTGCTCACAACATCTTTAGTCGGTTCTTTTCTTCTTCATTCCACTTTATACCTATAATTTTTTCAACTTCATGTATATAATCTGCATAAAGTTTACTACTTTGTATACATTACTACGTTAGGGTAGATGCTCTTAATGTTTTTCTACCTTTTGATTAAAATCTTCACTACTGTACGTTTGAGAAGATTTACAGTTGAACTAATAAGAAAACAATTTTTTTTTTATTGTTATTATTTTGCCATTTGTGAATGTTGACTATAATATAAATTTTTTCTTATTGAAGGATTCTAAGGTTACTAGCCTATTGCATTTTTTTATGTAGGTGTCTTATTTAGGCAATAACATTGACATTCAAATTGCTAGCGGTACCAATGCAAAGGTTAGCCAATCTCACCGGTGTTTTGTCAATAATAATTGGGCTAGTAATATATACACCAATCTAGTTTCCTTTTCTGTAGGCAGTTTACAAATACTATTACGCAAACGGTTCGCTATCCTTGCAACATTTCATTATTTGAAAAGAGTTTTTTTAAATAAATATTGTATATCAATGCCTAATGTGACTTGAATTTGATGATAAAGAAGCGTTTATGCACTACAGGTTCAAAGTGAGGTTATATGGAAGAGAGATTATGTGAACATTACGAAGACTTTTGTTGAGGACGAATGGATCTGTCCGGATGATCTGACATCTTTTGTTCGGGAGGGGTCAGCTTACTTGGTGTAAACTTGGTAGGATTATGATATGATAAGTAGGTTTTGATACAATTTCAATGAATTTCATTTCATTATCATTATCAATTTTCAATATTCATTTCTTGGAATGTAGATTTTAATACCTTGTTGTGTGTGTTCCTCGCATTGGGTGTTGAGTGAACTTAACTTGTACACACACAAAATTTAGATCTACGACCCATTGCAAAAGAGGAATGACAAGGAAAAACAGATAGAACGGGTACCGCATATTAAGTCATTCGTCTCCTTTTTACCTGCTATACTTCGTGCTGTTGGATATTATGAGCAAAGTAAATATGATCATAAGCCTTTGGAGGTTGATATTGTTGAACCGTAATTGATTCCTCAACAATACGACACGTGAGAACATTTTGAATGTTTGTCTGTTTTCAACATTTTATTACTATTTCCACTTATCGACATTGACAACTATTATTAGTAAATGCAGAAGGAGTTGCGGTGTATTTGTCATGAAGTACATAGAAAATTTTGATCAAGATAAATGTTGTCAAATGAACTTCACAGCGGACGATATAAAGGACATTAGAAGTGAAATTGTTGAATGGTTTTTTCAAGCTTTGCTACCATGTCAATGAAATTAGATAGATGTTGTTTAGACATTAAAGATATTATGAACTAATTAATCGAGACTCTCTAGTGGGTAGATTTATATGGTTTTGTAATACAATGTTGTGTTGTGTTGTGTTACTAAGATTTTATATTGTGATGAAATTGTGATTAATACAGGAAATCAATTTTTTTGGTAATGACTAACAGAGGAAACTCTATCGAAATTTTAAAATTTAGTTATGAAGTATTCTTCATCTGCAATGAATCATATTGTATATGCATTGCCCTTAATTAACACCGTGATGAATCATATTGTTAGAGTTTATGTATCAAAAGAATACTCCATAACAATAGGCAACCAATTATCTACTAAAACTGATAAAGTTTGTGCTTGTAAAATTAAGAATTGCCTACTCTTGGTCCTAACAATTTTCTAACAATTTAATTCATCATTTTCATGATTTTTGAACAAAAGTTGTATACATTTTCACCCTTTTAAATAATAAATAACAATCAAAATTGCAGCAGAATTACTTTTAAAATGAAAGTTTCAACAGCTAACAACTAACACTCAGCAAAACTTGTCACATTATAAAATGAAAGTTTCATGGCTTTGCTTCCATGTTGGAGCATGTCTGAATATTTTGTCCAAGCACCTCGCATCTTCTATATGCACGCTGTCAACAGAGCGAAGGTTCCTGCCTAGCTGATGATGAACCTAATTTGCTATTAAACGTTGCTTTATTAGGTTTGGTGCAAGTGATGCGATTGTGTCTAGATCCTCTACAATTAGCACATACCCTTGAATGAGGCCCTTTTGGTGAAGAACGTATCCTAATTTTTTTCGGTTTGCCCGATGGTCTTCTCCCTTCAGATGGATGCACAATGCAAGAACTAACATATTCTAGAAGGATCCAACTGGAAGGAAGAGGTAATGGTGTATTGATGGTGCATATGATGTTTGAAGCCATTGAGTTGTGAAGTAATCACTACATAGTCATTCTTTTGGAACCCTTGTATGCCAGAAAAACATGAAAATTAGTCAGTACCATCAATCATTTGAATAAGCACATGAGCACATAATCAATAGGAAAGGAACATACCTACAAATTGCAATTGCATGAGCACATGGCAACATACTTAGGTCAAACTTAAGGCTCAATAGTTGTAACTGTGCTAAGATTTGCTTCTGCCAACATGTTAAAGTTGCCTAGAAGGAATTGGTATGATTCATTCGCCTTACCGTAAACAGTTGACTACGCATGTTGCGTAGCCTTCCATATCGTTCCATACCATGCTCATCCCTCATATATCTCGTTATATCTTTCAGATGAATGCTAGCATCGTTGCTCAATTTAGGGGCATATAATTATCCAATCACATTGGCACTAACAGCCCAAAATTGTCCCTTATACACATCTCCTCTACAAATGTGAGTCCGAATGAATTTTTTTGACATGCCAAAACATGCAATGCTCCTTCATAATTGCTCTAATCGTAAACTAATAGTTATATCCTTACAGCCAAGGAACTTAATATCAGTATTAGTATCAATATCGGGCTTCTAAATTTTTGGATATTTTGGAAATATTATCGATATCGGTGGATATTCTGTCAAAAATTAAAAAATGATGGATATTTACTTCTAAAGTTAGATTTTTTTTGTGAAATTTTAGGACAAACTTAAACAAGTAATTATGCATCAAATGAATCATATTTCAACGATAAATTAGCATAGTTATGAGTTTATTATAAATTATAACATAGATAGGGTCTATATATAATTTTTAAAATTGAGTATTTAATAGATTAATATTTTGTTTCACTTTTATAATATTATATACAATATAAAGAGATTAAATATTTAATAAACAAAATTATCATTAATATATATATATATAGTTCCACACTTCTAAGATTCTATCATAAATCATAATTCATACATAATAATACATTGCATGTCTGAAATTTAAAACCAAAATGAATTCATTGTCGGTTCAAATACATAAGATGCATTTCTATCTTGATTCGAATAATAAATTTCCGAAGAAAACATGCTTGCCTTGTTTTCAATGTAGTAATTAATATGTCACACGTGCGTTGCTTAATCTCTTCTAACTGATCCATGAATTGGGTAGTATGGATTTGCCTAACTTGGTGGATATTGTTGATCTACATGCATAGGTATTGCATATGGCATTTATGGAGAAGGATAATCAAATATATTACGGCCACCATAACTACCATAATATGGTACATGAAAACTTGATATTGTCTGCGAATCATCCAAAGAACTATTTTGTGTCTATACTCATTGAGGAGAGAGTCATATTAAAAGAATCTTCATCAATTTGACTTGTTCCTCCATGTTGTCTACCAGGATTTTGATCAAAATTACCTGCATGAGTATCTCAACCTGCCGCACTAGCATTCCATCCTATTGCACCAGCATCCTAACCTCCAGCACAAATATCCCAACTTGTTACACCAACATTCTAACCTCCTGCACCAGTCTCAACCTCTTGCCTCATCCCTACCATCCCCATCATCTCCATCATATTTTCCTCCATTATTTACGTCAGAGGTATGTTGGTCATCGGAAGTGCTGGTAACAGTAACTCCACACGATCTATACCAACTTCTTCTCTAATCATTTGTTTAACATTTATTCTCATGTCTGATTCACATATTACTTCTCATGCTCGAGCATGAGAAGTAATATGTGAATCAGGATTTCCCTTGTCATCAACTATCATCCAAGGAGGCAGGTCTAACCCAGTTAAAAATATCATTATCGTCTCCTGCTTCAGTAGCTACTTAAAGTAGATCCATAAATTCAGTTTCATTTACTTTATCTTTTTCAGCTGCCATATCCCTAAGTTTCAACTTCATATTATAATATCAATAAACAAATTGTTCAAGTTTAAAATAGGCAAGACGGTTCCTTTGTTTTGTGTGGATTAAAGCAAACGTGGTTACAATTTTACATTTGGATTCAAGCTTACATCTTTAAGTCACAAATAATTTTTTTTTCAGATTGCTTTCGCAAAAGTTTTATATTTTACACGTCCACTCTTTGGTTCTTTATCCAATTTTACTACAAGTCCTCATAATTTTACTATTGACTATTATGTTGGAAATTTTTATAAATTTGTTAATGCTTCTTCTAAAATAATTTTCAATCTAAATTATTTTAAAAATAATTTAATTGTTTAGGACTAAAAAAATTATTTTAATAATATGCAAAATATTCATAGACTTTTGATGTGAAATTCATGAAATTTTAGGTTGGGATATTTCGGGAATATCGAAAGATTTTTACGGATATTTTGAAATCGACCGAATATTCTGCAAGATATTGGATATTTGCCTGTTTCAATATCGATTCCTCTAAAATACAGATATATCGGTGGATATTTTGGTATATCTATCGATTTTAAGTTCCTTGCTTACAGCCAGCCTCAAATTGATATTTATTGAACGCCTGACTCTAATATCAAACTTCTCCTACATAGCATAAAGTCTTAACTCGATCTTAAGTTTATACTTATTCTCAAAAACTTGTCACACAAATAAAGGTCTCTCTTATGAAGTAGTGGCTAGCATAGAGATGCCAAAAGAATACCAACCTACACAATAAAGGACCCAGTGTGATAGAGATGTAGGGAAATGATCGTGTGATAGACCAACAAAAGCAACCCCTATAATACCACCACAATTATAAGTTCTTCTAATACCATCCTCAACATCGGCACCATGCTCAATTCCGACAAAGGTATCGTCTAGACTACTAGGATAATCAAGTTCATTTGGTTTCTCATCCTCGGTATCAGAATATATAGTGTAACACCCAAGATTATCGTACTTGAAAAATGATGGTGGAATTTCCTCTTGGTTTATCCCTAAATCAAATTTGGTCAATTACTTCCACTACTAGATGTGAAATTGGTACCAATAGAAAAAGATTTGTGTACATGTCCATCTCCACCTCCACCTCCACCTATATCCACTCTCTTCACCATATCCACATAAATCCCCTTGATTGTTGAATCATCACAAAATACAAAATCAATATCATTGTTACGTTTCACGTGATATTTTGTCCAACGTGATCGTAACTTAATCACCCCATAAAGAATGATGTCATAAAGATTTATGTCAATCCCATTCAATTCATATGTCTTCTCCAACAAGTCATTGTATGACAACTTGTTTTCCACACTCCCCAATAAGTTCCCCATCAATGTAATCTAAATTGTCCCATCAACCGTTGTAATTGATTGATAGCCTAAAACTTTTCATAGTTCTTGAAGCAAATTAAAATTGAAAT
The DNA here is from genome assembly GCA_035582765.1 of Acer negundo. Lineage (NCBI taxonomy): Eukaryota > Viridiplantae > Streptophyta > Magnoliopsida > Sapindales > Sapindaceae > Acer > Acer negundo. The sequence continues at coordinate 36,387,640 of CM069241.1, forward strand.
TGAAAAAAAAAATCAGTTCAATAAAAATTTGCAAGACAAACAGTATTTCACATTTTCCAGGAATATATCACGTAAAGTGTGAAATATCTTATACATGTCAAGTTGGGCATTAAATATCGCATGTATATCATGTTGGACATGAAATATCTCATGTCAGACATGAAATATCTCATGTCAGACATGAAATATCTCATGTCTGTCATGTTGGGAATGAAATATTTCATGTATGTTATGTTGGGTATAAAATATCCCTTGTATGCAGTATTTCATGTAAGGCATGAAATATCCAATGTATATAATTTTGTGCATGAAATATCTCATGTATGTCATGTTAGGAATGAAATATCCTATGTATGTCATGTTATGAATGAAATATCCTATGTATCATGTTGGACATGAAATATCTCATGTATCTCATGTTAGCTATGGAATATCTAATGTATATCATGTTGGACATGAAATATCCTATATATGCCATGTTGGGCATGAAATATCCCCTATATGCAGTATTTCATATAAGACAAGAAATATCCTATGTATATCATGTTAGACATGAAATATTTTGTATATGTAGTATTTTATGTAAGGAATGAAATATCTCTTGGATATCATGTTAGCTGTGAAATATTTCATGTATGTCATATTAGGCATGAAATATCTCATGTACTTCAAAAATACATGATTTCACATTATCAAATGATGTGTCACGTTAAACATGAAATAACCGACTTATGTCACATTTAATGTGACACACAGTGAAAAAAAATATCAATGGAAATAAATGTTTCTTCCTTTTTCAAACTTCAAGATTTCAATAAAATAACAAAGACCCATTAAGAATATCATCTAACAAACACAATAATGCTATTGAAATTGAAGATTTACAAACCTTAAAGTTTTGAGGAGAGATTCAACCACAAACTTGCAATTTCAAAAAACTCTCTCCAAATAGTGGTTGCTTTGTGATTTCCCTTTAAAATAACTTCAATTTCTTGACAAAATCCAGTGAATGTAATGGATATTAGTTGAGAACTAAGATTGAGAGGTAGGTGATAGAGAGATAAATGATAGTAAGAGGAAGAAAATGATAAAAGGGTAGTTTTGCAATTTATTGGTTACAAACAATGATACATAATGATAAATTGTTACAAACAATAAAAAAAATTAGATTTGTCTAAAAACAATAATATATTTTATGGTTAGGTTATTTTTTGTAATTTTTAAAAATATTTTATTGCCATCGTTGAAGTTTAGCATAATTACAAGTGTTTTTTTTTTTTCTTTCTTTCTTTCTTTCTTGCATGCAATTATAAGGTCATCTCCAACCCTGCACTACTATAGTGCAAAAAGGCATTTTGCAGCCAAAAGTGATCTCCAACCTAGCTGCATTCTCTACGGCATTTTTGTGTTGATGAACTTGCGCGACATTGTTCATCTGGCGCAAAAATGACGCCTTGTTTTTTTTTTTTTCTTCCATCTCTCAACTTTTATAAAATCACAGTTTGACCATATTTATTAAAATGATTCTAATTATATCATTTATTTAAAGGTTTTGTTTAATCATAGTTTTACCCCTAATCAAATAAATTTATTCAAATTTGGTCCCTTTTTTTTATTAATGATTTTGTTTTGATTTAATTATGTACTTTTATTTTAATGCTTTTTCTTTTTTATTTTATAAAATGTAATGTTTAAGTTATCATATCATATATATCATATATATATATATATATATATATATATATAACAATAGAGTTTCACTAGCGCCACATGGCGCCGTGAGAGAAATTTGATATTAAATATTGTTAGCATATATTATCATAATTTATCAAAAATAAAATAATACTAATTTATCATATTATTTTATTAACTAATTAATTAATTAAATTCCTTGATAATTTCAAAAGGAATTATCTAATTAATCATCATATTATTATATTAACTAATCAATTAATTTCCTTGATAAGTTACAAGGATATTAATTAATTAATTAATCATATTAGTATATTGGCATATCATAATCATTAACAAATTAATTAATTTTCTTAGTAAGTTAAAAAGTCATCTATTGTTATTTTTTTTTTCTTTTTTTCAATTTTTCAATAGGTATATCTTCTTATTTATATGTCTTGTATATTCAATCACACAGAGATGAATATTATTCTCTTTTTTTTTTGTTCCTTTATTGAACATTTATTTTTTCTCTATTGAATTTTATTAGGTTGAAAGTGAAGTATCTATTAGAATTTTATTTATTTATTTATTTTTATCTTTACATGGTGAAAGTGAAGTTTCTATTATATTTTCATCTTTTCATTATCTCTCTAATGATAATAAAACTTTTGTTATAGCAGGAATTAATGCCAATTGCAAAGATAGGTAATTCTCTCAGATCATCCATTTTTTTTTCTTTATATGTAATCGTATATTATAGGTTTGTGTTATACATCCTTGTAATAATTTTAGGTTTCACTTTTGTTTAGTAGCACTTATTTATGCTTAAAATAATTTTATATATGTTTCAAATATATATATATATATAATATTTTATTATATAATTTGGAGTTTCATTTTTGTTTGGTACCAAATATAGATAGTAAAGCAAACCCAGTAAAGATTTGAGAAAGTTTTTACCTGCTCATTGTTATGGTGCAACATTAGATGTGGGTAACTCAATTTATATAAAAAGGTATGTCAGTACCAAGTTCTCTTCATTTGTTTTATTGGTTGCAATTATTTTTTTTTCTCATATATTTTATTAATCGAATATCCAATAATTTCTTAAAACTTTTATGAAATATTTTATTTAAATTAGTTCTGTATTTTTTTATTTACCTTATATTAAACTGATTTTATTTATTAAATTTTTTAAATTTAATATGTAATTTGCAGGAGCTATGACTTTTGATGAAGGATGAAAGAAAAATGATTTAAAGCCAAAGATGAATCTATGAAAAAACTTTCTTCTCAACACAACAATATAGAGAACAATGAAGGATGAAAGAAAAATGATTTAAAACCCAAAGATAAATCTATGAAAAAAAATTAGTTTTCAACACAACAAAAGATGAATTGAGCTTAAATGTTTAATTTGTTTGATTATCAATTTTGATGTATTCTGAATATTTTGGTTCTACTTTTGCTTTCAATTTATATGAAATATTATTGCTTCCTTTTTTTTTTCTTTTTCTAATCCATTTTAATATTGCTAATTTAGTTTCTCGGTAGGTGATGTGATAATTGCATCATATTAGGATACCTAAGAAAATGAATAAAAATATTAAGTGGAATTATGTTGGTCAAATTTAATTTTTTTGTAAATAATTTCCCTAATTAATTTAGGAAAAACATATGGTTAGTCACATGATTTGAAGAATAAAAGAAATAGATAAGGAATTACTAATATCTCCCATAGAAACTATTTTATTTGTCAGTTTTAGAGGAAAGAGATGGATCATATTACATTAGTGAATTTGATTTAATATTTTACTATAACAGGAAAAAGGTCTATTTTACTTTTTTGGTCAAAATTTTATTACCCAATGAATTTTAAATATATTTTTTTTAATAAAGCCCGTGCACCGTTGGGTTGACAAGCTAGTATATATATAATAATAGACTTTCACAGCGCCACATTTCACTGTGAGAGAAGTTTGATATTAAATATGGTTAATTATTATAATTCTGAAGAAGGAAACTTTAGTATTTAAATTTATATATTCATTTCAATTATTCTATTAATTTATTATTATCATTATTTTTTAAGATAAATATAATATTCAATTATAATATCCATAAATGCATTAATCATTCATCTCATAATTGTGAATTGTTATTTATGGAATGCATTGATCTTTCATCTCATTATAATCCCCATCAGTTTTAGAGATCAAGATCCTCTGCTATACTGATCATTTTCCTGATCTAAAACACTTAAGAATAGGACTTTGTATTTAAATGAAATAAATGACAGCTATTGATTACACATGTCAACAGATTTATTTAGGACAGGACAAAAATCAGCTCAACAGAGGATCCAAATTCCAGTTTTAGGTAACCGATTATATTCATGTACTCATGATAAACATATCATAATTGTTAATTATTATTTTTTATGATGACTAATTGCAAACCATTCATCTTCTATAAACCGAAGTCTTATCAGATTTTATCTCTCTCTTTATATATATATATAGCTTTACAATGTAACTAAACACAAAAGTCTATGATGGCATGATGGCATTAGACCTGGCAAGGTTTCGGTTCCAACCGTGGAACCGGATTGGAACCGAAACTGAAAAAATCAGAACCGGAATCGGAACCGGTGGTACCCAGTTCCGGTTCCGGTTCTAATGTTTAACGAACCGGGTGGTTCGAACCGTGCTGGAACCGAAACCGGAACCGCCGGTTCGGTTTTTTTTTTTTGGACCGTTGAGGCCTAACGGTATGCTGACATCAGCATGACGTTTGGCCCAACGTCATGCTGATGTCAGCATACCGTTGGGCTCAACGGACAACCCTTTAATTTTTTTTTTCTATAAATACCCCTCCTCCCCTTTCATTTTTTCTCACAATCTCACACTAATTTCTTATTTTCCTCTCATTCTCTATTTCTCTCAAATCTCAATTCTCTCTATTCTCAATTCTCTAAATCTCTAATTCTAAATTTCTAATTTTTATTTCAAGTTTCATTGTCTCAATACTCAACTCTCAAGTCTCCAACACTCTCCAAGACTCCAAGACTCCAAGTTTCCAAGGTTTTTATTATTTATTTACTTTTGCAATTTTTTTATTTGCAATTAATTTTATTTCAAATAAATTTTATTTGCAATTAATTTTATTTTCAAAATTCCAATTAATTTTATTTCCAATTAATTTTATTTACAATATATTTTATTTCCAATATATTTTATTTGCAATTAATTTTATTTGCAATTAATTTTATTTACAATTTATCTTATTTCTAATTTATTTAATTTCCGAATAACCAATTAGTATTTAGTATTTACTAAATACTAAGTTTCCAATTTCATTTATTTGCAATTTATCTTATTTCTAGTTACTACTTAGTACTTACTATAATAGTACTTACTCTAATAGTATTTAGTACTTACTAGTTACTACTAATATACTATTATAGTATTATATTATTATAGAATATAGATATATACTTTATAGTATTATTCTTCTAAGTTCTAAGTTTTCAATTATCTATTTCAGATTTTCAGAATTTCTCTAGTCCCAAATTTATTTCGTCCAATCCAATGGCAAGTGGTGGAAATGGAAGAGGTCACGGCCATGACGATCCTAGGCGTTCGATTTCGATGAAAGGTAAGGGTCAAATGGTCGATGATCTTGATCAAACGATACCACCTATCACGATTATCAGCAACGCCGGGCTTATGCTGAAGACCTAGGCCTAAACATTCCTACTCCCCTTTTAATAATTTAAGAACCCGATCATAATACCACCCCCCGACCCTAATTTGACAAGCCATTTAAAAAATATGCCTAATATTGATACACCTTCGGATTATGATTTTGATCCACCAGAAGCAGATGAGGACGAACCAGATCCGAAGCAGAGCAAATTTGATCTATTCGTCAAACATATGAAGAAAGTTAGGCAAGAAGATGGAAGCTATGTAGCGGCTTGCAATTATTGCAATAAAGTATATAAGTGGTCCAAATCCGGAGGATATGGCACTTATCGGAAGCATATTCAAACCAAATATCCAGAAGCAGAGACCAGATCGAGGTCATAAACACAAATTCTCAGGTACGCTACTCCTAACCAACAATTATTTCGTTATACTGATGAACAAAATAGGGAAGAATTAGCTAGAATGGTAGCAGTAGAACACTTATCATTCGGTTTTGGTGAAATGGTTGGTTTTATTAATTATTGTCGACTAGCATTAAACTCTGCTACATGTCGTGTGCCTAGATCCACTTTTGTATATACAATTGAGAAGATTTATGTAAAAGAAAAAAAAAGTTAGAAAGATCTTTAAAAAAATATAACGGTCGTGTTTCTGTATGTGCCGACATATGGACTGACCATTGGCGATCACATTCATACTTGGGTGTCACTTGCCATTTTATGGATGATGCATGGAATATCCAAAAAAGAATTCTTGCATTTAGAGTTTTTGATGATTCACACACTGCTCAAAATATTGTTAGAATGCTTAGAATTATTTTTTTAGAGTATAAAATTGAGAACAAAATTTTTGCAATTGGTTTTGATAATGCTTCTAGCAATACTGCTGCTATTTCATCTTTAATTAATTTATGCAAACCATTTGTTGGTGGTGCATTTTTTCATCAAAGATGTTCATGCCATGTTTTAAATTTATGTGTTCAAAAAGGATTAGAAACTCTTGATCATTTTATTCTACCTATTAAACAAGTCCTTCAGTTTTTATGGAAACATTCTTCTATAATGAATGCATGGGTAAAATATTGTAAACAAAATGGTAGACGTGCCGTTAGATTTGCTCGTAATGTTCCAACACGTTGGAATTCTACTTATAAATTGCTTGCTCAAAGTTACGAGTATAGAGATTTATTAGTTTCTTTTATTCAATTTCATGTTATTGACATTCAACTTTATAAATCTCATTGGGATGCTTGTTATAACGTTTTCAATTTGTTAAAAGTTTTTCATACTACTACAACAAATTTATCTGGTGTTTATTATCCTATAACTTATTTATTTATTATTTAAAGTCTAAATATTGCTAGTGCATTTGCTTATTGTGAATCCGACATAGAAATAGGGGAAGCCATTAATGCTATGAAGGAAAAATGGTTACGTTATTATCATGAGTTGCCAGATATTTATTTGATTGCCATGATTTTTGATCCACGTTGTAAATTACAAAATTTTTGTTATTATCTCAATAGTTATTATGGTATCCAAGATTTAAACATAGAATATAATGTTAATGCATGTTATGATAGAATTAAGAAATTATTGTATTCTTTATATGATGAATATCTTTTAGTTTATGGATCCTCACTCAACTTAGATGTTACACGAACACAAACTGCACAGTCCACATCACCATCCTCCGGATTTTTGAATTTAGGATATAGTCTATTATAAAAATAAAAATAAAAACCAAAAAACCTAGATCTTCTTCTTCATCAAGCATTGACAAGTATTCTGAGCTTGAATCTTATCTAAATGATTCTTATGAGTTTATAGAAGATACGTCAGACAAACAATTTGATATATTACAATATTGGAAAGAGTACGCAAAGTACTATCCAATCATGGCTATCATAGCCAAAAATATTTTTTCAACACCAGTTTCTACAGTGGCGGTGGAACAAGAGTTCAGCGCCGGGGGAATATCTTGGATGAAAGGCGTTCATGTTTGACTCCGAAAGCACTCCAGATACAGGTTTGTGTGGATGATTGGACAAAGGCTCAATATAGACAACAAGAAATCGAACATGAGATAACATACGATTTCTTCAAAGATGACGAACATGAAAGTGGAGAGACAAGTACAACGGGCCCGGAATAGAAGATGTGGATCACGTATTCACGTCATCACAAGTCCATGTCATCAACAAACCTGCAATAAAAGGTAAGAGAACTACGTGGCCTTTGATTCCTCTAAACCCCCCAAGAGGATACGTAAGCAACTTAATTGTAGTGAAAATTAAGTGCAAGGCTAATAACTTTACATTTTTTTTTGTTTTATTTTAATTTAATTTTGTAATTTATCATTTATTTATTTTATGTTATTTTCGAACTTCGGGTGACCTAATTCCCAAATATCCAATGAAATGTAATATGTAATTTGTAATTTGACATTTTGTTTATTTTATTTTAATTTCCTTTTGTAATTTGTATTTTGTCACTTGTTTATTTTGTAATTTGTCATTTATATATTTTATTTTATTTTATTATTTAAAATTACATTATTACAAGTTTAGTAGTTTACAATCTAAAAGTCTTTTTTTTTTGTAAATTTAAATTAAAAAAAAAAATCAGTTCCATAAAAACCGAAACAGGAACCGTCGATTCGGAACCGGAACCGGAACCAAACCAGAACCTTGCCACCACTAGATGGCATGTGAAAAGAAGTTGGAGAATCAAAGAGCCGCCCAGCATACGTTAATTAAATACTCAATTTTATTTTTTTTTTGTTCTTGAGAATCTAAATAATTCTAATGCTTTATATATTAAATTTGAAAAATCGTACTATTGTAGCAAATTTGTTTTTTAAATTTTTGTAGGAAGCCAATTGAACACAAACATGAAATCGATAACGATCCAGGTAATTTTGTGTGTTGTTTCTTTTATTAAGTTTTTTCCTAAATTTTTGTTGCTTCTGGTACATTAATTTTCATGTGAAGTTTTGTGGTTATATATATAGAGAGAGAGAAGTTAAAGTTTCCAATAGATAAGAATGGAAACAAAATGATTTTTGCAGAAGATAACAAATTCTTTGTCCGTTGGCACCGTTGTTAATCTTTTAAAAGAGAAAATTTTGGTGTGTGCCCTAGGTTTAGGAGAGCATTGAGAATCTCAACGAAACCTATATTCAATCAACCAAAACAAAAACATACCGCTAAATCATACAAGTCCTTTATTTGCTACTGAAGTCCCCCTTCTCTTGATCGGTAATCAAGAACCAAACATAACTATCAACATGGAAATACAAATTTATCAGTGCTTATCAATCATGTATCAAATGTTTTCCAGGGAGATAAACTGTAAACGATAAGAATTGTATTTGACTTTCTATGACTTTGTTTGGGTTGTGCATTTTGGTATAAATAAAGAAAAATCACATACCACCTGACACGTTTCTCCTCATTATACTTAAACAAATCATGTCACATATTATATAAAATAGTTTATCATATGGTCATATATTATCATCCTAATATAAAAATAATTTTCTTTCAATTAGATTATGTCATGTGTCCCCTATAAAAATCATATCACATATTATATAAAATACCTTGTTATATATCATAATATAATAGATTATCGCATATAAAATAGCTTATAATTAGCATATACAAAAATCATATCACATATTACATATAAAATAACCTATAATGATCAATACGTCATGCAAATCACAATATCAAAATTGATAAAGTAAATAAAAAAAATATTTAGTTTAGAATTAACCAAACTCCTAACAACTCAAGATCAATAATGTAAAAGTATGGTACGATTCCGGTAAGAATTTGAATAATAGATCTAATAATGAAGTTTCAACAGAGATAATTTAGGTTTTCTTGGATATAGGCTATTTTATTTGTTAGTCTTTAAGGGATTAAATGGATATCATATATTCTAACATAAGTTGATTTGATTTAATATCTTATTAGAAAAAATCAATTTCATTTAATTTAATTTTTTTTGGCAAAATTTTAATCCATAAAATATCTCAAATAATTTTTTTTAACAAAACTCATGCATCACACGGGCTGCACACTAGTTTTAATAATAAATGCAATTTTTTATCTAATTAAATTTAATTTCTTTTAATGTATTAATTTCATAATTTCTTATCGTATTGCAATATTATGTTAACTATGGGGTGAAAAGTTAATTGTGGAGAAATATTAAAAAAAAAGGAAAGGAAATATTCGTATTCAAGGGAATATTCTATTTAGTGTAAAATTTAGTACAATGGATAGGTAATTGAATAGTTAAATAGTGTGAAAGTTATACTATTTTAATATAAAAGTTACACCAAAAACACTATTTGAGTTAGAGATAGTTGGTCACCAAATTCATCAAAAACATTTCCTAATATTTTACAACTTTGAACTATTTTTTAAAAAGAAAAATATCATGGACCCCTATAGTGTAATTTACCTAGGCCCAAAACTTAACCCATGCCCAATACCATGTGACTATGTGAGTAACTGGACTCAACTAAACCCATCAGCCATTTGGATATAGGTTTTTGTCATTTTAGGGTAATTGCACTAAAGCATTTTGAATTTATGTGCATATACTCAGACCAAACTTTTTCCTTTTGACCAAGTACCCTTGACCATTTTTTAACTTTTAGGCCATATTTGTTTCGTGTATTATATAATTAAAATGTAATAAAATAATATAATAAAGTGTTTGATATCCAATTGTATTGTATTATTTTAATTGTTTAATACATCAAACACGTAAGTTACTACATAATATTTGGTGGTAATATGTTATATTATATTGGTAGGAAAATTTTCAAGTCAGTGCGTTCTGATATAACTTCATTAGTGCGTTGAATGTGGATCATTAGATTTACATACTTTAACTCAAAGTGTATGCACTTGTCAAAACTTCTCCATAATCTATGATCCACATGCAACGCACTGATAGAGTTATATCAGGACGCACTGAGGAGAAAAGAACTGTATATTGGTAAAACCATTTTCTTTTCTCTTTCTTCTCAACAAAATGGAATTTTCATGAAAAGGTATGTTATGCTATTAATTTTTTTTTATATAATTTCTAAATTATATTGGAAATATTTATTTTCTTTATAAAAAAATATTTATTTAAATTTTTGTATCAATGAAAATAAATAAATATTTATTTATTCATGGTAAAGATATTTAAAATAAATTATTAACTATTTTTTTAAAATATTTTATTATTATAATATAATACAATATAATCATATACCAAATATTGTATAACTTAATACAATATAATATGGTGCATCATCAAACGCAAGTTCAAAAAATTTCTAGCACTTTTTGAAGGTGACTTTCAACAGTCTCTGTTTTAATAACTTATGTTTAAAAGACACATATTATGGTGAACGGATAAAAATGCCCCCCACAGTAACTTTCTTCACTATTTTGGTTTTTTTTTTCCCCTTTCAAAATCCTCGATCAATAGAGGTGGAACTGACGAATCGATGACACACGTACACCAACGACGATGGTGGACCATGAACACGCGTACGTCACCGTCGAGGTCCACGACCAAATACAATAGCGACTTTCGATTTATCTAAAAAAGCGAAGTATGTAACTTTCTCATAAAACGAAGGGTTTTGAATTGGGGATTTACGGTTGGAGAAGATGAACAGAACAAAAACAGAGAAGCACAAAACAACAACCCATAAAACTCGAAAAGCAATCATAAAGTCTCGGAACACAATTACAAAGTCTCGGACAAACAAACACAAGGTCTCGGATACACAAACACAACACAAAGTCTCATAACACAAACACAAAATTTCAGACACACTAACACAAAGTCTCGAAACACAATCACAAAATCTCAAAAATACTGGGTTGTTGTTCTGTGCTCCTCTGTTTCTGTTCTGTTGTTGTTTCTCGTATTTAACAATGAAAGATTCAAAACCAAAACAACATAGAAAATGACCACTGCGAGCTCAATGGGAAGCTTAACCCCCGAGTGCTTTAGTGTAGAGCCACTAAACTAATTCAATGAAGATGCATTGATAATGTTATGAAGTTGGTCAATCGACCTCCAATGGAGGTCTGTTTTTATCAAAAAGATGAAAGAATAAAATCAAAAAAAGAAAAACTGAAAAGTAAATAAAAGAATAGAGTAAAGTAAGGTTATTTTTGAAAGTCACTTACTTTGGTGCCTTTAAAACATAAATTATTAAAGTTATGATAGTATTGAAGCACCAACATAAAAAAGTGACAAAAACCCCTATTTCCTCCACCAAACACATATTTGTATTATAGATAATGCAGCCCAAGACAATACAACACAATCCAATATAGTATGTCAAACGAGTCCGTAGAGGGTTAAAGTGGTGTTAATATTAGAAGAGTATAAACGTTATTTACACCTAATGGAATAAACTATTAAAAAAAATCTAAAGACTCCTTCATATATTGAAGGAGAATAGACTTTTAATCTGTTAAAAAAAAGAGGAGATGATGGATCTCCCTACATATTTTGGAGGAGACTGAACGAAATACACTCCATATTTGTAGTAGATATGAGGTGACGAAATAAGAGTTTGAGGTGGAGGTGGTGGAGGTGGTGGCGGTGAGAGATTTGGTGGGTGTAAGATATAGATATGAGTTTTATGTTTGAGATTAAGGGTGGAAGAGATTAGGTGGAGGAGATGGAGTTGAAGATTTTTGGTTTAAAAGGTATAGGATTGCAAATCGGCCAAATTAAAAAGTAACGGTCAAAGAAGATAAGTCACAACCAAAGAAAATAAATCACAATCAAATTAGATCAAGTTAAGTAAGTTATGACCAAAGGCTTGAAAAAAAAAAGTGTTATTGTAAATTAATGAGATAACAAATAAAGAAAATAAAAGATTAGAGAGACATGAGAGAAACGAGAGAGAAGAGAACATTTATATAACTTGTATTGATTTCTGGAACCCACATTTACAAATGAGATCACATGTATTTATAGGCAAATATGAGTGGGGTTGATATGGTAATATTCCAACTAATATAAATTAGTCATGAAGCTAACCAAATGCAAGTGGGTGGGAGATACCCAAGAAAATAAGTAAGAGAAGGCGGTGGGATTTGTGGGATGTGAAGAGGGGAAGATATTTATGTGTGATATTTTTGTTGTGATATTTGTGTGTATAACACATGTGGTAAAAGCCACATATATTATAACACTCCCCATTGGATTTATACCACATGTATATTAATTTGCTAGGAAAAACCCAATGAGATAAAAACCTCGGTAGCAATATATACAATCATCTTTTAGATCTTGTGATGCTGAATGTTTTCAAAACTATCTTGTTAAAAATCTTGTCAGGAAAACCTAGTGGGACAAAACCTGATCGAAGGGAAAAAAAGTATAGTGTACATATGTCCGTTCAGAACTTTGCTCGCCTTGATTGTCTCGTTAAAAACCTTGTCAGGAAAACCTAATTGGAAAAAACCTGATCAAAGGGAAAAGAGTACAATACAAATATGTTCATAGTTAATGTTTTCTTCAAAACATTTCTCACATTTACACTTTGCTAAGAAAAACCTAGTGAGATAAAAACCTGAACAAAGATATCCATTGATCTGTCGGATCAAAGGAATATTTATGATCTTTTGGATCAAGGTAATATATATACGATGATTATCAAGATCAAAGTAATATTTACAATGATATTTTTGATCAAGATAACATATATACGGTGATATATTGAATCAATGTAATATTTATGATGATTTTGTGGATCAAATGATTTTTAGGTGTGCTTAGAGAATTGCCTCATTAAAACCTTATCAGGAAAACCCAATGTAACGAAAAATCTGATAAAAAGGGAAAATAGTACAATGCACATATTCCCCGATAAAAGTTCTTTTAAAACAATATTCTAAATTGCTATGGAGTAATATCCATATGAAATCTTTTCAGAATCTTTTCAACATATTCGATTGATAGATAAACATTCCATTTTATCTATGCTCGACCTTTAGGTCGAGACAAGATTTCATTTCTCATGTCTTTCATTTTTAAGCTGATTTACCAAAAATTCAAGAGTTTTCAAGAGCTCTTTAAGAGCTCTAATTAAATTCATATCATCAACATATGTTGTGAATATAGTAAATTCGAATTCTAATTTCTTTGCAAAGACACTTGGGTATATAATATAATTATTATACCTTTATTTTATCAGGTATTCATTGAGACGGTCATACCATATCCATCCAGATTGTTTTTAATCCATATAAGGATTTTTCTATGTTCATCAAATACAGATTATGAAATCTCGATTTACATGTTTCTAGCATTTTAAATCCTTCTGGGATTATAAATATCTGCATTGAGTGAATCATATAGATAAATAATTACTACGTTTGAAGACGCATTTCAAGCCTTTCAAGGGCAGCCAAATTTATTAAAAATTCAGAACGTAATCGTATTCATCAATAGTGAAAACCAAGTTTCTGTAAGAAACCCTGTATTACGAGTAGTGCCTTATATCTCACGATCTCGTTTTTCTAATTACGTTTTCGTATAAAGACCCATTAGTATTCAACTAGTTTGACATCTCCAAGTGTCTGGAGTACTATTGGTCTAAATACCATATGTTTGGCATATGAAGTCAATTCTTCTTGAATTGCTTCTTTTCACTTAGGCTAATCATGTCTTTTGTATACAATCATTGATATTATGAATATCATAATTATCGTTTATAATTTTAATAGCGCTATTGTGTATAAAAATATATCATTAATGATTGTTTCTTTATGATTCCACATTTCTCTCATATGATTTATAGAAATTTTCTCAATTTCAATATACTTGAATCTCTGTTAAGATTTCTTCCATTACAATGGATTTGGTCATTTTATAGACTAGTATAGAAATTTTCTCAATTTCAATATACTTGTATCTCTGTTGAGATTTATTCCATTTTCAATGGATTTAGTCATTTCATAGACTTGTATAGAAATTTTCTCAACTTTAATATACTTGTATCTCTGTTGAGATTTCTTTCATTTTCAATGGATTTAGTCATTTCATAGACTTATGTCTCATTAGATATATCAAACTCTTACGGAGTTGATTAGAGAAAGTGAATTTATTTATAAATTGAGTTTTGCTTACATTAGGATCCTGATAACAATGATTTATTTATTGCTTTTTACTCAGTTCGTTTTTTTGGAACAATCACCAGACCGAGATTTATGAGATGACAACTTATAAAATCATGTTACCTTTAATATATCAAGTAACAAATTAATAATTATCTGATAATCAATTATCTTTCGTATTTGAGTGATACAAAGATTGAAATGAGACACATTTATATATAGAGAACCGAACTGACATCTCTATTTTGTATAAGAGTAACTTTTCATTTACTCTTTCTGGAGAAACTTTCTATTTGGAAATTAATCAATATAATAATATATAGATTGTATGTAAAAATATAAACTATCAGAAGTTTAAATGATCTAATTAGAAGATTAATTAAAATCAATATTAATCTCATAATGATATAGAATTCTTATCTTAGATCATATCAGAGATGAAATAATGAGATATACTACACAATCAAATATCTTTAAAATGTGAGCAATTTAATGACCAATTACAAGTTGTAATGGTAAATACCGATGATAGGTATAGATGAATGCATCAACATGTAATATAGAATATCTCATATAGAAATTGGTAATTGTATTGAAATAATAAAGTTCTCGTAATTACCTGGAGATATTTGATAAGCGATTCCGATGATCCATTCAGATTATGAGTACATGCGAAAACTAGATGTTGAATATCGATCTCAACATAACATTAATAAAGTTATATGTATTTGATCTTAGCAGATTTCTTTATGTTCTGCTTGAATGATATAAAGTATCATTGATACACAATTTAGTATTGTTTGATAACAATATCGTGGCTCTTCCAGAGCTTTCTATCAGATCCGTTGGACCTGATACATAATTTAGTATTGTTTGATAACAATATCATGGCTCTTCCAGAGCTTTCTATCAAATCTGTTGAACCGGATACATTAATAATATTTGCTCTCAGCAAAGTTGAATTCATAAAATATTTGACTTTATAGAATTATATGAGGCGTTGTATTCTCAGCAAGACATATATTTTTCCTTCTAGGAATTTTATAGACATTATGTGTAATATCATTTTATATCTCATCTGGATGCCATTTTATATCTAATATGAAATTATAATAATTCCGCCTTTTTTTTACAAGAAATTATAAAACTACCCCATGATTTTGTAAAATTACGAAAATGACCCTTAAAATTTTTATTAATTATAAATTAGCCCCAAAACTTTTAGAAAATTGCAAATTGTACCAATAAGTTTTGGTAATTATAAATTGATTCAAAATTTTGTCAAAATTATAAAATGGCCTAAAACAATTGCAAAACAGACCATCAAGGATATTTAATTCTCCAAAAGTGGCCAAGAGCAAAAACGAGCTCTGTGACCGATCTTGACCAGATCGTGGGCCATGATTGACGATCTCTGATCGTCGCTGCAAAACGCATTTGGCTGGTGTGAAAAATCGACGAAGCCCACCGACGAGATGGCGTTGACTTGAGAGGTGATAGGTCTGGGTTGAAACCCAAATCGGGGTTTGGTGATACCAAAACAGATGATATGATGATCCAACACCTATCATATTCACATGTTCATCAAGTTCATCTACTGTCAAATAGACTATTGATCTAGAATTCCCTTTTTTCAGCAACTCTAAATTTTGCTCTCCAAGAGTATCAAACTCGAATAAAATAAATAAAATATTACATCCAATTTCATTGTACGTTAGGATTTAAATAAAATGGATAAAATATTAATTTTATTATATGTTAGGATTTTAAATCCTTTTTATGATACTCACACCATCATGTTGGATGTGTATGAAATGGATAAAATATTATTTTCAATTTCATTATACGTTAAGATCTTAATTCTCTTTATGTGATACTCACATCATCCTGTTGGATGTGTATGAAATGGATAAAATATTATTTTCAATTTCATTATACGTTGTGATCTTATATCTCTTTTATGATACTTACAATATCCTGTTGGATGTGTATGAAATGGATAAAATATTATTTTCAATTTCATTAAACATTAGGATTTTAAATCATTTTTATGATACTCACAACATCTTGTTAGATGCGTAAATCCTTTTTCTCAAATGAATGATATGTAAACATATCACTCTATATATTTGAGATAAGATAAAATAAAATCATGGATCATAATGATTTTTCGAACTTCCGGTTTGACCATAAACTTCAGATTTTGATTGGATTTGAAACCTTAGGTTCCAAATAATGACTCATTCATGAATATAACATCGGATCCAGAATTCCAGGTTCTCATCGATTTTCAATACCGTGCCGTATGGCATTCATGAAAATAACATTAGATCCATAACTCCAGGTTCTTATCGGTTTTTAAAACTGTGCCGACTTAAATATCATAATTCCAGAAACTTTAAGTTCTAGTTTGTCGGTCTAACCAATCTCATATATTGCGTATAAATAAATATTGATTGGTTGATTTATTTATTAATAATTTATTTGGAGACACAGCATAAGCCAGTCTCGAGACACAGCATAAGCTAGTCTCGAGACACAGTATAAACAAGTCTCATATGTTCTGTAAAATAAAAAAAATTCCAGGAGCCTGAGCTCACCTATGTTTCGTAAATAAACAGTTCCAGAACGGTATATATGTCATGTAATTTAATAGTTCGAGGAGGCTGAGCTTTTTCCAGAACTATATATATATATATGTTCCATTGACGGCAAAACCATCTTGTAACGGAAATATATATAGATTCAGAATATTGGGATGTGATTAAATCACCTATCAGAGATCCTTTTTACTTACATATGATCGTGCTGAAGATCTGAATCTTTCATCGCGCTTGAAAGTAGAGTTAATAAAGATTGAATAAGTCAAACTAATACGTACAAGTAGAATTAGCTGAAATTGATGGCACGGTTGCGTCTGGAATGGTCGAAATATCTAGAAATAGGTCCGACTCGGTTGAAAACTAGTGAAAATTGTACTGAGTTTGGCTAAAAACACTTGTGGACAGAGTTGACTCAAGAATATTCTGTCAGACTAACGGAATATGCTCTGATGGTAACGGAATATTCCCTTACTTACGATGTGGCGCTGACAAGGCGCATCGCTGACGTGGAGTGACTGTTCGCTGACATGGCGATGATATGGTGCGACTATTCGATGACATGGCGCTACAATGTCGTCTTCTTCCTTGAAAATTGTAGAAAAATTCTGAAAATTTTTTCAGGGTTGACCGAACTTTGACCGAAGCTATAGAGTTCATTAGTGATCCGTTTAAGATGCGGTCAATGGCGTTGGAATCGTATTTCCGAGATGAACACAACAGTATCATCCGAACAGCGATTCGAGCACTTCGAAATTTCTGGACTCTATCTAAACCAAAGTTAAAACTCTCAAGAACCTTCTCTAGAACAAATAAATTCGAGCACTTCATGCTGTTAACGTGTTGTAAATTAATGAGATAACAAATAAAGAAAATAAAAGATTAGAGAGACAAGAGAGAGACGAGAGAGAAGAGAATATTTATTTAACTTATATTGATTTCTAGAACCCACATTTACAAATGAGATCACATATATTTATAGACAAATATGAGAGGGGTTGATATGGTAATATTCCAACTAACATAACTTAGTCATGAAGTTAACCAAATGCAAGTGAGTGGGAGATACCCAATAAGATAAATAAGAGAAGGAGGTGGGATTTGTGGGATGCAAAGCGGGGAAGATATTTACGTGTGATATTTCTGTTGTGATATTTACGTGTATAACAAATGTGGTAAAAGCCATATATATTATATCAAGTGTGACTCTTTATGTGTTTTGTTGATATTTTTATATTGAAACACTATTATAATTTTTATTAAAAATATTATAGAATAAAAAAATGAATTGAATTTTTTTTTTTTTTTTAATAGAAATGAATCGAATGGTTTTGATCAAAATAGGAGGGTGGATGTAAACCGTAAAGTGCAAAACCATATAGAGGACTGACTACTGAGTAGTGGCATATATATAATGCATAATGGGCACCGACTTAGGATAAACAAAAGGAATCCCTCCAAAAATTAAATTAATTGATAACGTCTGGTTTATAAATTTTTAGATTATATAAATGTTGAGAATTGATATTATAAAGAAGAGTAATACTAATCGTCCAGTTTTTATTGGTCTTAAAAGGACACTCATTCAGCTTTCACCTTGGCGATGTACAAATTTGAATTGCTGCACTCCACTTGCATTTCAACAATATGGCAATCGGATCCATATGATATTTGTATCAATTTACGAGTAATCACATTATTAGTTAGAAGGTGGAGCCCAGTGAAACAGCCTCTTAGGGTTTTCGATCTTTAAGGACCCTAAATTATATATATAAAAAAAATAAAAAAAAAAAATTGATTTTAGATATTATTTATGTATGATTTTAAACTAATAAATCCATAAATAAGTTTAATATAGACCCATCAAACATATATTTTTTAAAACTAACAACCTCATAAATGAGTTTAAAATAGAATCACTAAACATTTTTTTTTTTTTAAGAAAGACCGACAAATTATAAAATCTAATTATCATTCTTAAGTTCTTACATCAAGTCAAACGTGGGTTGAATCATATTTCTAACACTAATTGTCTTTTATATATCTAAAACGGGAAAACAACACTGCATCAATACTCATATCACTTATTAGACAACCAGAAACAGACATTAAACAAAAATCAAAAAATCAAATTAGGGTTTTTCAAGACTCTCTTAAATCTTGGTATAAAAATTCATAATTCAGATATAAAATCTCAACTTGAAATCTCAGGGTCCTGTAAATTCATTTTCTATAGTTTGCTTCAGGTCTCGAAAATCTCAGGACCGGCCCTGATTAGAATGCAAGTGAAATATAAATGTTAGACTGTATAGCACTATTTTTATCGATTAAAATGTTGCTATTTAAAAATAAATAAATAATATATATATATATATATATATATATATATATATATATGGAGCATTCACTCCAATATCTAAAGTTGACAATACAAGCCCTGATGCCCATAATATTTGCTAATTTGCTCTTTGGTTCGTTAGCTTCACACCTGTTCTCCATTTTATTAATTTGGAAAAAAAAAAAATTTAAAATTTAAGTCATAAATATCCCTCCTAGTCTCCTACCGATTTTTCAAAAACAAGTTTACATTCAATACAAAAAATAAATAAAAATTGAATTGGGGGAGGGGGATTCAAATTTAGGACTTCAATAAACGAGATAATAAAGAGACTTGGTAGAGTTAGTACCAAGTCTGCAAGTCATGAATACAAACCATGGAAATAAAATAATCTATAATAAAGAAGGTATTTTTACCCATAAGAGTTATAATATGATTGATTTTAATTGAATTCAACTATAATTGATCAAGTAAATGTAGAAAAATTATAGGTCCTTGTAGCCACGTAAACAAGAATATTTAGATTTTACAAATATATACGAGAAGTTTCATGCTAGTATTATTGAAGTGGATTTCTCTCAATTATGAGAGGAGAAATCCATTACCCGATCACAATAGGTCCGATAAAGTAGGAGAAATGTTCTTGGCAGGTCTAGTAGTAGATGTAGAAAAATTATAATTGATCCGGTATATGTAGAAAAACTATAGGTCCTCGTACCCATGTAAATGAGAATATTCAGATTTTACAAACATTTACGAGAAGTTTCATTCTGGTATTGTCGAAGTGGATTTCTCTTAATTATTAGAGGAGAAATCCATTAAGGCTCGATCACGATAGGTCCGATAAAGTAGAGGAAATGTTCCTATCAGGTCTAGAAGTAGATGTAGAAAATTTGTAATTGATCCGGTACATGTAGAAAAATTATAGGTCCTCGTACCCACGTAAACGAAAATATTCAAATTTTATAAACATATATGAGAAGTTTAATTCTAGTATTATCGAAGTAGATTTCTCTCAATTATGAAAGGAGAAATCCATTAGTGCTCGATCACGATAAGTCCGATGAAGTAGGGGAAATGTTGCTGTCATGTCCAGTAGTAGAGTTAATTGGTCAAACAAGTTGTGCTGCTTTGATAACTTTTCTTGCACAACACAAGTATTGACACCAATAATTGAGAGTTTTAACTCAGATTCTCTCTGCTTTCAACCTGGTAACAATTTTTCACAAAACTATTTACAAATTCATTGCACTCAATTTCTTTCTTTGCTTTCAATTGACTAGATTCTTCTATTGCTATAAAATTTGAAGATTTCGTTGTTCTTTCTTTCTAGAGTGACTGGATTCTTCTGTAGTCATTGTCATCAATTGATATTTAAGACTTCAACTTATGATTTTTATTTTTTTGGATAGATTTACAAAATTCAAGTGGGGGAGAAAATTATACAACTCCCACGAAAGTGTGTTGATAAAATCAAAATTTGCAATTTCTGCAACCCGTCAACGGTCAACCTTCTACATTAAAGAAAATTAAGAATTCAAAAGTTGATGACTAATAAAAGTTTGATTTTTATTTTTATTTTTTGATATTCAAGTATTCAACACAGAATTTGAATAGTAAACATATTTTTTATTTATGAAACATAAACTTTGCCTAATATTTGTCATTGAAAAAAAGAAACAAGAATTTGACGAAGATCCCTTATTTACATTGGTTTTTTTTTTTTTTTTTGGAACTCAGAATTGATAATCAATAAGAGCATTGAACTCTGTGGACTCTGTCTCTGAGAATTCCATTGTATAAAGCAATCCGATTGGCTGGAATTTCATTTCTGCAAATTGTATTTGTATCACCTTTTTCTGTTGTAAATTTCTTGCTCTGTTCTCTCCTGTACTCTTCTCCATTTCCAGTTGTTTCCTTCACATTTTCTGCAAAATGCACTCTCTTCTTCTTCTTCTTCGTCTTCTGCTTCTTTTTTCCCTCTAAATTTATCAAAAACAAACAAAAATCAATACCCAGAAACTAAAACATCATAAAAAGTTATATAACATTTAAAGAATTTCAAGAAAATATATAAGATTAAAATTAGGTACCTGTATAAAGGCAAGAACGGAGAGTCTGCTTTGAAGAATCTCGTGACAGGTGATTTGCAGAAGTCGAAAAGGGTTTCTGTTTGGAGAAAGCAAGAAAAAGAACAGTGCTAGAGACGACCATGGCTGTGGCCAAGACCACAGATTGTGAATTCATTATGGAAGACAGGGATGGTGTATTGGTGTTGGTCAAGAAAAACAAGAATAAATGAGAGAGAGAGAGAGAGAGAGAGAGAGAGAATCTTTTATTAGTGTTTGTTTAATGTTTATGAATTATGATACAAACACAGAGAAAAATGTAAACATATATATATAGAGAGAGCGAGAGAGAAAGAGAGTTTGTTGAAAAACTAGGAAAAGATTAAAGAAGTGATGATGATGTGAAAAAGAAATTAACAGTTGTGTGAAATGTCATAAGGAGATTAAAAAAACAGGCGTGAGAATCTGGATTTCTCTCCATGGGGTTCAACTTTTATTTGTGACTTTGTATTAAATATTTAATTTTGGTTTCTGGTTTTTTTTTTTATTGGCTTTTTCTGGCAGCCAGTTTTTTAATTTTTTAGTGAACCACACGGCAAAGCCACGTAGAGAGTGAAAGAGGGTTTGGTTTGGTTGGGTTAAGGTCAGATCAGTCATCGGTGGTCAAATAAAAGTGGACTTTTATTTATTTATTTAATTTTTTTTTGAAGGTTAACTAAACCCTTTAAAAATTTACACCGTGATATATAATTTTTTTCCGACACAAAATCTCTCAAACTCTCGTTTATTGATAAACATTATTGCTTTATGTGAAGGGGCTTCTATGGTTGATTTTTACCAATTTATAAGAGTTCAAAGAATTTAGTGCTGAAAAAAAAAAAATAGTATATATAGCGTAAAATTTTAAAGAGTTTAATAGTCAACGATACGTATTAGTCTTTTTATTTAAGGACAACACTTGATATTGACTAGTTAGCATCTAAAGTACTGATGAACTAATAGAGTTTTATTACACGACTCATTTGTAAAAAATATAAAAATATAAATATAAAAAATTAAGAGGAAAAAAACCATGTGTCAACATGGCTATTGGTGGAACCAATAGCCAAGACCCAAGCAATTTCCTTTTTTTTTTATTTTTATTATTTTGTTTCTAGAAAACAAGAGTTGGTCAAAGCTTGAGTGACGGTTGGGTCTGGAAATTTGTGAGACTTTGGACAAAGGAAAGCCAATGGTTGGTTGGTTTGTTTTTCTTTGTCACAATAAAAGATTAAAGACTATGTAAAGCAGGAAGGTTGGTTTTCTACACTTTTCTAGGTTCTTGTTTTCAATAAAATATTATTGCTTTTACAATGAAATTGGATAAAGAATCAACACCAGATAGATGGTGTCTAGTTGTTATTGGAATTTGGGAATTGGGAAATTGAAGGATAAAACTCTCTTTAAAAATGGATAAATTGCACTAAATTCCCTTGATAAATGGTGAAATTGCACTTAATTTACCATACTCGTTTAATCACATAAAGTATATATTGACATGTTGATTAACGGTCTACCATCGTTAGTTCTTAAAGAAAGAGACCAATCTCTTACCGTTGTTGGAGGAGCTGATCTTCTCCAACGGTAGAGATTCACTAACGACGAAGCTATCTTTGGATGACTTCTATTTTAATAATTAAAAAAAAAAAGTAAATTTCTTACTTAATTTTTCCACTTCAACACCCCAATCATAGGATGTGATTGAAATATTGAAATCAAAAAATTAAATCAGAAATTTAAATTAATGTAACCTAACCCTATAAGTAATATATTTTTATCAGTTTTTTTAATGACATTTTCTTCTAAGGAAAAAACCAAACTTAATTGACCGACAATGGTCAATTATTAGTTGACGGGTCATGGAAACTTTATGTAATTAAATTATTTTTTATATATTAAGTTCAATTTCACCATTTTATCTAGATAATATAGTGCCATTTACCCTATAAAATATATGACTTTTAAGTCAAATTCCATGCAACAACATTGTCTTTTGGAATTGGGACCCAAATAATAAAGAAGAGCGCTAAATACCACTCTAAGTGAGTAGCACTATTGACTATATATTTTATTCACTTATCCTATCCCATTAACAATTGTGAACATTGTAAAAGCAAGTGGTCCATTTGTGAACCTTCTCTGGAGCAGAAGTTGTATTTCATACTGTATTTTTAAAGTGATTTAATCACTTCAAATCCTGACAGACCTCTGATTTCAACAAAAAAATATATGATTTTTATGGAATAAGAAATCTAAAAATTAATTGTGCTTACATGTACCATTTATTTTAATTAAGGGTAAAAACGAACAAAAACATAAAGGGCAGACAGTAAGTGTAAGAATATGATGTGCCATTGATATACCAAAAGAATAGGGTGCTTGCGTTGGATAAAGCCCTTAATTTTTTTTTATTTTTTTTTGGGGTATCAAGGATAGACACTGTCCATCTGTCCTCTCCAACTGCGTGACACACCCATAGCTAACTTGTTAGTTCTGACGGTCTATTTATTGGATGTTATGGAGTATGATAGATAGGAAACCTCGGCCCATATTCACGACCACACAAAGATGTAAGCGGGTAAATCAGAACTCACCTTCGCCTGGGTAGGTTTTGAACCCTGACCTAGGAGTTACCCATGCCCCAAGACAGTCCTTCTACCAGCTGAGCTAGCTAGTGTCCTGAAAACTGGTTTCAATATAATTGTCAAGAGTAGAATCAAGGATTTAAGATTTTCATTTCAAGCCTTGGACCACTAAGACAATCACTTAAAGCCCTTATCTTCATTAGACGTGGATGCAATCCCCACAAATCAAAAACGTTAGACGTACACGTGTCCAACGATGATAGTGATAGCCTTACACGTGTCTTACGACGAACAAACACCTTTGAAACTGAAACACTAGTGTGTACTGCTGTTGACCAAGTCTGTCACGGGACTTGCAATAGGATTTATACACGTGCAATCTGAGATGATTTTCCTTTTTATAGATTCCTGGTTAGAATAGAATTTAATCTAACATGTGAACATCATTTATTTGCTTCACGTTATCTGATTGAAGAAAATCAACTTAATAGTGGTTTTGATTTCATGCAACTAATTGACTTTTGGTCCCTTTCGATATTGCTAATGGTTAATACAGAGATATCGGAGCAATGCGACTTGCTATAAATTGTAGTCCAGATTTAGAGTATAAATGTCGTGACATCACTAAAGTCAAATGATTTTAATTATCAAATTTTAATACAGAGATATCAAGAATACACACATTTAGACAAAATAATATTAATGTTGTTTTTAATGTAGATTTTATAAATAATTTGAGAAAAAATTAA
Source organism: Acer negundo (assembly GCA_035582765.1). Taxonomy (NCBI): domain Eukaryota; kingdom Viridiplantae; phylum Streptophyta; class Magnoliopsida; order Sapindales; family Sapindaceae; genus Acer; species Acer negundo. Next base: position 36,412,564 of record CM069241.1, read on the forward strand.
ATTTAATATCGATAGAATTTGAAAAACCTAACTAAAACCATCAGTTAAGGGATGCCCAAATTTCGACGACCTTTATCCCCATTTGGGGAAAAATGACATGCATATAGGGAAAATGACATACAAACATGGGATATGTGAATTTCAACCCTAACGTTGTGTTTGGTAGGAGAAAGAGAATGAGAGATAGATAGGTAACATTTATCTTTCGTGTTGTTTGGTATTGCAAAAGAGAGTTGAATGAATGAATTAGTATATAATTCGTAAATTTACTATATTAGCCTTTCATAAATTGGAGGATAATAAAAATTTGGGAGGGTATTATTATCATTTCTCTCCCATTATACCTATCCTTTCTCATCCACCCAATGATAGGAGGATTGCTTGTGGTGGGCCCGGAAGGAGGAGAGATCCCTCCTCTTCTCCTTTTCTCCTCTCCTCTATCTTATCTCTTTAACCAAACAAGAAATTGGAGCTCTCCTTTCACCCCTCTCCCTCTCCCTCTTACCAAATAAAGTCTAAATCAACGGGGCAGAGGTAGAGATCCAGGGGTGGAGGGAGAGGGGGGCTGACAGGGGTCCCCCTTCCCTCAACAAAACTTTAAAAATCATTTACAAAAATTATAAAATTCTTCTCAAATTTTAGACAATTTTCACTTCGCCTGCCCTAATTTTTTTTCTTCGTTTATAATGCCCCCTCCAATTTTAAATTTCTAACTCCGCTCCTAGAGGGATCCCTCAAAAGGTTTTAAAAATTTACATAAGAAAAAGGTTTTAAAAATTATGAAATTATCATTACATTTTAAAAGTGATTATAACCTTTTTTGGGTTTGAAATTATCAGTCAACAGAGGGCTAAATGACTGATTTCCCAAATTTACTGTATAATTTCAGTATTGTGCTTTTCTCAACTCTAGTTGTCTGAATTTATCATCTTTTACAAAAATATAACCAGAACTGCATATGAGTAAAACCAAAACAAAATTTTGTAGATAATTACAATGACCAAGAACACACTAATAGACATAATAAAATTCAATATAAACCGGTATAACCAAAACAGAATGTTGTAGATAATTACAATTACCAAGATCGCATCAATAGACAAATCATAATATTCTCTATAAACTCTTTTCAAAATAAATAAATAAATAAAAAATCTCTATGAACTTGTGAAACCAAAACAGAATTTCGTAGATGATTACAATGGCCAAGATCGACTGGTAATACAACTTCATTCCTGTTTCTCAGACATAACAGAGTGTGTCAATGAGGATAGTCTCCAATAGCCAGAACATCGAAAGGTTCAATTCCAACGTTTAGCGAGTGGAAACGATACCCTTTGAGGGGTTTGTTGTGGCAAATTTGTCTTTGGTTCTTGGGATGTGTTGGGATCGCTGCTTTCTTCTTCCTCCTCCTCTGTTCCTTCGGGATTAACAGCTGGTAGTTAGGGCTTATCAGCGTGTCAAGCTCAGGTGGGAGTGGAATACCAGAAGACGCTATTGACTTTGGCAACGGGATTTTGTTCCTATTTTTAGCCAACCCTAGTTGCACCTGATAGACGATAAGATTATAGATGTTACCTGATAGATGTTACACGATAAGATTAGATATTACCAAGATCTACCCAGTCAAACAATCACAAAAAAGGCTAAGAATCACTAAAAATCCGTTCGATCGTTAATACATCAATACTTACAATCTGGGTAGATAAAAGTTTTGATTTTTCGTTCACATAAAAGAAAAAGAATAAAAAAAACACAAGATCCAAGCTCATTTTTTCCATTTTTTTTTCATTTGTTCACTACAATTTTCTTCAACATAAACGGTTACCTTAAGTTTCTGTGAAGGGAAATAAAGATTAAATAATTTGTTTACCTGGTGCGAATCGTGTGATGCAGCCAGGGATGTAGCCAGAATTAAATATTAGGGTAAGTTAGAAATTTTTTTTTTTACCAAACATTGACATCACCTAGTTGTGAGAATATAGTGAAACGTCCCTATAAAATGTATATTCTAAATAAATACGTTATAAAATTTTATTTTATTTTTTAAAAATTAAATTAAATTATAAGAGAAACATGAAATGCAAATGTAAACACAAATTAAATTATACAATATTTTTATATTAGTTTTATTCATTCGAAATATACTAGAAATATACTAAAACAATGTTATAAGAATTTTAATAAAATTCATTTAACAAAATCGTTACTTTGTAAATTTAAAATTGGATTAAATAATAATCGGATTACTCTTAAAATCCCATTATCTATATTTAACAATAACCCTAAAATTTTAATAACAATTTTTTTAAAAAAAAATAACAAAATAAAATATTTAAAGTCATAATATCTACTCAAACATATCTAAACGTTGATGTTAATAAATGGATTGAAACAATTTTGAAAAATAGGGAGAAATAATTTTTATTATAAAAAGTAAAAAAAGGAAAGAAAAATATTTTTTTTTTTACTCTAATTAGGAATTAAAATCAATAATTTAATTAATATAATTTTTTTCTTTACTTTTTTAATTTTTTTTTTTTTTTTTTTTTTTAAGTGGGGGAGGGTGGGCTTTGAGCCCACCCTAGCCCCCACAGTGGTCAGTCCCTGGATGCAGCAAATAAAGGCCGAGGGAGAGGAGCACCGGCGGCTAATGGGTGCGATTCACACCGTGATAGAGAACAAGGGTGTAAGTGTCTGCTTCAATACCGGCTAAAAAAAAACTCTTTTCAATTTTTTTTTATTGTTTTAAATGGTTTGTCATAGGTCAGTAAAGCTTTGAATGATTAAAAAAACTGTTTTACGTCTATTTGAAAAAGCCTAAATTTAAAACTTTTCTAAGTAGATCTTTTTGAAATTTTTTTAGAGAAACTATCAAAAACTCCCCCTCTAGTTTGGGTTATTGGCCAAAAACTACCTTCCATTTTTGTTATTAGCTAAAAACCACCCTGCATGCTTTAAATTTTTATATTTTGATATATATTTTTTTATTTAGTGGAGATATATATATCTCCACTGGAATACAAAAACAAATAAAATATATATATCTTAACCAGAATACAAAAAAAAAAAAAAAAAAAAATCAAAATACAAAAATTTAAAGCACGCAGGGTGGTTTTTGGCTAATAACGGAAATATAGAGTAGTTTTTGGCAATAACCCAAACTAGAGAGGGGTTTTTGATAGTTTCCCTTTTTTTTTAATAACACTAAAATCTCTAATATAACCCTATAATTTAATTTAATATTTATTAAAACATTTTGGTAATTCCATCATTAAAAAAAAAAAAAAAAAAATCTCTTTTTTAATTGACACCAAACGATCAACGACTTTCATTTAAAAGATCTACTTATAAAAGATTTACCATAAAAAGATCTTTTTGAGAAGCTCTTCCAAACGTAATCTAATAAGTGTAAGCGTGAAGAGCGGCTAATGGTAAAAATTACATATTTGAAGCTACTAAACGACGTTATAAGCTAAATACGAACCCGACACGTTTATTAGACGACTTATATGGGTTACACAGATTGACACGATCCATTTAGTTTAGGTGTTATAGTCGACTTATTGTACCATGACCCAATTTACCACTCTTAGTTATGATTAAAATATAATATGTAAAAATTATTCAAATACTGTTAAATGTAAAATTACATATTAGTCTCTGCTAATCATGTGTTGATATGATAAGCTAAATCCGACACAAGTATTAAACGAGTCAAACAAGTTGATATAGATTCCGGGTTAGAATAGAAGGCTATGTATGTATCTACAATAATGCTACACATTCCACCTAAAATTCCATTTTTTCATCCACTACATGTGGCATGTGAGGTGTGAAATGTTGAATGGGTACATAGGGTAGATGAAATAAATCATCATTAATGTGTATTCACTCACCATTTGACACATCACATGCCACATGTAATTGGATGAAAAATGTGGAATTTTAGGTGGGATGTTTAGTATTATTGATGTATCTATCTTACATGCGAACATCATTTATTTGCTTCAAGTTGTTTGATTGAAAAAAATCAACTTCATATTGGTTTTGATTTCATGCAAATAATAGACTTTTGGTCACTTTAAGACCAGTTTTGTATTGTTTTTAATATAGAGTTTATAAAATTAAATTTAATATCGAGAGAATTTGAAAAATCGAGAGAATTTGAAAAACCATTCAGTTTATCCGTTTAGAGAGGTCAAAAAATTCCCCCGTCCTCATCCCCACCCCCATTTAGAGCAAAATGACCTCTACACACATGGATGGAGATAGAGATGGAGATGGGAATGGGGATAAGGCGAATTTCACCCCAAATCTAAATGAGAATGCAGGTGGTGATGAGTAACTCGTCCCCATTTCTTCCATCGGAAATTTAATGATACAGCTAGAAGAATGTGTGTTTCATCTTCTTTCTTATAGCTACTACAATCTGCATACTCTGTGCATTATATTGTATTAAATATACAGACACCACTGATATTATAAGTTTATGACAAACATTTCTTATTCGAACCCCATTTCTATTATTTGATTGTGTAGAATTTAAAGCAATTTAGAATCCATTCGATTTTATTTTAGCTGTTATTGTGATTATGAAATTCAAATATTACACAATAATTATTTTTTGTAACATATCCTTCCAAAAGTTAGTTCTCCTATGGCTTCCTAGTTATATAATCTTCTAAGTTGCCAAAATGAGCTAAATAAAGTTGTATAATTATAGGATCATTCAGCATATACTACTACGCACATGCCTACTATCATTACTTAACACGCAGCAGTTCTCGGGTTAGGGATCCTACACATTTTTGTACATGATCCTGGTTCTTTAACGTTAGAGAACCACTAGAAAACAAATTAGATTCTCAAATGTTAAGAGAACCGGGAACATGCACAAAAATGTGTGAGATCCCTAAATATGCTTTCTAGTGGTTCGCTAACCTTAGAGAACCAGGATCCAATAAATTTGTACGGGGATCCCATACCCGAGATTTGAGAAAAACGAACTAAAGTATCACCCTATTCGAGTGAGGTCACATAATTCAGAAGAGACAAAACAGAAAAAAATTAAAACAATTATAAAATAAAAATATATATTTAAAATAATAAAAAAAATAAAAATAAAATAAAAAAGGGGGATCCTACTGGAACTTGATCAATCGGCAAGAAGAAAATATGATGATAAACAATGGCACAATCAAGGAACATATCAAACATAATGGATAGAGAAACACAGGATATAAGTTTATTATAACAGTCAGCATCAAAATCACACAACTTCCACATCTCTGTAAATCCTGATATGAACACACCGCCAGAAAAAGAAATACTGTATCTGCAGGTTCTGATTACTACATGATTTATTGCTATCTATCACAACCTGTGGCTTAAAACTTGGAGAAACATAATAACTTATAAAGAACCAACCAGAGAATACCATCAAGTGGTAAGGATTGGAGGCATGTAATCAGATTTGGCGCCAAGAATACGAGCCTTGGTGTCAGGGAAGAACTCAGTTCCAGGAAGTTCTGTGACATCTCCTTCACTGGCGATGCCAATGGGGTAACGGAGCAAGTGACCTGGGAGGTCATGTTCAAGCGTCTCACTGGAATACATGTCCCAATATTTGTCAGCAACCTGGTTCACCTTCTGGACACACTCGAGGCTTTCTGGCTGGAGGAAGGTTCCATCAAGCATGCCAAGGTGTTCATACCACAGTGACATACGGAAGCCATGGATCTGGCCTCTTGCGGGCTGCCTGGTTGACAAATGATGCGGTTGGTAACCTCCCATGGCTATCTCAGAGTCCCTAGCACCATCCATCGATCGCTGGTTGATGTTGGCAGATCCAATTATAATGTATTCATCGTCAACTGCAAAGGAAAGGATCGATCCACATGAATATCAGTGACAAGGCAGATCATTGAAATTATACAAACTTTCTCATGCTTGAAGGAGACTCAACTCTACAATATAGGAGCGATTCTTTCTTTGTTTATTTTATTTTTTTGAAAAGAAAATTACATATTTTCTACTTCTTTATAAGAAATTACAGACTTTCTATAAGGTGCCTCAATATAGCTGTTTGTATGATATCTAAATGCAGCTAATGTCTCAAAATTCAAACATACAATTCTGGGAAACCATAATTTTAGCAGAAGTATATGATAAAGATCTGTTAATTGCCAGATGGGTCAACTGAAGATCATTACCCCACTTATAATACCTCTGAAATTATTAACAAGTTTGAACTTTGAATTAGGGTTTGAACCATTAAGGCCTTCTCAAACTACCCAACGTTTCAAGTACAAAAATCATACTCCTTGATATATTGTTATATTAAAGTGAACTTTTATCGGTTAACTGTCAGTAAAAAACTAATTCAAATATAATAACGTGACTTACCAATCATCATCTTAGCATGAACATAGATCATGAAACGTCGGGCTTCCTGGGCTCTGATATAATCTGAATCAGGCTCTGGTTTTTCTGAAGGTTCATATTCTCCACTCCTCTTCACCTCCCGATTTCCAAGGCAGAAGAATGTCAAATAGTTCCGGGGATCCTCCATAATTCCATTATCTTTGAGAGCCTGAATAACATCTTTGTACATCATGTCCATTGTCCTTCTTTGCCAATCTAATATTGCCTGAACAGAACCACTCTCGGGAATCCCCTCTGGCCACATTGGGACAACAACATAAACAGTGAATCTTTCCCCAGCCTTAATCTTACTAACTATCTTCAGTGAGAGCTCCTTCGGAATCAAATGCAAAGCATTAATATCCTCAGGCTTAATACCATCAGCACTCCAAGCATATGAACTTCCAAGAAAATACTGATTTTCAATATAGATGAAGTTCTTAGCACGTCGAATAGCATGGATATAAGCATCCTGAATGCTTCGGTCAATGATATTATCCTTCCCACTGACAAGCCCAGCTTTGGCTGCATCTTCAGGTGTCTCAGGGAAGCCAAAAGCAGCCCCACCATCAATGGATCTAAATAACTGCACATTCCATGTCCCATGGTCATCTGGGAACATAACAGGAGATGGGGTGATAATAATGTCTCCAAGCTCTCTCAACTTAAGAAGCATATCCTTCCCACCCTGCTTTCTCCATCTTTGCTCGAAATTATATAGCACGTCCCATGCAATCGGACCCTCGAGGCGAGAGTGAATGTCATGCCAGGGCTCCCTTGGACCACCTTTTGTGATTGAAGCACCAGTGAAGTTTGGCTGATGGAAATCGTCATGGTGTGCCGTGTCTAATGTCCTGAAAAGAGAATGGAAGGCAGTATCATATCTTCCATCACAAAGATCAATACCTCCAACGAAACTCACAATTCTCCTCCTTTCTGAATCCCCATTGGGCATGTCACTGTCCACCACCACAATCTTCTGGTGATGAGTGAACATAGTGGAGATTTGTAAATCCTGAACAAAGCTACCACCATCATCAGGATTACGTGGGCACAAGACACAATGCACATCAGTACCCCGGAAGTATTGTTCAGTTTCTTCATCATGAGTGGCCATCAATCCATCCTTTTTGAGTAAACCAACTGAGGTTCTGTCATCCCAAACAAGCATGCAAACCCTAACACCTTCGCTAGCCTTCTTCTTAAGTAACTCACCAATTGTGATATCTCCTCCAGGCTTTGGCCTCCTTGAGTCCCTCACCAAGGAGATTTCAGTATATACAGACCAACCAGTGATGTAGATTAAATGTTTCGCATTAGTGATTGCATCAAAAATATCTTCCCAACATCTGTGGGGCTCATAATTCTTGCCTCCAGCAAGAGGAATTTTAGGAACAAAATTATCTGGGACATGAGCATCTTGGTACAGAGAAACCTTACATCCGTGTCTCTGAGAGAAAAATGTAAATGGCACCCCAGGATATTTAGCACTAATGATACCCCGAGAAAAGTTAGGATCTTTTGTTACTTCAAAAAATTGAAGCTTCACATGGATCTTTGAACCTGACTCTATAGGATCTCTATGTTCATCCAATATCTCAACCCATTTATCAACTTCTTCCCCACCTAAGACTTCTTCAACAGGAACATAAGCTCTTCCGATTAAAGTTGCTCCAATAGGATTATCATCTTTAACAGTGAATACGACATCCGAAGCCATGTGGGCACAGTAAATGTGAAAAGACTCATACCACCTGGGATTAGCATGGTCCTTTTCTATAATCCTGGTCCTCCCGACTCTAGCCTTTTCTAGATCAATAGTTGCATAGATCTTACTCTCTCCTTTGCCGAGACCAATAAGCTACAACAAAAATTTATTAATGAGAAACTCAAGGTAAATAAATGAGATGATATGCCTTAATTATTTAAAAATTGCATCATCTTGAGTCAAGGAAAAAGAAATCAACTTGGACACCTTATATATCTGCAATGCTCTTCAAATATAAAGCTTACTATTGTTACAAGTTTACTTTCATGGAGGAGGTGGAAGATGTTAGTGAGTTAAAATTCAGGCAAATGAACTAATAAAAATAACAAGACATCAACTTCCACGTTAAAATTAATTGACTAAAAAGATTATTTCGAGATTAAAAAAAATTTAAAAAAAATTGTGAGACAAATTATCCATCATTTGATTAGTAAAAACCAAACAATATGCTCCTTTTACTTAACCTAAATCATCATCACACCAATCTCAGATTTAAAAAGTTTATTTCAGATTTGAACTTTCTTGGCATCATACAGTAACATATATGAGTGGTCAAGGCATCAAGTTATTAAGAAACAATTAATGTTGAAGATTGAATTTATGCACAAATCAATAATCGATGCGATGAGATATGTCAATCTCAAAAGATATATTTTCAGATTGAGAAATAGCATTGACAATCCAGAGTGACATCCTGAAGATAAAATAAAAGAAAGAAAGATAGCGTATAGAGAGAGTTCAAATAAAAGTATATTTTAGTTTTTGTAGTACTAACTAGTCAACAACCAAAACCATCCAATTCAAATCCATTTGTTTAAGTCGTATCCAATTATAACCTGAAGCCAAACTAATTAATTTACTGTCACTAAACAAAGATTAGATGTAAGAAGATCAATCAATCTTTAGAACAGAACAATGAATTTCAGCCTTCATGGATCCAATTACAAGTAGTCAATTAAGTCGTATTAAAATTTCAACAATTGCCACTACATGGAGCAGTATGCGATTCCTTGAAAACATGTTATTGATTAGCAAACTGCATTTCTAGTTAACCATATATTTTCAAGGACGCCAACACTTCCAAACATCAACAATTCGTGACAATTTTGGGAGGGCTCTGTAAGCCATGTTACAAGACAGACTAAACTAGGGATGTTCGAGGACAACATTTGGGGGAAATAGAGGATGGGGGTGTTTGTGGGGAGGTTCCCCCACCCCCACCCCCAATCTGGAATCCGGAATCAGAGTCCCCAATCTCTCGTTTCACCCCATTTGAGTTAAAATTCTAAATAATCATACAAATACAATTAAATAAAAATCCAAAATAAATAATTTTAAAATTTTAATCCAAAATAAATACAAATACTCCTATTATTACAAGATAAAAGTCAAAACAAATTAAGTTAATTAAATATATTTTAATTATACAACATTTAAAATATTATAAACTACATATATATATATATATATATTTGGGGGTGAAATGTCCACCCAAATCCCCACGGTGCCCCGTGGGGGATTTGTGCAACTGTAGACTAAACAACATGGGTATTATACAAGGATCAAAGAAAGGCTCCACTAAAACTCTGAATAAACACAACAAAAGAAGATCTAAACAGTATCCAACCCTGTTTTCCCTGTAAAAGTAAAAACAAGAAGAAAAAAAATCATATCTTCTTATAAATAACGAATTTTACACAAATCACATCTCCACTTCGAAGTTATTTCACCTTTTCAAATACAGATTCACTTAAAAATAAATCAACACAAACGTCAAAATCTATAAACACACCACGCTGAATTTACAAGAACTGATCTTGATATTATGATGAGATGATATACCTTGCGGAAAAAGTGACCTCCTCCACCTGTATCAAGCTGATCCACTTCATATATCGTAACATGTAAAGTACCATGTAGATATTTCTGCTCCATTTCTCACCTGTAATAACCATCCAAAACAGACAAAAAATAACACACTCAATATCTCTGTAAACACCCCACATATATGATCTATAATGTATTTAACAACAAAAACCCAGATCACTGTTAATTCAGATTATTATTTTTTTTCAACTGGGTAAATGATATTGAATTAAAAACAAAATCTGATCATAAGCAAATCACCTAAAAAACTCAAAAAGCCAGATGATTTGAAAGTAGATAAGGTAAAAAGATGAAAGAAATGAATAGTAACTTGTAAGTAAATAGAATGCAAGAACACAAAAAATGAACAAAAAGATATGACGGAAACTAACTTGGACAGAGGGAGAGAGATCGAAGCAAGAATTCAGGATCTGATCGGGTATGATTTGTATGTAGAGCACACAGAATGTAAGCAGCACTAAAAAGCAGTGACGATGAATGGATCCGTAAAAGAAGATCTAAAATAAGCTCTTCAGTCTTCACCCGTGGAGTGGACCCACCCATATTACCATAAACCCCTTTTGAATTACATATTTATTTTTCCGCCTCTCCAAATCTTATAATTCTTTAATGGATAATGCTCGGGTGTTGACTGGCCAGCACCCAAAATAATGATCTACCAATTGAAGTGTAATATATAGCCTAATTTGAGAAGAATACAAGGAGATAAATGTAAAAAGTAAAAGAAAAAATGCATAATTATACCAACCATTTTGTCATTTTTATTTTTCCTTTTAGCTCAAATTAATTATGTCAATGGGGAATGTTTGAGCCGGATATTTTAAACCACCCTAACCCTCATACAAACTGCAACCCCATTTTTTTTTTTTGTTAAACCTTACCTCATATGAGGTTCTCGTGAGATTGAGCATTTCTGATATTTATATTTCAAATGTAAATTCTAAAGTCAGAAAGAGTGGTTTTTCATTTGACAAGCACAATAAACCCTCAATATGTGTAAGTATAACTGAGAATAGTCACATTTTAACCGAACCAAGTCTAACTAATTTTTCTATTTGAAATTGATAAAGTAAATGTAAAAATTAGTTGAATTGAATTGAATCTCTTATTTCAATTCGATTCAACTTTTTAATAATAATAAATATATTTTTATTTTGTTCAATTTAACCCAAAACTAAATTGAAGCAAAAAATAAAAAATAAAAAAATTCCTCCTATTGTGTATTCACCTGCAAGTCCCATATATTAGATAAATTTGGATATTTCTTCTTCATGTGTATTTCAAATCTAGAATATACGAATTTGCTCTTCTTATGAAGACATATTCATTAGGCCACTCATTCTCAGATAGTGGGATGTGGGGTCGTATTCGTTAGATGTTTTCCAAAAAAACGAAGTTTCAACCGATCACTAAAAATGTCGGAAGAAAAGGGAAAGGAGAAGAGTTGAAAAAAGTGTTCGCACTAAGTTTAGGAATCATAGGCTAAAATGTAATTTTTGAAAATAAGGGAACATTGGGAAAGAATTTAAAAGGTATGGGGACTATGAATAAAATAAATAGTTGAAGAAAGGATAACATAACATGATTGACACTACAGGGTGGAGTAAAATCTCAGATCCCAAAGTACATTTTTTTATCATTTTAGATAATTAAATATTAGAATATCTTGAATATTTTTAACACCGTTGGATTAATTATCAAAAGACAAAATGTGGAACAGTACATTACACCGAAGAATAATCATATTTTATTATGAATATCAATGTTTGATTGTACCTTTCTTTCTTGTCTTCTTTTTCAGATTCACTTTATTTCAATTTCTTTTACGACTTTAACTTGTTATATAAAATTGTGTTCAGACGTCCTTTCAAAAAAAATAAAAAATGTGTTAAGAATTTCAGATGTCGGTCACCTGTCACGTGCTTTAATAGTTTCTATTTAAGATCACGTGCCTTAATAATTAAAAATTAAAATTTTATTTTTTCGAAATATATGCACCTCAAATATTTGCAATCATCAAAAAATGCATTAACTCGCGTTATTAAGATAAGTTTATTCACCGATGAGATGCAGTAAGATGCGACCATCTCCAATGCAAAAGATGCCAGTATACTAATAATTATTGATATGATAACAATGTTAAGATACTTATTTTCTATATTGTATAAAAATAAATTTGATAGGTAATCAACTCAAAATTTGATATCCAATACTTCTGTCTAAAACATAATTTTTTTAATTACGTATCCATATTTTATTCCTATTTTATTTTTTTATCTTATTTCCTTATCGGTAATATACGAAATATTAATATTAGCTTTAAATGTTGCTGAGTCAACCTAAAAAACAGATGTGCAACAGACTGTCTGAAAGTTGACGGTCATATTGACAATGTCTAATTTTTTTTTACCACATCAACTTGAGGTTGAATATGCACAGTTGCATTGGAGACACAACTATTAACATAACGTATATTTATCCTACGTGGCATCTCTTTTTTTCACAAGTCATACTTGCATTGGAAATGTTCTAAGCTCATTACATCTATCATCGGGGGGGTTTATAAATGTATAATTTCCCGACCACCATCATACTATGCTCATAGTATGAGCAGTTTTTTGAAATTGTCAATATAATGGAATAGTATGACTAGATCCGAAGGATCTTTACATCTTTTCTGATCTCATACCATAGCATTATAAATGATGTATATATATATATATATATATATATATAACATCTACATTTTAAATTTGTACCTTTTGACCAATAGTTTTACCGATAGTTTATTAGGTTAGACCTAGATGAAGAATTGCAAGTGAAGCCTTAATAGTTAGAGCATCTCCAATGCAAAAGTGGCTTGCATACCAATAATTGTTGACATGGCAACAATGTTAAGATATTTGCTTTCTATGTGGCATAAAAATAGACTTGATAGACAATCAACTCAAAATTTGGTCTCCAATGTTTCCATCTAAAACACAATTTTTTTAATGACATGTCCATCTTTTTATTTTATTTTATTTTATTTTATTTCCTTACCAAAAATATATGAAAAATTAATGTTAGTTTTAAATGTTTGCTGAGTCAACCTAAAAAATAGTTGTGCAACATACCGTCTAAAAGTGGACGATCATGTTGACAATCTAATTTTTTTTTCTTCCACGTCAGCTTGAGGTTGATATGCACGATTGCATTAGAGACATAATTATTAACATAACGTTTATTTATTTTACACGGTATTTTTTTTTTTCACAAGTCATACTTGCATTGGATATGTTCTTAGTCTCGTGGTATGGAGAGAGTCTCCAAACACTTACGTTTTATTTGCATTGTGGGACTTCAACCATCGTCACCATTCGTAAATAAGATGGGTTTGCCAAGTAGTAAGCCTCGTACATTGAAAATTATGAAGTTGTATGTTCTAGCTATGTTCTTCAATTGCCTCTAAGTACATGGCTCATCTAGTAGATGGACGAGTTTGAGGTTTTGGTAAATGACTCTCATATCGTCGGCTCGAATCCTACTAATAATAAAAGTTTCAAAAAAATATCTGATCTAGATGGGTGACATGGGTGGAGGTAGTAGTAGGCTAGACTGGGCTGTAGCCCGGTCTAGAATTTTGAAAAAAATAAATTATATATTTAAAAAAAATAAATTATACATTTAATAATAAGTCTTAACTTTCAATTAGTCTATTAGTTCATCATAAAACTCAATTGACAGCTAATTAATTTAGCACAAGCTCACAATAAAACAAATAAATCATCAATAAGAACACATTAGTACTGATGAAATGAGATTGATCCGGTGGTAAAACCCCTCATACATACACCACGAGGTTGTGAGTTCAGGTCCATCCCTAAAAAAAAAACCCAAATAGAACTCAACAATAATTTATAATTTTTATTTATTTAATTTCCCTCTCTCTTTTTGTTTGATTTTAGTTATATATATAATAACATATGCATTTTTTTTTTTTTTTTGAATTTATAACATATGCATTTTGAAGGGTAAGGTTCATGTCATTATCAAACTTACTTAAAATGATTTTTATTCCCCTTTTGTTTTTTGTTTGATTTTGTTATATAGGTAATAACATATGCATTTTGAAGGACAAGATTCACATCATCATTGAACTTAAAATGATTTTGACTAACTATTTAGTTTAGCCCTCTCTCACTCAAAATCCTAGTTACGCCACTGATAGGTGGTTAGATAGATATCGTAAAAAAACATAATCCGCATAAATGCATAATGTACGGGGCCACACCATACATTATATTTATGTTTTATTTACATAATTACATTGTATCTATTTTAATGTGGAGGAAGTAGCACCTTAACATGGTGCTGTTGTAAAAAAAACAAACAAAAACAAAAACTTCTATAAAAAGATTTTAAATGGGAGTAATGGAATATCCGAATATGAAGTTGCCAGTTGGACACCTATATGAAATGATTTTAAAATAGAGAAGAAGAATCGTAAATACTTTCCATGAAATATCAAATCAAATCTTTTGATTTGAAAATTGGAGTAAAACATAAGAAAAAAAAAAAATTCTATGCTGTAGTTGACTTTGATAAATTTAAGAAATATAATAATTTAAATATTTTTCTATGCAAGCAGACTAAAAATAATAAAAAAACCAAATTGTACTAAAAAAGTTTTCGATATGTATAATTAAAGATAAAGCACTAAAGATTTTATTTTTAATATTTCTTATTTATAAAGATTTTATTTTTATTATTCATAATATATTATAATTTTTTAAGAAGATAATTTATTTAATTAGTATTTTTTTAATTTTTTTTAAATCTAAGGGTCAATTCTATAAATAACCATATAATCAGTCTAATTTCCAAATTTGTTAATTTCCAATTTGTTAATATCCAATAGTTTGATTGGTTTTACTAAACAATCTATATTTTGGACGAAAATACCTTAATGAATATTTAAAAAAATTATATATTATTAAAATATATATTTATTGGATGTCTACAACCTCTATTATTAAAAAAAAAAATGTTAAAAAATAAAAGTAGTAGAATAAGGTTCAGGGTAATTATTATTTTATGAATAATGTTGATAAAAATAATAAAAACAATGATTAGTAAGAAAAATAGAAACCCCTTGTTTGTAAGGTTAAAAAGGGGTATTCCGCATTCATAATATATTATAAGGATGCGGATATTAACACTCATAAATATGATAAACACATCCATATTTATAATTATACCTATATCTAAAATTTAAAATTAAAACATTACTATAAACACTCTTTTTATGCCAATAGTATCCTTATTTAAAAGAATGTTTCTATTGAGATATTTTTATAAATTTCTATTGAGATATTTTTGTAATTATTATTTTTTATTAAAATATGGATGTGGTTATCATATATATGAGTGTCAATATCGACAACCATATTATAATTTGTAAGAAGTTAATTTTATTTTTATTGTTTTTTATATTCAATTATACAGTAAAAGATCGAAATAACCATATTCCATTAAATTTAATTAAAATCAACTATGGGTATGGCTTGTTTTGCTGATGTATTAAATTATAGGGTTTGATTTGATATTGCATCAAAAGTGGGGGAATTATTTGTAATTATTTAAAAACAAATAAAAGTCTATGATTAGGGATGACAATGGATCGGATTGGGGATGTGGTACGTATCCGTTTGAGATATATATCTCTATCCCCGCTTCTATCATTATTTCTAAGTGAACGGGACAGATTTAAATAATTCTCGAATGGAGGTATAGCTATCCATCCCCGATCTGTCTATATTAGGTAAATTTTTATAATTAACATGTATAATTGTATATTTTATTCTATTTAAAATACATCAAATAAAGTTCAAAATAACATAAATTCAATAAAAGAAAAAATCAAATGACACATAAAACTTCACAATTTAATCTTCTCCAAAGCTTAATAAAAAAAAATTAAAACATATAATGAATCTGGATGAGGATGGATTATGGATATCCATAGAAAATATCTATCCTCATTCCTAAAAATAAAATGGATATTAAAATGATATATATCCCTACTTCGTTCTCGAAATAATAGTATACATTTCCATTTTAAATGGAACGAATTTGTACGGATATTATGGATAATTTTGTTATCCCAATCAATGATCGATAAGTCAGAGTCTCTCATGGGCTCTCAATAATGTTGGTTCACCATCAATAACCATCACCATAACCAGCAGCGGCAGAGTGTGGTGGAGACATGTGTCCATGGTCTTTCTAATCACAATGAATTTTATCATCGTATGTGGGGCCTCTTCGTACTGTGGCCGGTGGCCCCCGTGATAACTTCAACAAAACTTGAATTC
Organism: Acer negundo; assembly: GCA_035582765.1. Taxonomy (NCBI): domain Eukaryota; kingdom Viridiplantae; phylum Streptophyta; class Magnoliopsida; order Sapindales; family Sapindaceae; genus Acer; species Acer negundo. Next base: position 36,429,001 of record CM069241.1, read on the forward strand.
ACATCCGCCTACTAGTTCCTTCTTAAACCACCCATTCTCGAAGTTAAGCAAATTCAAATATGTCCTTATTCTTTTATGAAATTCGTTTTTTTTGTAAACATTTTGATGTGTACCAAATACACAAAGATAAGAATTTGGAAGAAATAGAAGAATTTAGAGAGGAGCAGGAATGTGGTACCAACCCATCATGCACATTTAAACAAAATTGAACCTAAGCAAACCTATCACTGCTCTTGACCAATTCTAGCAACCCAATCACCATTCACCGACTTATATGGGTCACACGTCTCCAATTGTATTGCATAGATGGTCTTGAACATATCACATTTATTATGGCGAACGTAGCCGATTTAACTATATTTCTCAATAAATATCGAGATTTTAAATTCAAATCCCTATCTAGTAAGTGAATTATTTTATTTATTTATTTATTTCAAACATAAATAAATATTGAAATTAGATAAATAAATTATACTATTATTTCTTAAATTACTAAAATATTAAAAATAGAATATTAGAAGTCATCTCCGATATGTCATTGATCTCATCCATTGGAACCTGGAAGTATTTAGTACAAGTCCACCTCTGCCAGATATATTTAGTTTTTCAACATTTTCTTTTATACATATACTATTATATGTGGTGACGATTTGAAATTAAAATTTAGATAAACTAAATAAGTGCTTTTATAACTCAGGAACCAAATCACATTGAACGGTATTTTTTTTTTTTAATATTTAAAATTTTATATTCTTTATTTTTACATATAATTTCTTAAAAATATATGGGAATTTCGAAAAAATTTCCATTGAATTTTGAAAACTTGAAAAAAGAAAAGAAAAAAGTGTATCCTATCATACTATTTGAAAACCATTGACGTGCAATACTTGTAATTTAATTTCTGAATTTTTGTAATAAAATAATAATCATAAAAAAGTGAATTACGTCAATGTAATAAATTCACTATAAGACTAGAAGTCTAGAACTACTTGTACAATCATTACTTGCCACGTTGTTGAAAAAGAAGACTACCGACAACTAATGATGATGTTTACTGTGGATCCAACGATGAAGGTGAGAGGAGCGGTCCCATCAAGACCGTTGATTGTGATATAAATTCAGGATAAGGATGGTCCACACCATAAAGTTGCATCGTCCAATAACCTTTCGGTTCTGCCATGCTATCCTAAGATTACACGTGTGAAATGGCCCGCCCGAACCAAAAGTTAAAAGCTCCGTGGGTCATGCTGGGCATAACCCGAAATAATCATTGTTCATTTAGGGCCTTTAGGCCGTGTCCACTCGACCAACACATGGATTACTTTCATTTCTTATGTTTTCAACTTCTTAAATTTGCCTTAATTGTTAAAATTATTATTTTTAAATAATTACAAATATTTTTTGTCAAATAAAAATTCTTGTAAAAAAGTTAAGTATTTAAATATAAATTTTATTTGAATTATTTTTAATTTATTCCTATATTTGTAGGATTACGTTCAAAATTTTAAATGAAGAGTTTTTTTTTTAATTAATTAATTTTTTTTTTTTAATTCATAAACATTAACCATTAAAATTTTATTTAAACAAATAATTTATCACCAGAATATATAAGGAAGAAAATATAAACAAACAGTTAAATTAGCTCTCTCACCTTTCGATCATGTTAATGCCGAATAAATGCTTTGAAATTAAAATAATTGTTAAATTTTTATATAAAAAATTAAGTATGGACCATTCTGATCACATTCAAGTCATGCACCTTGCGTTTTGTACTGAATCAACGAGCCATATAACAATAATCGGGCCGTGCTATGCTAGGTCTGTACGAAATCAGCTTGGATTAGCACGTATTTGGACCAACTTGATCTAGTTTACATGTCTAGCTAGGATCCATCCTTCTCTTTAATTACTTACATTAATTTGTGTTCATTTTCCTGATAGGACAGGATTAGGACATTCTACAATTCTAAATTAGTACTAGTAAGTCCTTATATAGGTTTAAACCGTACTAAGACACCGTTTGATTTTTCCACTTAACACTGCATAGTACTTAACGTGTTCTATTCAGTTATTTTGTTTGATTTTTTAAATGTTAAAATCACTTAATGAACCCCTAAAACCATTTATTTTAAAAAGTGAAAAATTTTCATTTTTCACTTTTCACTTAACACAAATCCAATATAATTTAATGTAAAGTTTTACTTCCAAAACTATCTTCACTAATTTACTCTATTTCCAAAATTAATCACTTGTGCTATAATGGTTTTTTTTTTTTTTTTTTTTTAATTTTTTTTACATGAAATCTATAAATTATATAATTATCCAAGTTTATTTCAAATCAATTAAAGAATAAATTATACACATGAAGTAGATTGCTAATAAGAACATGAACTTCATTTTTTTCGTAATATACACATGAAGTAGTCCATTAGTTTTATAATGTCACTAGCTAAGAGCTTAGTAATTATTAGATTCTATACAATAATATAAATTTGAAATACTATTAATAACTAAATAAATTTATTTTAGATTTAATTTATATGTAAGAGTTGCCCGTAATATATTAAAATGTAAATATATAACAAATAATAATTAGAAGGGCATAAATGTAAAAGTATTTATTTTCATATATTTATAATTTAAAAAAACAAAAAACTTATTAATTGTATTCAGTTTTCAGTGAAAAAAAACAAACATGTTTTTTCAGTTTTCAGTTTCAGTCACTATTCAGTTTTCAGTAACATTCAGTAATATTTAGTTTTCAGATAAAAAATTAAACGGGACCTAAGTTGATGTTTGTCCTTTTATCTTAAATCTTATCGGGACTTAATTTGATTAAGGTGTACTAGTAGCTCTTAGTTTTGAAGAGCATGTGCAGTGTCATTCTAAGCTTTAAATCTACAACAATGTTACCGTATCCAAATTTAATCCATTTATATTAGATTTAAATAAATGGATTATAGAAATACTGTATCATTTGGATACAAAATTTGAATAAAGTAACGTTATTCTTAAATCTATGAAATTATGTATGTTCATTTGGACACCAAATTTAAACAAAATAGCATTATTCTTAAATCTATAAAATTATATACGTTGATTTAATGCAATCACAAGCCCTAACTAGCTAGTAGCCTAGTAGTCCTTTATGGTGGTGGTCCTTCATTGGTGTGTTATATGCAAAACTCTAAGTTGCTTGGTTGAGCTGTTTCTTTCTCTATTGCCATGTCAATTAACATTATCTATGCACCCACCAATTAAGGATCTACACAAACAAAAATACTCCTTTTTTTTATTTTTATTTTTTATGTACAACAACAACTACCGGGACCTTACGCAAGTTAGACTCTACTAGCACAGTCTGGATTACTAACACTAAAAGTGGGACAATGAATATATGTATATATATACATGTATGCTATGAGCTTTGAACCATGGTGGTGGAGTCTCCACTTGGAGAGTCATATCACATTGGCAAGAGGCTATTGGCCTTATTTATTTATTTTTATTATGGATGATATGAATAATAAAATATACTTTTAGAAAAGGTATGATTTTTTTTTTTAGAATTAAAACTATTTAATTCCAATTGTTAAAGCTGAAATTAAAATCAGGCATACCTGGAATAGGATTGCAATGATCAGTTGTTGGTTTTCTTAAGAGTTAATAGTACTAATGAATTCTTTCATTTTTCTCTCTTCATTTTTTCATTTTCATGCATGAAGAAATTGACATTAAAAACTATTAAAATCGAACAAAATGTGGTGCTATCAAATGAGGTTATTGCTCACACAAATCAGCCACGGTGTAAAAAGAAATACACTAGGATAATATGTATGGGGGATCAACCGGCCAACATAGCATACGATTGAGTAATTATTTAGATAACATTAGTTGCAGGAACCAGGATTCTAATTTTTTTTTTTCTTTTCTTTTCTATAAGTTTCTTAATTGAATGACACCTAAACATAAAATAAAATACATAGTTAAGATTTTGTTATGAAATTATAGCATGTATAATTCCTATTTAACAATATATCTCTAAACAATTTCAATAAGATTCACTTACAACAGAGATACAAATAAAAGATTTCTAGTAACCTAACTAAGTTCTTTATATAAGCAGATGTGCAATGAAGTAACAACAGATTCAATCTAAGCCTATAAACATTCAGATCTAGGCATATACTATCAGATCTAAGTTATTCATGCATCATATAAAGAACAATGAAGAAGATATGAGTTATACATGCAAGATCTAAACGATAAAGCAGTATAAAAAAGATAGCAAGAAAGAACAACACATAATTATTGTGGTTCGGCCAAGAATGTGGCCTACATCCACGTTGAGCCTCTCAGAAGAGACTTTTTCACTATATAATGTCTTTACAACTTTGAACTATTTAGATATATACAAGATCAGCCCTCAAAAGGAGCCCAGAAGCCCTTAAATACAAAACACTCGACCTAACAACCCTAACCGTACAAACTCACAACTGATTACAACCTAGAATCACACAAAAGTTATATCAGTAGAATCACAACACAGAGATCTCACTTCTAACTCTCTCGCAAATTCAAAACAGAGAACCCGGATATTCAAGTTTAATACTAAGAACATGAAGAACAATCTAGAGAAAAAATGGAATCTGTAGAAAAGAAGAAAACCCTAAAATCAGAATAATAACTCTCTCTTTTCATCTCTTCATTTATATATGCTTTAAGAAATAAGGTACACATCAGCTAAGTAAAGCCAATCACAGCATGCAAACTCAACTCGAAACCCTGACTCAGCTCTTCAAGTGATCAAATAAGGTAAGTGAAACGCAGCGTTTTGGTATTGGGCTAGATAGGGAGCACTTTTGCATTGGGCCTCTCATGGCTTCAACCAACTCTTATCATTGGGCTAGACTATGATGGGCTAACATTTCTTCACAAATTCCACCTTAGGCCATCACATTTGATCAGGGTTGCTTAGACTGCTTAACATAGTAAAAGACATCTCTTCAGAGGTACCTAGCTCAAAACACAAAAAATAAAAATCAACCATAATCACCAATTTTAAGCAAATTCAAACAATGTTTGAGTTTGCTATATGGTACCACTTTTGTACCCATATCAGCAGGATTATTTTTAGTGGAAACTTTATCCACTTCCACAACTCCATCTGAGATTTGATCTCCGATGAAGTGGTATTTAACTTCAATTTGTTTAGTTCTTTCATGGAATACATGATTTTTACAAAGATGCAAGGCACTTTGACTGTTAGTGTATATTATAGATTTTCCTTTAAGCACACTAATCTCACTTAACAACCCTTGAAGCCAAATAGCTTCCTTAATAGCTTCAGTAACAACTATATACTCAGCTTCTGTTGTGGACAAAGCCACAACAGATTGTAACTGGCTTTTCCAACTAACACAACATCCTGCAAAGGTAAAAAAAATAAGAGGAAGTAGGCATTCTCTTATCTCTATCCATAACATAGTCAAAATCAACATAACCTACAAGTTCTAATTCACTGTTAGAATAGTCATCAATCAGTCCTATTGAAGTAATAGAACTGATATACCTTAATAGCTATTTCATGGCATTCCAATGTCCCTTTCCAGGCTTAGCCATATATCTAGATAGAACACTAATGGCCTGAGCCAAATCAGGTCTTGTACTGATCATAGAGTACATGACTGATCCTACTGCACTAGAGTAAGAAATTTTCTCCACATATCTACTCTCTTCTAAAGTTCTAAGAGACAGAGCAGCAGACAACATAAAATTTGAGGCTAAGGGAACATTTGCAAGTTTACAGTTATTTATTTCAAATCTATTGATCACTTTGGATAGATATTTAGACTGATTCAAACACAGTGTATTTTTTTTTCTGACTCTTAAGATTTCTATACCTAGAATTTTTCTAGCACTTCTTAAATCTTTCATTTCAAATTCAGATTTCAATTTCTTCTTTAAATCTTTGATCCGAGATATGTCTTTACTATCTATTAACATACTATCTACATATAAAAGTAAATGAACATATTTTTCAACATTGGTATTATTGAAGTAAAAACAGGAATCATACTTACTTTTATAGAAACCTAAGCTAGTAATAAAAGCATCAAACCTTTTATATCATTGTCTTAGGGCTTGCTTGAGCCTATAAAAAGATTTTCTAAGAAGAATCCCTCAAGTTGAGGCATGTAAATTGTCTCATCCAAATCCCCATAAAGGAGGCAGTTTTAACATCTAACTGTTCTAATTCTAGGTCATAGAAACTGACTAAAGCTAAGATAATTCTAATCGTCTTGTACTTGACTACATGTGAAAAGATCTCATTGTAGTCAATACCTTCCCTTTGAGTAAACCCCTCTGCCACTAATCTAGCCTTATATCTAGGTGGCTCATTCTGCCCATCCCAATCCATTTACATGCTATAACCTTTTGTTTCTCGGGTTTATTCACTAAAGACCAAGTTTTATTCTTAACTAAAGATTCCATTTCATCTTTCATGGCATTCAGCCATTTAGACTTTTCTATGGAGCTAATGACTTCATCATAAGTCCTATGTTCAACATTATTTATATCTTAGACAGTGCACAATGCAAACGATGTGAAATCTGTAGTGGCATACTTACTATTAGGTATTATTTTTCTTCTAACCCTATCCCTAACCAACTCATAATAAGCTAGAGAATCAGGGTTATCCTCTAGCTGATTCGGTTAATTCTTACTCTCTTCCACCTAATTATCAGAATCATGATGGGTAGCCTCTTGATCCTTAATGGGATCATGCTAAACCGAGACTTGACCTGGTGGTTGGCTACCAACTTCCACCTGAATTCTGTTCACAGAATCCTTTGAAGGATTTGTTATAGATTTAGAAGGTAGGTCAATGTCTTTGTAGGGCATTTTGGTCTCATCAAAGACCACATCCCTACTTATGATAAGCTTAAAACCTTTTTGATCCCTAAGCCACAACCTATAACCTTTTACACCTAAGGGATAACTTAGAAAAACGCCCTTTAAAGCCCTAGGTTCTAACTTCCCTTCAGACTGATATGTATAACATGCACATCTAAACACTCTTAAGTGTTTAAGGTTAGGAGATCTATTGATCAAGTAAGCAGTTGTCACATCAGCTTCTCCCTAGAAACTTTGGCTCAAACTTGAGCCAATAAGAAGGTATCTCACCTTATCAATAATGGTTCTATTCATTCTTTCTGCCACCCTATTCTATTAAGGTGTATACCTAACAGTTCTATGCTTTTGAATGCCTTCACTGCCACAGAACTTATTGAATTCATTTTTACAAAACTCAAGTCCATCATCTGTTCTTAAGGTTTTGATTTTCCTAGAAGTTTGGTTTTCAACTAACGTCTTCCAAGTTTTGAAGATTTCAAAAGCTTGGTTCTTAGATTTGAGAAGATAGATCCAGACTTTTCTTAAAAACTCATCTATCAAGGACAGAAAATAGAGGTTACCTCCATGATTTGGGACCTTGGCGGGTCCCTAAAGATTTGAATGAATGTACTCAAGTCTTTCTTTGGTTGTGTGTTGGGCAGTACTAAAGCTAAGTCTATGTTGCTTTCCTAGGATGCAATTTTCACAAAACTCAATCTTACTCACTTGATCACCATTAAGAATATTATGCTTACTTAGGTCACCCAACCTCTTTTCACTCATGTGACCTAATCTCTTATGCCATAGAGACCCTTTTGTCATGGACTTTGGAAGCCACACAATTAGCTTCATTTGTGACAGTAACCCCTCTCAACACATAAAGCCCATTTTTCTTGTCTCCTTTAAGGATGACAAGAGATCCCTTAAAGGCCTTTAGAATGCCTCTTCCTGCTTTATAAGAATATCTTTTATCATCTAAGGTTCTTAGAGAAATGAGATTTCTTTTCAGGTTTGGGACAAATCTAATATTTCTAAAGACCCTAATCATGCCATCATACATTTTTATGACAACTGAACCTATTCTCTCTACTTTACACTGTTGTTTATTTCCCATCAGTACAGTTCCACCATTGAATTCTTCAAACTCAGTGAACCAGTCCCTATTTGGACACATATGATAAAAGTAACCAGAGTCTAAAATCCATTCAAATTTTATATCATTAGTGCTCACAGTGAGGACTTCACTAGATTCAAAACACTTATAAGCTATTGCAACACTGCCTTCTATCTGTGTTTTATCTTAAGTCTTTTTCTTAAATTCATAACAGTATTTCTTTATATGCCCTTCCTTCCTACAGAAGTCGCATTTCCTAAATCCAGACCTATTCCTAGACTAAGACCTATTTTGGTTAGGAGTTTTACTTTTGCCTTTGTTCTTATAGTTTTGATTATTATTTTTACTAAAGGTTTGCCTTTAGCAAACAGATTCTCACCACCATATTTTCTCTCAATCTTCAGCTTAAAATCCTTAGACTTGAAGGCTGAAATGCACTTTTCTAGGCTCAGAGAGGACTTGCCATATTTGATGACAGCTTTAACAACTTTAAAGGAATCTGGAAGTGAGTTGAGGGGAATAGGGGTGAACAAAAAACCAAAAAACTGAACCGATCCAATCTGTTTTTTTTATTTTTTTCGATTTTCTTATGTTGGCCAGTTCAATGCGGTTTATTTTTTAAAAAACCGATTGGATCGGTTTTTTTTTTTCCAATTCGTTATCCCAAACTGGAAAACCGAACCGAGATCCAATATATATATATATATATATAAACCTTAGTTTAATGTTCAACAATCCATTAAACCATAAAACTATGAAAGTGTGTCACATCATATATATTTTTTCTTTGGTTTTTTTTTTTTTTGCTAGATATTATTTTAAATTAGTATTTTTAATTTGTTCAATTACATAATTTAATTTGATCGAAGATCTAAAAGGATTAAAATATGAAAATATATGTAATAATTAAAACCCATGAATTTGGCATAGTAAGACTAAAACCGAAAAACCGAATCAAATCGAACCGGTCCAATTCGGTTTGTTTTTGATTAGTTGACATCTGTAAATTTTATTGGTTCGATTCATATTTTTAAAAACCGAACTTTATTGGTTTTTTATCGGTTCTATTAAAAAATGAACTGATCCATTAAACGCCCACCCCTAGAGGAGAATGATTGCCTTATTCTTGAATTTATCTAGGTTCTGATCTAAGCCTTTACTAGGGTCCATCTTAAAACTAAATAACCTTTCTTTTAGATAAATCTTGTTTTTTAAGGATTTAGTAAGATATAAGCCTTCAAGCTTTTTCTAGACATTAAAAGCAGTGGTTTCATCGTTTACTTCTCTAAGAACATTATCAAACAGATTAAGTATTATTGTTCTTAATGCCATTTCTAACATGTCATCTTTCTGTTCTAATGTTAAAGTATTAGGCAATTTATCAGGGCTTTCAATAGCTTTGATGATTTTTTTTTGGTTGAGAGAGGATGGCTTTCACCTTCCTTCTTCAGATACCAAAATCTCTAGAACCATTAAATTTGTCAATCTCAAATTTCATATTGTACAGAGAATTGAAAGAATTATTAAAATTGCCAAAGTTAGAGACAGTTACCTGAGCTTTAGCGCTTGCAGTTTCACTGAAGCTTACCTCTTCTCTAGACGAGTCTTCAGAGCTTGAAGACTCTTCCACTGGAGGGGCTATACCTTCCACGTTTGTCGTTGGTACTAGAATAAAGGCTATGATACCACTGTTATGAAATTATATCAAGTATAATTCCTATTTAACAATATATCTCTAAAAAATTTCAATAAGATTCACTTACAGCAGAGATTCAAATAAAAGATTTCTAGTAACCTAACCCAGTTCTTTATATAAGCAGATATGCAATGAAGTAACAACAGATTAAATCTAAGCCTATAAACATTTAGATCTAGGCATATACTATCAGATCTAAGTTATTCATGCATCATATAAAGAACAACAGAGAAGATATGAGTTATACATGCAAGATCTGAACGATAAAGCAGTATAAAAAAGATAGCAAGAAAGAACAACACAAAGAATTATCGTGGTTCGACCAAGAATGAGGCCTACATCCACATTGAGCCTCTTAGAAGAGACTATTTCACTATGTGATGTCTTTACAACTACACAGATCTATACAAGATCAGCCCTCAAAAGGAGCCTAGAAGCACTTAAATACAAAACAATCAACCTAACAACCCTAACCACACAAACTCACAACTGATTACAACCCAGAATTACACAAAAGTTATACCAGTAGAATCACAACACACATATCTCTCTTTTTCTCTTCTAACTCTCTTGTAAATTCAAAGCAGAGAACCTAGATATTCAAGTTGAATACTAAGAACACGAAGAACAATCTTGAGAAAAAATGGAATCTGTAGAAAAGAAGAAAACCCTAAAATCAGAATAATAACTCTCTCTCCTCATCTCTTCATTTATATATGCTTTAAGAGATAAGGTACACATCAGCTAAGTAGAGCCAATCACAGCGTGCCAACTCAACCCGAAATCCTGACTCAGCTCTTCAAGTGATCATATAAGGTAGATGAAACGCAGCGTTTTGGTATTGGGCTAGATAGAGAGCACTTTTGCATTGGACCTCTCCTGGCTTCAACCAGCTCTTATCATTGGGCCAGACTCTAATGGGCTAACATTTCTTCACATATTTATTAGATAGTAGATATATATATATTATAATAAATTATTAGACATGATTATGTTATTATCACTAAATGCACTATGTGTTTTGTTACTACTTACTACTACTACTTACTACTACTACTACTACTTACTACTATAGAGAATCTGACTTGAGCGATGAGCTAGGTGGGCATATCTGTTGACAACCCCTACCGGCAATTGTAAGTAAATTATTATTTTATTAATAATATTTTAGAAAAATATTAATTTCATGTAATTTAAAATTATAAATGTGTGATTTTTAATCCATAAATATAAAAGAACATGGTTAAAATTACTGTACAAAGCAACCAATATACATTATACAATACTTGCAACATATGTACGTAATATTTTTTTTTTAAAGGAGCAACATATGAAGATCGATAATTTGTATCATATATGATGAAGATGAAATTGAAAATGGATAGTTTTGGAAAAAAAATCGTAATTATGATTAAGTGATTTTTTTTTTCTTCTAAAATATTACAATAGGACTATTTACTGATGGATATTTACTCCCATAATATGAGATAACTACTCCTATAATTTGAAAAAAAAAAAAAAAACTCTCCACACATTCTTGTAAGAGGTACACTACCATCTGCGTTGAGGTAATGTCTATGATTAAGTTATTTAGTGTTGAGTAAGAAAGTCAAAATTTTTAACCTTTTATTTTGTTGTTTTTATGTCCCCTTGAACTTTGTCTTTTTAGAAATTTTTTTGGGTACTTTTTTCAAACTTCAAATTACATGAAAGTTGAAATAAACTATTAAAGGAAAGAATTCCGTTGATTATTGACAAGTATCACGGGCATTTATTGGTGTTTATTATGTAATATCAATCAATATTATTTGGAATAGTTGACTAGAATCAATCAATATCAATTAGGATAGATGACTAGAATCAATTTTAATTAATTGTAATTAAGTTAGTTTCCTTTTTCTCATTTATATTAGTTGTATAAATATTTGTAATTCTCTATTTAATAAATATACAGAAAAATTCATAAATTATCTCATTCTCTTTTCTCCCAAATACCAAAATTTACATGGTATCAGAGCCCTAGGTTTTGAAAAATAATTTTTGCTGCAATTATGGGAGATGAAGTTACGATAACGGAGATAGCAACCAACCAATCGGACTCACTCGCTTTGCACCATTCCGATCATCCCAGTTTGGTTCTTGTCCCAAACTACTTGAAAGAAACAATTATGGCCAATAGAGTCGTGGAATGTGAATAACTCTAAGCACTAATAACAAACTCGGCTTTATCAATGAAACAATCAAGGCATAACAAAAACCGATGCCAAGTTTCCTATGTGTGAACGCTATAATCATATGGTACTTTCTTGGATCTTCAATTCTGTTCATTCTGATATAGCTAGTAGTGTTATCTATGAGGAATCTGTGATCGATGTTTGGAACGCTTTACAAGATAGATTCTCACAAGGGAATGACTCCCGGATTTATCAAACTCGGTAAAAGATCGTAGAGCACCGACATGGATACCAATCTGTCTCCACTACACAAAGATAAAGGCGCTTTTGGAAGAATTGGCCTCATACCATGACCCAATCACCTGCAGCTGTGGAACTCTCAAAGGCATTGCTAGAAGAGAAAAGAAGAGAAGGAAAGGGTTATGTAATTCCTTACGGGGTTGAATGATTCATTTTCCTTTTCTTCTCTTTCAGCAAGGCACTTGAGAGCTCCATAGCTGTAGGTGATTGGGTTATGGTAGGAGGCCAATTCGTCCCAAAGTGCCTTCATTTTTATGTAGTAAATTGAGGCAGATTGGTTTCCTTGTTGGTGCTCTATGATCTTTTACTGGATTTGATAGATCCAAAAGTCATTCCCTTGTGAGAATCTATCGTGTAAATCATTCCATAAATTTCTGCATAGATAACACTACTAGCAATATCAGAATGAACATAATTGAGGATCTAGGAAAGTAACATATGATTACAACATTCTTTCATAGGAAACTTGGCATCGGCTTTCAGGCTTCGAACCCAGCAATCCTGCCTTTTGAAGAATATTGAGGGTATACTTTCATTGATTAATAGAAATACCCACTCGAGATCGAGCTATTTCAACTCTAAGAAAATATTTCAACGCCCCTAAATCCTTTAAATTGAAGCAAGACCCAAGAAAAGTCTTCACATCATTGATAACTTTAGGATCATTTCTTGTTATAATCATAATGGTTGTAAAAGAGTCTTTACACACATTTGTAAAGAGAGAATAGTCAGCTTGAGATTGTTGGAAGCCTAACTTGTTAATGGCAATAAGAAACTTATGGAACCATGACTGTGAGGCTTATTTTAACCCATATAAGGATTTGTGGAGTCGACACACAAGTGGCTCCCTCTGTCGACGAAAGCCCAGAAGAGGATGCATGTATACTTCGTCGGTAATGTCCCCATGTAAGAAGATATTTTGGACATCAATTTGATGGATAGCCTAACCATGAATAGAGGCAATGGCAAGAACACATTGGAGAGTGGTGAGTTTGGCAACGAGAGCAAAAGTTTATATGTAGTTAATTGCCTTTTCGTTGAGTAAACCCATTAGCAACTAGACAAGCCTTAAGTTGCAATGTGATGTTTTACCCTGAGTTTTGTGTGATGTAGAATTTAACTACAAGGAGAATGATTGGACTAGGGCGGCAGAGTATTGGTCTCTACTATCTCATAGCGAACCGGAGTCCACCCTCACTCAACACCACACATCCAACCTTTGGCATAGATGTCTTGGGCATCCATCCACCACTCCTATTTAGTTATTATCTAAAACTATTCCAGATATTTATTTTGATTCTCCTACTTTTTGTGATGTTTGTCTTTTTGCAAAACAATCTCGTTTACCATTTTTCAATAGTAGTATTTCAAGTCATGAACCTTTTGATTTAATACATTGCAATATTTGGGGACCACACAAAATCTATTCTTATTTTAGGGCTCAATATTTTTTAACTATTATGTATGATTATTCTTGATACACTTGGATTTATCTTATGCGTTATCTGAAATTCAACCAATCATTAAGAGTTTTTTCGTTTGGGTAAGAACGTAATACAATCGTAAGATTAAAACTTTTAGGTTTGACAATTAAGGGAAGTTTCTTTCGTTACAAACCTCTTTTAATGACAATGGTACAAATTTCCAGAGATCTTGCACTTACACGCCCTAACAAAATGGGGTTGTGGAGCGCAATCATCTCCATCTCTTAAATATCGCATGAGATCATTACGTTTTCAAGCTAGCTTACCCTTAAATTTTTGGGGGAACATGTTCAAACAGCTTGCTACCTCATCAATTGCTTACCCATACCACTCATATCCAAAAAAACACCATTTGAGCGATTACACAAAAAGTCATTCTCTTACTTCCACCTACGAATCTACGGTTGTTTATGTTTTACCACAAACCTATATTCCATTCATAAGTTTGATAGTCGTGCACGTTGTTGCGTCTTCCTTAAGTATCTATCGAGACAAAAAAAAAAGGTATTTTGTCTATGATTTAGATGATAGGAAACTCATCACCTCCCAAGATGTCATTTTCCATGAAAATACTTTCCCATATACCACCGTACCACATTCTGATCCAAATGACCTTCCCACACTTCCAATACCCATAGACATCACTAATGACACACCTATATCTTACCTTACACCAAATGAACCAAGTCCACCACAAAACGAGTCTCAAACAACCAATCCTAAACCTACTAGACCATCCGAGATGGCGATTTCTTCCTAAATGGAACCCACCAGTCTATCGAACAGTCCTTACCAGTCGACAAAACCCACGAAAAAGGTAGAACAGTCCTCCAATGATCCATACGGCCAAGCCACACACTAGCATACATTCAAGATTATCAAATCTACCATACTTTGCCTACTTCAGACTCGTTTTCTATGGTTAAATCAAGCACGCATCACCCTTTGTCAAGGTATGTGTCATTTTTTAATCTTTCACATGCTCATTGCATTTTTGCTTTTAATGTTTCTCACTTGGTCGAACCAAAAACTTATGAGTAGACTTATATGGATCCCAAATAGATTGAGGCAATGAAGGCTGAAATCATGACACTTAAGAAAACCAAGACTTGGTCATTAGTTCCGCTCCCCTTAAGTCACCGTTCCATTGGGTGTAAATGGGTAGTCAAGATTGTTAGGATTTAGATTTGTGTTGGCTTGATTTCATTGCAAAAATCTCTTTATTTGTATTGGATAGTTGTTTAGATGATTCTTGGTGAAAAGAAGCTTCAAAGGAAAAAAACAACTTCTCATGCAAATATCGTCTTTAAGAGGAAAAACGTATTTTTGGATGCTAAGGTATCAAGACACTTCTTTCTCTAGCAAGACGTAAGCGTGCACGCACACACACACACACACACACACACACACACACACACACACACACACACACACACACACACACACACACACACACACACACACACACATACAATTCATTTATGTGTGTCCCTGCATCGTCGTGCTACAATTGGTATAACACATTCACACACTTATTGAAGTATGCACATGCTTTTGAACTCATATCGACAAACATTGTGAAATTGCATGTTCTATGACTATCTCAAGAAAATAGCATACTTGTGTGACTTTGTGTTTATTTTGTTTTTGGACTTGAACATGATCTTATATAATTTCTTGTTGAGTTTCGGTCGTTTTGGTTACTCACTCATTAGGTTTCGAGTCCAAACTAGGAAACTACGTTACTTTACGTTCTCATACGTTATGTTGTCTTCGTCATCGTATACCAAGTTGAATTCTCAACCATTTTACAAAGTTTCATAGTCTTCCTTGTGTGTGAGGGAGTCATGATTTGTAATCTAAAAATGGATTCAAATTAGGAGTTCGAAGGCCTGAATACAGTCGAAGAACGTGAGAGGAACACAATGGAAGCAAGCATTGGCCAATGGCCAAGCTTGGAGGGGCGCATGAGGGCCAAGCTTGGACGGGTGAGTGAGGAGGCCATGAGCCTCACGACATCACCACCTCTTTTCCTTGTGATGCTCACGCGTCTCTCACGGGGTGGTGAGGTGGCAGTTTTTGATTCGTCACCGAATTCCTTCATTTTCTCTTTTAAATATCTTCCCCCTTCCCTCCAAATTTTATGTGAAGAAAAATTGAAAAAAAGAAAGAAGACAGAAATTTTTTCAAGTTTGATTTTTTGTTTTGATCATATCTCTCTTATTTGAACTCCGGATCACTTGATTCAAAAGCCAAAAATGTTGGTCTTGAAGAGAGGAACAAACCCCAAGTATTTTCATAACCAAACGATATCGTGATTTTTTATAGTGAGCAGATTTCAGTCCGAGCTTCATCATTTGTAGGTGAAACATCTTCTTCTTACTTTCTATTTTGATCACCTCATTTAATCTTTCTATTTGATTGATGAAATGTGTTAAGGATGATGTTAGTTCACATTCTAGGTTTGTTTGATTGATTGATTATTGAGTTTTAGCTTTGTGATCACTTTTGAATATCTTTTAGCTAAACTTGATTAACTTGAAATTGATTTTAGAAATGACTTATATGATATGCTTCATGATGATTTCTAGTTTTGATTTCATGATCTAAGAATTAGGATTTTTGTGTGAGATTTTTTGAATATCCTAATCTAGTTCTTATTGGTTCACATGCTTTGATTTCTAGATAGTTTTGCGATTGATTGTTGAATAGCTTAATCTAGGTATCATTTGCATGGTCATAGAGTTTGCGTGATCTACTTTCTCAATTTGATTGCCTTGAGTGTGTATCTCTTTTTCGTCATAGTGAATTTGTTTACCGATGGTTGTGGTATCAACCCGTGGACGTTTCCTTTTAGGAGGTTTTACCACGTAAAAATCTTTGTGTCTTATTTTGTTTTACTTTTCACTATCTTCCATATTTTTCATTGATTGCATCACTTGTGAATTGTATCTTAAAATTGTGTTGTTTGAAGCAATTTATTTGTAAGACACACCAAGTGTGCACATCATTGTTCCGCAAAAAAGAATTTGAAAGAATTTGGACCTATACATATTCACCCCCCTCTAGGTATATATTATACTATATTGCTCTAGGGAATTTCAAAGATCTAGTATAACTCAAATGACACCGTTGAACGATACAAGGCTTGCATAGTTGTCAAAGTGGTTTATTTAACAAGAGAGTATTGACTACACATAAACTTTTACTCATGTTGCCAAACTCAATACTCTCCAATGTCTTCTTGCCATTGACTCTGTTTGTGGTTGAGGCCTCCATCAAATGGATGTCCAAAATGCCTTCTTACATGGGGATCTTATTGGAGAAATATATATGCATCCTCCCCCGGGCTTTCATCAATAGAGGGAGCCACTTGTGTGTCGACTCCACAAATCCTTATACGGGTTAAAAAAAACCTCACAGTCATGGTTCTACAAGTTTCTTATTGCCATCAACAAGTTTGGCTTTCAACAATCTCGGGTTGACTACTCTTTCTTTACAAAAGTGTGTGGAGATTATTTTACATCCATTCTTCTATACGTTGATGATATGATTATAACATGAAATGATCCTAAGGCTATCAATGGTGTGAAGATTTTTCTTGGGTCTTGCTTCAAGTTGAAGGATTTAGGGGCATTGAAATATTTTCTTTGGGTTGAAATAGCTAGATCTCGAATGAATATTTCTATCAATCAACGCAAGTATAATCTCGACATTCTTCAAGAGGCAGGATTGCTGGGTTCGAAGCCTGCTAAATTCCCTATGGAACAATCTTTGAAGGTCACTTCTGCCGACGGTGACTTACACAAAGATCCGTCACATTATCGGCGATTGGTGGGAAAGTTGATATACTTAACCATCACAAGACCGAAAATCATTTTTTCGGTTAACACACTTAGCCAATTTATGCAAAAGCTTAGACGGCCTCATCTTGACGCAGTTCACCGCTTGCTTTAGTACTTGAAAGGTTCATCAGGTCAAGGGTTATTTTTTCTATCTAAAGACGATTTGAATTTAGTTGGGTTTTGTGACGCATATTGAGTTGGAGACATTACAACACGCTGATCAGTAACATGTTATTGTGTTTTTCTTGAAAAAACTCTAATTTCCTAGAAAAGCAAGAAACAGACTACGGTGTCCAAATCTTCAACTGAAGCAGAATACAGGTCTAAGACATCCATCACTTGTGAATTAACTTGGCTGAGATATTTATTGCGGGATTTATGCATTGACCATCCACAACCAATAACTTTATACCATGACAACCAAGTAGCCATGCACATTGCTGTTAATCCGGTTTTTCATGAAAGGACAAAGCATATTAAGATTAATTGTCATATTGTCCGGGAGCGCATTGACCGAGGAGAAATCAAAACAGCATACATATCTAGTGAGAATCAGATTGCAGATATATTTACTAAAGCAATGGGTCAAACATCATTTCACACACTTCTTCGCAAGTTGAACGTTCTTAACATTCACGCTCCAACTTGAGGAGGAGTATTAAAGGAAAGAATCTTGTTGATTATTGGAAAGTATCACAGGTATTCATTGGTGTTTAATATGTAATATCATTCAATATTAATTAGGATAGTTGATTAAAATCAATCAATATTAATTAGGATAGTTGACTAGAATTAATTGTAATCAATTGTAATTAAGTTAGTTTCCCTTTTCTCATTTGCATTAGTTGTATAAATATTTGTAATTCTCTATTCAAGAAATATATAGAAAAATTCACAAATTCTCTTCTTCTCTTTTCTCTCAAATACCAAATTTTACACAAACAAACAAAAACACCTTAGTTGTATCCTGTTTGCACATGTATCCATCAAGTAGAACTTTCAAGTTTCAATATATCTTATAATCATATTTTTTTTTTATATGGTGGTTACTCAATTTTGAGCATATTATTGAGAGACTGAATAAACGTTTTTTCTATTGATTGAGATACATTGGGGGGTAACATATATCTTATAAACATTATCATTAATGTATATTTAATTTTTATTTTCCATCATACTATACTTTTTTTTTTTTTAACTATATATGAATCAGAAACATATAATTAAAAACCAAATTCGATAAAGAAATTCTTGGAACTTTCATCCCTCTAAGAAATATTTCTTTATAATTTTAATATCTCTAGTATACTTATCAAATACTATTGCAACATTTCGATCCCACACGGATAGTTGAGATAAATTTCCAGTACATCATCATTCCTTTTTAGTTTATAACTTGCTATAGAAGTATAGAGTTAAAAGTATCTTGATATGCTACTACTGCCAATTACTCAATTGTCGCATAGAAATACTTGGGAAGTACGTATAGTTGAGAAAAGTTGTTGGTATTTATGTTTTATAAAATGAATGCATGTGGGAGGTGGTGAGTACTTTGAGCACATTTGGTTTATAATTTTACGCGTGATTTTGAAGAGTATTGCCTCTTTAGAGAAGAGTACAGGCTTCTTTCGTAGATGAAACTATGTGTCTGCTTCTGCAGCCACGTAACTTGATTAAATAATTAACAGTCGTCAATGCAAAAAATATCACAAGGGTATAAACATATATATATATATATATATATATATATATGTACTTGATAACTTAGAAATTTATGATTCACACATGCACTTCCTTTGATCTGTCAATTATTTTGTGTTTGATGATGATCATTTATGCAAGAGATGAGATGGTTCATTCACCAAGCTTAATTAACTGAAGCACATGGGGTCCAGAAAAAGATGAGATTGCCATTTTACAATGGTCATATATCGATCAACCCATAGTTTTATACATATATTTGTATTTAGGAGTAGGACTCACTAAGTTCACTATTCTTTCGAAAAGACACTTGAAAACGATAAAGGATAAAAGAAGTCGAATCCACGACGGAAATTGTTTTAATTAACGAACTTTTTATTAATAATAATCAAAGAAGACGATAGTTTTTCGATTCATACTTAAATATTAGAATAACAAAGCTGACCCCAACAAGATAAATGTACTCAAATTTTACCAAAAGACAAATTTGAGTTACTGACAAATTGTAAAAGAGCTTTACTAAATGATCCCTACAAAATAAACCATACGGAAATCCCTCCTAAAACTTAATAGGATCCAAAAACAAAGCGGAAACGTTAGAATTTGGAGAAACTATGTACATCACATGCATTATGCTGTGACTGTTATAGGGATAGTGAAGACGATTCCAATGGTTTATTATGAGTCAAAATCCAACATTGTTTTCCTCTTTCACATGGGTTTCCAGAGTGTATTAAACAACTATCTAAATATGCCCTTAGCTTATAAATGTATTTAAATAATTAAAGGAAATGAAAATTGGTTTAGTGTCTTCCTCCCTAAATCTCGAATTTTTTTGTTTTTTGTTTCGGTGTTTTAGATGGGGTGTTGGCCTCTTTTTCTGCTCGGTTTCTTGCTGCGTTTCAATTTCCCGCGACATAGTTTTTGTGTCGGCTTTGTCGCAGGAATTTGAGGCTTACGGTTGGGGTGGTTTGTTTTGCCCTCGTGACTTTGCGCTGTTTCCGCTTGGCTTTGTGCTTGTGAATAAAGTTTTTCCTTTAAAAAAAAAGTTCATTGAAATCTACTTATGGACAAAATTTGAGAATTTTCTTAGCACTAGAACTATTTATCCAAATTTTGTTAAATATGGAGGCATAGGAAAATAGGTGAAATATAGAAAAATTCAAGAAAAATAGTTCTAGTATTCGAAAAATTCTCAAATTTTGTTTATAGGTAAATTTCAATGAACTCATCAATCACAAAAAAATTCAGATTAAAATACATTAAAATCGATGTGTTTTCATCATGGTCCTTACTGAAATTAAAATAAGGGATCCCTCATGAGAGCTACTCACTTTATATATAAAATAAGGGATCCCTTATTTTAATTTTGGTAAGGACCACTATGAAATTACATCAATTTGAATAAATTTTGTTCTGAAATTTTTTGTGGATGATAATTTCATTGAAATCTACATATGAATAAAATTTGAGAATTTTTCAAACACTATAACTATTTTTCTTGAATTTTCCTATATTTCACCAATTTTTACAATGCCTTCATATTAAAAAAAATTGGGTAAATAGTTCTAGTGTTTGAAATTTTTTCAAATTTTATTCATATGTAGATTTCAAATAACTTATCATTCACGCAAAAAAATTTAGATAAAAATTCATTCAAATTAATGTGATTTCATGGTGATCCTTACCAAAATTAAAATAAATGATCCCTTATGAGAAACTATATATATATAACATCCTGTATTAGGCCAATGTCAAGAGAGATCAATTCATAAAATGAAAGTATGCGTCATTTTCCATGCATTAAGATTTAAGAAGGAGCTCTCTTTGAATTTCTGGAGGAGGGCCATATATCGGAGGGATTCGAATGTTCATGGCAGCAATTAAGTTTGATTAAGCAATAAAGTCAACGGACACTAAGTTGCCATAGATTAGAAAAGAATGCCTGATGAGTAATGAGTGATTATTAAAAGTCGAGTGGTGATATTTACACCCTTATAAAACTGTATCTACACCCCAATTTGTAATTTTCTCATAATTCCAACATTGCCCTTAAAGGCATAAAACTATTTAGTTTAATTAAAAATAGAAGGAGCTCCTTGCTGCTTCGATTTGTATGGGAAGAATGGAAGTGGAGACAATCAAATGCTATATTGGAAGGAATTAAATTTGCTTATATGGAAAACTTCTTCCCTTTGAGAATTGAATCAGAATATTAGAATACCAGGAGGAAAGTTTTGTGGTAAAGGGAAAAAAAATAAAAAAATCTCTAAAACGAGAACTGAATACCGTATGTTTACAGCTATGGAATTAATTATTTCTCTTATATTCCTATTTTCAGTTTGATCTTTTTTGGAGCAGCTTTTTTTCCAGATTGATTGTTGAAACTTAAAACTGATTCTTACGCTCAGTTTTGTTTGAGTTAATAAATTTTTTCCTTCAAAAAAAGAAGTTGGAATAAAAATTAAATTTTTTTTTTTAAAAAAACAAAAGAGGCATACTGGAAGTCTCCTCGATCCCATGTTTTTTTTTTTTTTTTTTTTTATAAATTTTTTTTAAAAAATTTATTAGATTATAATAATTGATCAAAAATTAAAAGAATTTTTTTCTAAAAAAAACACTAAAATAAAGGATATTTTCAGTAATATGTGGTGTGTACTTACAAAATATAAGATTTTTAAAATTTTAACAAGGTTTTGGTACAAAAAGAGGTGTACATACGATTTTTCTGGGATGTAAATATTGTAACTCTAAAAAGTCATGCAAATCAAGCTCAGGCTGATTTTTTTTCCAAATTTTTTTTATTAACAATTAAAAATTTATTTTGTTAAAACAATTAAAAATTATTACAATGTTCCTTATTTTAAATCTTTTTTAGATTAAACTTATTATGTTTTCCATATCCAAGTGTATACTTTTCGATTAATAAAAATTAATTATATTGTAGAGGATTTAATTTAGCCCACCCCAAGATTAAATCCTAGATTCACCCATGCCTCTAGAGTGTGCAAGTTCGATAGCCATAAATTGATCATAATCTGCAAGAAAGATGGATGCATGACCTAGCAAAACCTCCGAGGAAATCTTCATTTCGAAAACGACCACAAGAGGAAACATTAGTATTCTTCTTTAAAAAAAAAAGAAGCCATCAATATTAAATAACTTTAATTAATTAATCCAAGCAATAGAAAGCGGACGCCAAATTACATCAGCAACCTTAGAAGTTAGCAGGAGAAGCTTTGCCAAGCCTCCGGTCAGTTCCAAGAAAACAGCAAAATCCCCGAAGTGATCGAAAAAGTCATGTACAATAATCAGTTTTGCAGCACTTTCTATTGATTAATTATTACATTAGATAATCAGAACACTCTATACGAAAAAATAAATCAGATTGGTCATGATTAAAGAATTATTAACTAGGTATATTTCTAGATCTCGTGTGTTTCAATTCATATTAAAATGATCGGATATATATATATATATATATATATATATATATATATATATTTTCCGAATTTCATTTTCAAAATTAACTTCATACGAAAATATAAAACAGATCCTTAGCCTCTTGAATATGATGATATATAGCTGGCGTTTGTGGACCTTTCGATAAAGTTAAATTATATCGTCCCAAATCTTTACAGTTTATAGCGAAGTTAAAGCTACAAATTTAGCCAGACTAGAAATGTGTCGATAATGGTATATAACAAGCTATCAATGGGAAAACAGGACGACCCCATAATTACCATATGGTGTGTTTCAGTGAATATATAGACAATCACAGGACCACTCAACATTTTTTGGCTCACCAAGCAAGCTAGCAAGCTCTAAAGGTAGACCAAAGTTAAACTTGGGTGGGATGATCTTACTTGTACTCTTTAATTCAGAAGACGACATGCGGCTTAAGATATTATATATGATTGGTTGAATTCCTGAAATTGCACCACATACGTCTTATAGGCTTATAGTTATGATATATGCAAACCCAAATACCCAAAGCATTAATCAAACAATCACACACACAAAAACAAATAAAAAATTATAAATGGAAAGATATGAAATTTTACATTGTTCGGTGTAAGTTTACATTCACGAAGTGTACTGACACTTAACTTCCACTGTCAAATCATTGTTTACGATGGTGAAACACTCTCTTTCTCTCTGTTTTGGTTCTCTATATTTAATTCTTTGTCACACAAAAACCCTAGAAATACAAGAGTTTAATTAAACCCTTGTAGGGTTCGACCCCCATGTGCGTCACCTTAACGTAACAAAACTGATTCAGGCTTCAAAAACCAACACTTATGCGCGACGGAACCTTTAGTGAGATTGTAGCAGCCAAATTTTTCTCAAAAATGTGAGTAAAGAATCAACCACCCAAAAGATACCCTTAGATGAATTATTATAAGCTTCCGTACCATGACGAGCCCTTCTATATGTTGCCCTACTGCTTCCACATTTCAAGGCACTTGCTTATTTCGAGTTCTTCTCTCTGTGACTAATACATAAAATATTCACAGAGAATTCAGTTCTTGGCAATCATGGTACAATCAAAGAAGTTCAGAGGTGTCAGGCAGCGCCATTGGGGCTCATGGGTCTCTGAGATTCGCCATCCACTACTGTATTATATATTCTCTCTCTCTCTCTCTCTCCAACTATAAATATTATTGCATAATATTCTCAAAAATATACAATAAATAACTTTACAAAGTGTTCTCTTATTGTACTTTGGTTCTCATCCTTTCTCTTTATATCATTTCTCTGTAAAAAAGAATTGAAATCCATTGCAATTCTCTAAATTTTAGAATTTCTTTTTGTTCAGGAAAAGAAGGGTGTGGCTTGGGACATTTGAGACAGCTGAAGAGGCAGCAAGAGCCTACGACGAGGCGGCAATTTTGATGTGTGGACGCAATGCCAAAACAAACTTTCCGGTGGAGACTGCCAACCCACAAGAAGGCAACGAGAATTCTACGACCTCACTTTCTTCGAAACTCAGCGCGAAACTGCGTAAATGTTGCAAGAGTACCCCATCTCCTTCTCTGACTTGCCTGAGGCTTGACACTGAGAGCTCTCACATAGGAGTTTGGCAGAAGAGAGCTGGGGCTCGTTCGGATTCGAGTTGGGTCATGACGGTTGAGCTAGGGAACAAAAGTAGTGGATCACAAGCATCAGAGCAGAAAACGCCTGTGCTCAGCGACACAGAAGCAACGGTGGGGCAAGAGGTTGGTGATGGTGAAGGACTAGATGAGGAGGAGAGAATTGCATTGCAGATGATAGAAGAATTACTCAACAGAAATTGACCTAATTGATGTTCAAAATATAAAATAAAATAAATAAGGGAGCTAATTGTACAAAGCAACGCTCTTAATAATTCCCTTTTTGTATTATTTGTTGGTTGATCAATTCAGGTGTTTGTTATTGTTGCTATGAATTTATCATAGGTAAAAGCAGGATAAATGGATTCCCGCATATATATAGGTATATAATCTATAAGATCTCTATAGAAATTGTGTGTTTTCTATGTAAAATAGCTGTTCAATTATTACCATGAAAATATGTTGAATTCGATCAGTATGTATTGCAATGATGAGAAAGATATATATATATATGTGTGTGTATGTGTGTGTTTGGTTTCTCTCCTCTTTTTTCTTGTATATATGTGTCTATACATGCATGTGATGCCATTTTAATGTATATACATGTCTAATACAAGCATTTGTGAAAACATTTCTTACTGGTGTGTTGGGTGTTGATACCTCCAAGTTATTGGAGTAGCTAGCTATTTAGGTCATGTATGTGTATTTGATTTCGGTATGTCCTAACAGACCTCTAACCCGTTCGGTGTTATAATTCAAAAAAAAAAAATTACTATATTTAAATAAAATATTGGCAGCTATGCATATTTATAACATTGACAATTGAACATATGTTCACAATCATTAGTTAAGATATAAATGTTGAGGAATGTGGCTAGCTTACCATAACATCAATCGATAATGATGTGTAATGCTCACTGCTCAAGAATATACTGTTGTCGAAACTTCATGATCAAATTAAGATCCTGCTTGATGATCTCTTAAATTATAAGATTCATATATAGATTGACAAAGACACTTTGAATTTTCCATTTTCAATCCAAAGAAGCTAATGCAAAAATGATCAATACAGTTTCAATCAAAGAGTTGAAGGCTTGATTATTATGTAGTTAAAGAATTGCTTTTAATAATGAGTGATCCTCCTGATCCAATTAATCATCCCAAAACTCCAACAATGATTAGATCTACCAGTACTTTAATGAGAGATAGGTATAGCATGTGAAATATAATATGGTGATTTCTTTAAAATCAGAAAATCTTTTCATTAAAATTGGTTAGTGATCCTTACTATAAATAAATAATGCCATGTGGTGTGTACAGTACAGTCTACATTGATCTTGAATAAGTGAAGATCCATTGAAGCTTAGATAGTACTATTAGGCTACTCTCTAATAAGGGTAAATGTGGTTAAGAATCAATACAAACTCAAACCAAAAGGCATGCACTTGTATTTCTAACCGCATCATAAATTCTCAAAATTGACTCTTGATGAGAAGAGAAATTTGATGGGAGTTTTAATTAGCTATTGGAGTTTGGTACCTTTTTCTTTCATTTTTCCCCTTTGGCCGTGACTATTGTACACACTCGATTCTACTACAATTAAATTTTCCTAATATGCATCTATGTTGAGTGTCATATTACCAACAAAGTTTGACATCTTATAAACTCCATTTAATAGCTAAAATGGGAATATTATTAGTTAGTTAGAACTTTGAATATGCAATATCAATGAGACAGCCTTAGTTAAAAAGGCATGTTAGCTCACCATCAATCAATCCAAATATCACACTGAAACTGACTTGGTTTATGATGTAGATCTTACGATGAGTCGTGTTATTGCGAATTTATGTTGTATCATATTCCTATCGTGTTAAAATTTATCTCACTCGAACACGACCCGTTTGCTTAGTATGTCCGAGTATAAGAACTCAAAATTAACCATTTGTTAATTTAACAGGAAACCTGAACTAATCCGTTTATTGACAATAAAATAATCACTAAATTATAAAAATAATATAAAATCAATATTTAAGACCTAAAGATTATATTATATTCCATATATATGAAATTTTGGATAGTCATAAACAAAATTCTCATCTCACATGTATCATTATTTAGTAATTTAGAATATAATTTTCTAACAACATTAACAATATAAATTATTACAGAATGTTCTAAATGAAATTTATTAAAAATTTGAAAATAATTTTTTATATTAATTGCGGATTATAATGAATTAAAAGTTTCTCAAAGGTGAACGTCAAACTGCCGGCTGCTTTTTTCTTAATATCAAGATGCCACAATACTAAATCTAAACCGAACATCCATCCTTAAGTTGACGCGGATTCTATCTCAAAACCACCTATCTAACTAATAGGTGATACTTGCAAATCTGATCAAAACATAATCGATTTAGATCGAATTCATTATGGATAAATTTATATTATGACTATATGTGCAACCAGAGGCGAAGCCAGGATTTTGGCTTTGGAGGGGTCAAGACAAAAATTAATATTGTAGGTCACACAATCTTCAAATAATATCAGTAGGAATCTCGTACAAGAAAAAGTATGGAATCATGCACCTGATACTTTTCAATAAAATGTGATACCGTTCAGTGTTAAAAGTAATGATACAAATAAATAAATAAAATAGACATTAACTAATTAAAATGTAACACGTCTATTTTATATCTAGAAAATTATTCATAATCAAATCAATCTAATTTTCTTTCTAATTTTTATTTCAATTACATAATTAAAGAATGTATGAGAAAACATCTTTTATTTTGTTGTAAAACCTATGCCTATTCTTAACGGTATGCATAACTGAAAATAATATTTTAATAGTTCCCGACTTATAAAATATAAATTTCAATAGCTTAATTAAAATATCATTATATCATTGATATATTTAAATCACAATTATTTACATACTTGTAACTTAATTTGTAATATTCATACCAAACCAAATTAACTTATAATAATTTTGAACAAAATTTAAATAATAAACTAATAAAATAAATTTATCAAAATTATATAAATAATTAATCTAACAAAATAAATAATGTAGGTAGCCATTATAAGAGTTCAATATTTACTTAGTTTGTTTTAGTGAAATCTAAAAATATATATATATTATATATATAATACACACTAGATTAGGTAATAATGTATGAAATAATAAGAAATTAAATATTATATGGATTGATTTTGTTTTTTATTTTCATGGTCAATAGAATTATGGAAACAAAAATTATTAATTAGTTTATATTATTAAAATAATAAAGGAATAAAATAATATTATCACCTACTTTGTATATAACCATAAGTTTTATAGATGTATCGCAATTTGGTATTATGAACAGCTTTTTATTTTTATTTTAATTATTACAATAAATTCAAGATTTTGAAAGAGGAATATGACTCAAACGGTCAAACCTATAATCTCATGTAAGTGTAAGAGATATATCATTGAACCAATCTCATCTCATAAACGAATTTCAATTCGGTTGGCTATTTGTTTTTTTTGAATTAAAATTTTGTTCAATTTGAATATCGATGAAATTGAAAGTGTCCTTGTCATCAATATGTAGTTTTTTTTACTCAAAAATAGGATAATATGTACAGATAATATAACGGAAGATATTATTGCTTTCCAAAATAAAGTTAACAAAAAGGGTCGGATCATTTTGCAGGGGTCTAGCTTTCCAATAATATTATTCATGCAATCATGCATGAATGTTTTTATCAATTGTCGGCTGGCTGCTTTACAGATTTCACAACCCATCAAGCTTTCTTCGTGAAAGCCTCTTATCAGCTCACACTGCATACGTGAGAACATGGGTTGTATAATAAAGATATCTTTACCGCATCTACTTATGTTCAACTTTAAGACAGGATCAAATTATGAGACTTGATGGTTAAAAACTATCATTCAATCTATCAATATCTTTTATTCGAATCATACAGCAGTAAGTGATTATCAAAAATAAAAAACTTGATTATAAAAATTATTTATTACTGTAATTCAAATTAAGTATCTCCTATTTGTTTTAATTTATTATTCATTTTGACCTCTCAATTTATGTCTATTTGGGATACATTAATTTTAGGGATATATATATATATATATATATACGATTCCGTTCCTATCAGGATATCCTTATATAACTTTATCAGGATATTGAATGTGCGTCACTCATTTATAAAAGTGATTTGACAAGTGCATACATACCAAGTCAAAGTATGTAAAACGAGTGACTCATATTTAATGTCCTTATATAATTCTATCAGTACATCCTCATAGGAAAATTTCCATATATATATATTTAACTCTTTGCCCCTCTACTTTTGGAACTAGCACCTACTTAATAATTTAATTTTAAATCGCACCAAAGGACAAAAAAGCGAAGGTTTATGAAAATGATTAAAAGATTTTCTTAATTTTTTTTTTTTAATTTCGCCTATTAAGTCTCGAATTTTCAAAAACACTCAATAACGTACTCTCGAATTTGCAAAGATGCTTAATAAGTCTTGGAAATACCAAAATAAGTCTCGAATTTTGAAACATACACAATAAATCTCGAAAATACTAAAATAAGTCTTAGATTTCAAAAATAAGTCTTGGAATACCAAAATAAGTCTCCGGAGACTTTTTTTTTCTTGAATTTGAGACTTAGGGTGCGTCCTGTAACGTTTTTCAAAGGTGTTTTTGTTTTTTTTTTTCGAAAATAAAAATTAGAATGAAAACAGTGTTTTTGGTTTTTATTTCGAAATCCAAATACGCGTCTGACAACATATCCTGGAAGTTGGATTCCGAATATGAAAACGTAAAAAACGCGTATGGTATCATTTTACGGATTAAAATTAATGAGTTGAATTTTTCATTTTTTATTTTGGTCAGATTTTTTTAAATATAATTTAAATGAAAAATAATTAAAATCTTTAAAAAGATTCTGGCTAGAAGAAGCAAATCGGCGAGAAGAAGTAGATCGGCGGAAGAAAAAGGCAGCAGATCGGAGGAAGAAAGAAGAAGATCCCAGTGAGAAGAAGAAGAAGATTCCGGCGAGAAGAAGCAGATCGACGGAAGAAAGAAGAAGGCAGCAGATCGGTGGAAGAAGAAGACAGCATATCGGCGGTAGAAAGAAGAAGGCAGCAGATTGACGGAAGAAGAAGACAGCAGATCAATGGAAGAAAGAAGAAGATCCTGGCGAGAAGAAGAAGATTCCGGCGAGAACAAGAATTTGTCGAGCAAGAAGAAAAGAAGAAGAAAAAAAAGAGAAGAAGAAACTGTCGACCAAGAAGAAAAGAAGAAAGAAAAAAAGAAAAAAGAATAGGTTTTTATTTTTTTTTAGATCGAAAAACAAAATAAAAAACATCAAAAAGTTGTTTTGAAAATTTTTCACTTTTAACATTATTGTTGTTTTTGTTTTTATTTTTATTTTTGTTATGAGAATAAAATAGAAAACAAAATGAAAAATAGTAACGAACTTGTATTCAAAATCGGATTTGGAAAGTGAAAACAAAAATGGGCCTTTAAAACGATACAGGACAGGCTCTTATTTTCTGGGAATTCTTTCAAATCCATTTTATTCATTTTTTCTTCTGATTTGTGTTCTTTCGCAATTTTTTTGTTCCCTAATCTCGTTGATTCCTTTTTTTTTGTCTCAAACACTTACAAAAGAGATAAAATTACACTTCCTCTAAAACTTCTTGAGAGATTTTTCATTTTTATCTTAAGAAAAAGTGAAGGAAAAATTTGCAAGTCAAAGATAATATTTTTGTCAGTTATTATACTTTGATGCTATTAAAACTCAAATTATTAACTCGATGCTAGTTCCACAAAAAGCTCCTTAAAAGGTACTATTTACCCCTATGATATCTTAATTTTTTGGGATATTATTATTTTCCACCCTCACTTATGAGGTATTGATCATTTTCCACCCTCTAGTTTGTGTAATGGCCATTTTTCACCTTCCGTTAAGGTCTGTTAACTTTTTATCAAAAATACTATTATACCCTTCAACCTCTCTTTTTTAGTTTTTAATTTTGTTTAGATTTTTAAAAAAAATTCAACAGCACCACCAGATTCGATCTCTACCATCGATATCAGAGATGGACGGTGGAGATAACCAAGGAAAAAAAAAAAAGCAAAAAAAAAAAAAAAATTCAACTTCTTCATCTTCATCATGAACCCCAGAAACCCAGTTTCTGAACTTAGAAACCTCATCAGTTATCACCCAACTCTCACACTAGCTCCTATAGACCAAGACCAAGACTAACCAGAAAAACAACACCACCAAAACCGTTATACAAAATAGAAATAGAAACCTAGAAACTGACACCCCACCAGAAAAAAAAAAACGAAATCGAATCCATCCAATTCCTAACCTGCATCTCCATTCAACAATAGATTCTAAGTAGTTGAAAAAAAAAATGTCAAACTAATTAAAACCAAAATCAAAGTAACCACCCATTTTTTTTTTTTTTTTATATAGCAAAATCAAATTCAAAGTAAAACCAAAAAAATTCAACACTCAAATCCAACAACCAAAAGCACCCAACCACCCTCTATCAACTGATCTCTTATCAGCGGAGGAGATCAGCTCTCCAATCGTCGGCGACTGCCACAAACCCAGACCCAAAAAGAAACCCATTCACCACAATCACCACTACCACATGAAGAGAAATGGGAAGAAGAAGAAGGGGGAAGAGAAAGAGAAGGGACTCGGCAGTGAGAGGAGATCGAGCGTCGATCTCGTCTCGGAGGAAGCCGAGAGAGGGATGGTGGAAGATGATTGAATGCGTTGGGATGATGGTGGGGAAGATGATTGAATGTTTGAGAGAGAGAGAGAGAGAGAGATTTCCAAAGAGTGAAAAATCAAAGAAAAAAAAGAGTGAGATTGATGGATGGTGAGAGAGAAAATAAGAGAAAAAGAGGGAGATGGTGGAGAACTGGAGATTGATGGTGGCTTGGTGGGTGGTGGGATGTGAGAGAGAGATTGAGTGGAGATTTTTTTATATATTAAATTAATTGTTTTATATTTAATTTCATAATGATTATTAATTTTACCACTTCATTTACCGTTATACCCTTACTGACTTAATAGAGAAATAATTTTTTTAACGGAATAGTAACAGTTGGGTGCATTTTGACTATTAAGTGAAATTAGATGGTGGATGTTGGCTATTACTCAAACTAGAGGGTGCAAAATGACCAATATCTCATAAGTGATGGTGGAAAATAATAATATCCCTAATTTTTTAAATTTTAAAATATAAGGTTCCACAAACGACTTTTGAGCTTTGAGCTTGCATCAATAGCAGCCGACTCTTTTCCTGGTGGATATGCCAACGGAAGTGTTGTATCACAATCCCACATCATAGAAATGAATGAGTTCGAACTCGGATTTATATAGGAAAGATTGGAGCACTACTTTCTGACAAGTTTGTCTTCAAGACAAGATGAGATTGGTTCAATGGAATATCCCAGATCCTCACATCTACACCATGATGTTGTAGATCCAAGTCATGTCCCCTCCTCGAACCCACCAACTAGATTTTGCAAGTAAAAATTATTACCACATCACAATGAGGTTTGATGGTAGAAGATGCTTATTCAATATATATAGTAAAATCCCAAGTTCGAATCATATATATATATATATATATATTATGAACTTTTAAGTGAGAGATCTTTTATTTTAATTTCGGTAAGGATCTTGATGAAATCACATTGATTTAAAAAAAAAAATTGATCTGAATTTTTTTATGGATGATAAGTTTAGTGAAATCTATATGTAAATAAAATTTAAGAATTATTCAAGTACTATAACTATTTATCTTTTTTTATTTTATTTTATTTTATTTTTTATTTTATTTTATTTTTTAAATATGAAGGCATCGAAAAAATGGGAGAAATATAAGAAAATTCAAAACAATAGTTTTAGTACTTGAAAAATTCTCAAATTTTATTCATAGGTAGATTCAATGAACTTTCATCTACCAAAAAAAAAAAATTCAGTTCAAAATTTATAAAAATCGATGTGATTTCATTCAGGTTCTTACTGAAATTAAAGTAAGAGATCTTTTACTTGATATATCTACTAGAAATTATCAAGTGTAGGATCCCACACAAAATTCATTGAAATTATCAATGAAATTTTTTTTTACACTGATTGCAAGAAAAATTCGTGCGGGATCCCGCATTAGAAAGTTACTATATATATTGGTTCTTTCGAAAGAGATTTCTTATTTTAATTTCGGTAATGACCTTAATAAAATTATATTGATTTTTATGAATTCTGATATGAAATTTTTTGTCGATGATAATTTCAATGAAATCTATTTATGAATAAAATTTGAGAATTTTCCAAATACTAAAACTATTTATCCCGATTTTGCTCGATTTTGTTAAATATAAAGACATCAGAAAAATGAGCAAAATATAGGAAAAATCAATAGTTATAGTGCTTGAAAAATTCTCTAATAAAAACCATTTCTGACCGCAATCATCAGAAAAAAAAAAAAAAAAACTTATAAAATTTATTAATTAATTCAAAGTACCTCCCGTATGTTTTAATTTATTATTTATTCCACCTATCAATTCATTTCTATTTGGGAAAATTTAATTTTGACGTAGAAGGTTATCAAAGTAATTTGAAATTTAGTTATGTAATTAAACGATATTTGAGCTTGATCTTGCACATGTTTAACTACTATATAGGTTACTGTATAGTTTTTTGGTTAGTTTCTGGTCATTATATTTTATTTCAAGGGTCAGCAAAAATCAAGGATTTGAAAATTAGAAAGAAAAATTAAAACTAAAAAAAAAAAACTAATAGTTCTCTTCCATATAACTGCCCAGCAACTATATGGTACCCGTAGAGATTCATCAGTTGATTTCCTCACTTTTTTTTTTTATTAAAAAAAAAACAAAAAATGCATTCATTTATTTATTTAAATGTTTTTAATCTCTTAATTTTTAACTATTTTTTTTGTCTTTTATAATTATTTTATATTTTTTGAGAAAATATTGTTATGTTATTAATTTAATATTTATAAATCATTTCAATATTAAAATTTAGAAAGCATTTGAAATAAATTATGGAAAACAAATGTTTAATAA
The DNA here is from genome assembly GCA_035582765.1 of Acer negundo. Lineage (NCBI taxonomy): Eukaryota > Viridiplantae > Streptophyta > Magnoliopsida > Sapindales > Sapindaceae > Acer > Acer negundo. The sequence goes on from CM069241.1 coordinate 36,462,434, forward strand.
CAAATGGATTTTTCAGTTATTTTTTTTTTTTCAAACAAAACTTAATTAATAAGGGCAAAGTCGTATTTTTATAAATATAGTCACATTTTTTTAAAGAGAGTTTCTTTTGACAATTCAATTTTTTCTTTTTATACTTCTTTTCTAAAAACACTCCATTTTCAAAATTTAAATTTAAAAAGAAATTATAAAGACACTTCATTTTGTTACAAGATTATTATTTTTATCTTTTTTTGAATTAAATTATTAAAAAAAGAAATTATCTCTTTTAAATCATTAGATTAATTATTATATATTAAATACTCTCTCCTAAATTTTTAATTACAATATTAAAATCTTTCTCCTCCAGTACATATCTCTAATTTTTTATCTCCATTCTTTCTTGAGCAAAACTAATAGTTAAGAAAAAAAACATTTACTAATAAGATTGATTTTTAGGAACCATATGTGTGTATATATTAAAAAAAAAAAAAAGTATTTTTATTTTATTTAAAATCGAAATATGAAAATGTTTTTTGTTACTCTTGTATGTATATGATTGCCTAGAGAACTTTAATTCTTTCATTAGTTTTAGAAATTCTGAATTTAATCGAATCTAGTTGAAACAATTCATGCTTTCATATATCTTTTTTTTTTTTTTTTTTTTTGAAAATTGTCTTTTTAATATATATATATTACAGTTATAAGTTTTTTTTTTTCCTTTTGATTGAGAAAGTATGGAAATATAATATATATTTTTTGAAAAATCGAGAGATATTAATTAGGAGAGAGTGTTTAATAAGAAAATAATAGATTTAGGAGAGAGAGTTTAACGTGTAATATTTAATCTACTGATTTAGAAGAGAGATTTTTTTTATTTTTTTTTATAAATAATTTAATTAGTTTGGAGTGTCTTTAATTTTTTTTTTTTGGTCTTTTTTATTAATTTTAATTTAGGTTAAAATTGTCATTAACAAAAAAAATTTAAATTGGAGAGTGAATTAATAAGGGCAAAGTCGTATTTTTATAAATATAGTCACATTTTTCAAAAAAGTATTACACTATTATATAAATTCAGAGTTTTTTTTTGGAGGGGGAGACTTGAACCCACAACCTTCTGAGGGGTTTACTATCGGACCAACCTCATCTTATCAAATATAGTCAAAGTTGACCGTTAGTAATTTGATCAAAAGGACTAAAGTGATGCACTTAAAAACTAAAGGGGAATGCTATCTAATTTCCCCATTTTGCATTTCCCATTTACCTTCCTCACTCATTTCTTGACACGTATACATTTTTTCATTTAATAAAAAACTCTTACTTTTTGCTCCAAAACTTGTTTACGTATTTACCCATTATTAATGAAATGATAGAAGCATTCATCAAAGGTAAAATACGTAAATAAACTTTGCATCAAAAAGTGAGAGCTTTTTATTAAAAGATATTATCATTTCCCCCCCTGTTGTTTGCCATATTCATAAATTTGCTCCCTCTAGTTTTAGAAATGGTTGATATTTCCCCTGAAAATCAAAGTATTCGAATATTTACCCCCTGCCATTAGGATTTCCGTTAAATAGAGGTTTGACTAGTAAAATAATGAAAAAAATACGTTTTTACCCCTGGTTATCATTTTATCATTTATTTGATTAAAACAAATTCAACAAATATTAATAGAAATTTAAAAAAGAATATTTAAAATAAAATAAAATAAAATGGTAATTTTTTTTTAAATATTAAAAGAATAAAATTATTAAAAGATATTAAAAGAATAAAATTATTAAAAGATATTAAAAGAATAATATTAAAAAAAATAAAAAATCAATTAAACCCTAATTCTTCCTCTCTCTCCCCATCTCTTCCTCTCTCTTTCGCCACTACCAATATTAGTAGAAATTAAAAAAAAAAAGAATATTTAAAATAAAATAAAATAAAATGGTAATTTTTTTTTAAAATATTAAAAGAATAAAATTATTAAAAGATATTAAAAGAATAATATTAAAAAAAATAAAAAATCAATTAAACCCTAATTCTTCCTCTCTCTCCCCATCTCTTCCTCTCTCTTTCGCTACTACCAATATTAACAGAAATTAAAAAAAATATATTAAAAAAGAATATTTAAAATAAAATAAAATAAAATAAAATGGTAAAAAAAATTATTAAAAGATATTAAAATAATAATGTTAAAAAAATAAAAAATCAATTAAACCCTAATTCTTCCTCTCTCTCCTCATCTTTTCCTTTTTCTTCTGCCACTACCAATATTAACAAAAATTAAAAAAAGAATATTAAAAAGAATATTTAAAATAAAATAAAATAAAATGGTAAAAAAATTATTAAAAGATATTAAAAGAATAAAATTATTAAAAGATATTAAAATAATAAAAAATCAATTAAAACCCTAATTCTTCCTCTCTCTCCCTATCTCTTCCTCTCTCTTTTGCCACTCTCTTTTCTTCTTTTGTTTTGCAACCCAAACAATCGTATATGCTATTAAACTCAATTCTCAATGTTTCTTTTACCCCTGGTTTCGGTGTTGGGAGTTGGATGGTTTAGTGAGTTTGGTTTTGTTGGTGGTGGTTTGATTTGAGGGTGTTTGTGGCTACAATTTGGTGTGACTTTGGTTTTAATCTGATTTTTGGGTTATAGTAGTATGGGTTTGGATTCTGGTGTTTCTGGGTTTGGTGGTTTGTTGATGATGATTTCTAAGTTTCGACGATGATGGTGATCATGAAGATGTAAAATTTGCTTTATTAATTTTTTTTTGGTCTTTGGATTTATGGAGATCTAAAATGATGTATTTGAATAAGATGGATGATGAATAGATGATTGTGATGAAATGGATTTGATGAAATGGATCTGATGGTGAAATAATAAATATTAAATTTAATAATAAAAAATATTTATTATTTAATTTGATTTTTAGAGAGAATATCAAACATTTCTGAAACTATAAAGGGTAAATTTATGAATATGGAAAACTACAAGGGGGAAATGATAACATCCCAATTGTTTAATTTAGCTTTTTACCACATTACCCTTCTATTTTAACGGTCAAACCTCTATTTAACAGAAATTCTAGCGGCATGGGGTAAATATTTGAATATTTTGATTTTTAGGGGAAATCAACCATTTCTAAAACTATGGGGGTAAATTTATGAATATGAAAAACTACAGAGGAAAAATAATAATATCCCTTTTATTAAATGAAAAAGTATATAAATGTTAAACAATGAGTTGGAAAAGTAAATTAAGAAGGTAGATAACATTCTCCAAAACTAATATGACAAATCGTTAAACCGGCCACACAAAACCGTAGTGATTTTAGTGAAATTACCTCCCGGAAAAAAAAAATCATGATATGATCATATTAACCGTAATCTTAACGACGCCCGACCCGAATGACCCGACTTGACTTGAGTGGTTAACCGAACCACTTTCAAGAAATTTGTAACTTCTCCTGGTGGAAATTTTGCTGAAGGGAGAGAGAAGATTTTATCGAAAATGATTCTTGCAGTCTTGTTCGCAAACTCTGAAGGCAACATCCTTGTTGAAAGGTAACCGTAGATCTCCACAGTCCAATTTTTCTCATCGTCAGATCTCATATGCTACTTCTGATAGTTTTCTTTGAAATTTGTTGATGGGTTCTTTTTATTTTTTATTTTTTATTTTTTATTGGGTTATGTTTGAATTGTTTGATGTTGGGTTAGATTTCAGATGGGCTTGTAGATTTTTGTTGAAATTAAATCATTTCATTGTTTGTCTTTTCTATGCGAGTGATTAGATTTGGGTTCAAATCTTGTTGAAATGGAATTATTGTTTTCTGGTTCTTGTTAAGACTAAAATAATGTGGGGAGAGGGGTCCATTAACAGGTACTTAAATAAGTTATTTTTTATTTTTTTATTTTTATTTATTTATGAAAAGTGCAAATGAATCAAAGTCATTAATTTTGTAAGTGTTGTTAATGCAAACAATGGAAAGAAGTAATGCTATTAGCTAACCCTCAATTTTCATGATATTTCGAAGTAGATTTTTCGTCTCTCCTTTGTTGAGGTCTGTATATTTCGGTAGCTTTACTATGGAATTTGGAGGTGGGGTTTGTAGTTGATGAATATGATTTATACAATTATATGCATGTGTTTGTTTGAAATAAACGTCGGGTCTAGAATTCGCAATAATCTTAATAACAGTGTATAACATTCCATCTGTTATGAGTTTTTCAAATGGACCAAAATGAATAAATGAATAGGAATTTTGAGTTGGAGTAGTTTGAGATGTGTATAGTCAAGGACTCAGAACTATAAATGGTTTGGATACAGAGTTTAATGTAAATGCTCCTCTAGTTTGTTATCAGAGCTGTCCCCATTTCTGATTTGAGATCAAGAATGGATAATTTTGTCTGCAAAACGCTGTTAATCATTGAAAAGGTAAATAGATCACAGCATGCAGGAAATATGATATGGAATATGGTTTTGGGAAAGAGTGGCATTTGCCATAGAGTTGGTTGATGAACGTGTTGGCATTGGAGTGTGTGTTTGTGATGCTATGTTTCCACATCTGTTTAAATATTCATGTTAACCTAGGTCTTTAATGTTTTTTTTGGAAACTGCACTAGAACCACTGTTTATATCTGGGAGCAGTTTTATTGCAGCTCTGTTAGTTTAGTTCTTTTCTGCGTGGGTGTTATGTTTGTGATTACTTGAATATATAGAATGCTGGCAAAACCATCCATGTGTGTGCATTACAGTCGTTGCCATTCTGTGAGAAGGTTTTGGAAGCTCACTATATCATAATGAAGAATTGTCATCAAGTTTGCTGAATAAGAAATCCAACTTGATGGGGATTCACATGCTCTATCAGTCATTGCATATTATTGCATTTTTTGTTTTGAACTTATTTGTGTTTTCTTGGAAAAAGTGTAAATGTACCTTTACTTACTCTTTTAGGCATCCTATTTATTTTACATTCCTAGACATCTTCCTGGGAAAAATTTGTAATGGAGGTTCTGATGTGCTCAAGAGAATTCTCTGGTCATCTGTGCTTATTTGAGGCTTCTTTTCAAAGATTTTATAGGAAATTTGCATGCATGTTCTCCTCAATGTCTGTTTTTCTGTATGCCTATTTCTTGTTCATGCAACCATTAGGGCACACCACAATATGATCACTGTTCAGCTGAAAATAAAATAGGGTCATATTGCTATGGTCTCCTATATGGTTTGATATTCGGTTTACTTGCTTTAACCATGACCCCTCGATTTCTCTTTGCTTGATAACATAATAGAAGCATTGACTTGAGGGTTAATGTCTCAATCACAGGTTTAATGGAGTTCCAGCAGAGGAACGACTACATTGGCGATCTTTCTTAGTTAAACTAGGAGCAGATAATCTTAAAGGTGTCAAAAATGAAGAACTCCTTGTTGCTAGCCACAAGTATGTATTGCCTTATACTTATTTAATTATCTGATGTAGATTTAATGTGTATTTTGGTGTGTATAATTGTTATGCTGTCAGGGTGGGGTTCAGTATTTCTTTGGAGATTAATGACTGTGTAAGCAGTATTGTTTAGGACCAAACAGTAGGACCGTTAAACTTGGACTCCGCCTTCCGACCATTTGGGTACTTGGAATGGACTCTTTGAGGATTGGGTTTTGGGAAACTCTGGATTGGATTACATGAACAGGACCATCAAGACTTAGCTTTTCAATATAACTTGCATTGATGATTAATCATTAAAGTCATGCATGAAATGTAATTTTCAAAGCCTTGAAGACGTGAACAGTTGCTTTTTAAGCAAGATCTAGCAAAATTTGAGTTCTATTGAAACTTTTATTTTATATTGTTATTTGGGCATTCCTGTTTTTCGAATTCAATGTACATTATGTTTTATGTATAAATCTAAATTAAATGTTATTTCTTATGGCAGTCTGGTTGATTGTTCCATAGTTTCTTGTTGCTGGTGTCCCATTGTTCTATCTGCCAATTTTTATAGTCTAGGTTTGATGTCTTTGTTGACTACTAAGAGAACACTGAAACAATTCCTTCAAAGAATGTCATTTCAACTATGGAATGTGTTTATTAACCACATGTTATATAATTCTGAAATTATGCCCTCATATGGGAACTTGAATGTTTTAACTTCTTGATTTTAGTGTATGCTAATAATTTGTTGCCTGTTGTTATAGGTTTTGTATGGTTAAGTAATGTTTCATGACCCCTTAACATGACTGATGTGTTGTTTCTGTTAAACAATCTGGTGTTAGGTTACAGTTTGGTTCAATTGTAGCTTAAACTGTTTTGTCAAACCGTTGTTATAAAGCATGTTTCGTATTTTAAGTAATTTGCCAAAATGTTGTCATGTTGATGAAACGTTTAAGGCTCTTCCATGGAATTTATTAGGAAGTCGATTCTTGCTTTCCCATTACTTTGATGATAGAAGCTCTCTTATTTATCCACCTTGTTTGGTAAAACAATGTTTAGTTCATCCTTGTTCCTTTATGGCACATTATGATTGGTAAACTAATTCAGCTGTATTTTTTTTTTTTTCTCTTCTGCTTGAAATATTATGTTTTGTTTATATGATTTGTCTCAAATAGTTTTTTATCTATTTATCAGGTCAGTTTATATCGTTTACACAGTGCTTGGGGATGTCAGCATCTTTGTGGTGGGCAAGGATGAGTATGATGAACTTGCCTGTAAGTATATGTTACTTTCTTTGAGCATGATGCGTGTATTTTATGCAATGTGTGAATGTTTATCTCTTATTCAGCTTGATTTTGGAAAGCTTAGTCTGTTGCAATTTGAAACTTGCCTCTAGGTCTTTTAAATAGATCTTCTAATTTGTATGGTTTACAATTTGAAGTAAGAGGTTCATCCTGCCTTTTTCATGCTTTCTTTAGCTGGTTCAGCTCCATAATTATTAATTAAGATTGTGTTTCCAGCGCCTATCACATTACACAATTGTTAAGTTGAACTTCACTAAGAAATAAATAAATTATATTGTAAATCTCTGTTTTCTGTGAACGATTTTAGCATTTGTATGGAATGTGATGTAATGCATGCTGTAATCGGCTAGAAGGTGGCAATTGCATTGATTGTGGAGGTGCGAAGGTCCTCAATGTTTGAATTATCATTGATCTATTCTTCTGGATTTTTTGCAGTGGCAGAAGTAATATTCGCTATAACCACAGCTGTGAAGGATGTATGTGGAAAGATTCCATCCGAACGCCTCTTCCTGGATAAATATGGAAAGATATGCTTGTGCTTGGATGAAATAGTTTGGAAGGTTAGTTGATGATTGATCAATTTTCGGTATATAATAAAATTGATGAGAAGCTTGAAATCTTTGAGTAGCATTTTACCTTGAATGATAACAATGAATGCATCACCTTGATTTACAGTGATGATTGTCATCAGGCACTATACTGAAGTTTTTGGGCATTTTTTAATAATCATAAGCATGTGGTTCACTATGGTTTCTATCTGGAAAGATTTGTGCATTACTAAGGTCTCATTTTTAGGCACGGTGGTCGAGGCTTACTTGGAACTAATTTCGTAGTTCCTATAGCACTAAATACAGTCATAAGAACCGGAATTGAGGGGCTTGGTCAATGTAGTATTTCTTTATTTATAATCATTTTTAGCTACTGGACTAGCACTGGTTGTTGCTTCCAGCTATTTTACATATCATGTTGCGTTGTATTGTGTAAATGTTCTGAACATTTTAGCTTTTCAACATTTTGAAGGGATTGCTGGAGAATACGGAGAGAGACAGAATCAGAAGACTTGTAAGACTAAAACCTCCAACCGAGATCTGAACCAAAATCTTCGTTGAATCACCAATCTATCTTCCCCAAGACGCAAGCTTGTTTCTCACAGATATGCTCTGTAAATCTCCTGTTGAGCTTTGGAGTGACCGTTATATCATCATATTTTCAAACCTCAGTTGTAATTTTGTTGTATTTTCTGGTAGTAGGATATTAAACTGCTTGATCAATATGTGAAATTGATGATGATGTCTTATTATAATATTTCAAGATATTGAGTTCCAATAGAAAGTTGATTCATTGCATGAGATTTACTTTAGAAAAAATGCTAACCTTTTCAAATGCAATAAATTATGTGATTCCATTGTGTTTAATGGAGCACAAATTAAGATTTATGAAGACTACTTGGAAGATAAAGGGTTGACATTATGATCAAACTCCTACATTATTTTATTTATTTTTGTCGGATAATAATCCAAGTAGGTGGGGTTCAAGGAGAATCAAACTCCTATATTGATGAACCAGATAAAAACAACCAAGTTTGGTTGAGCATATATGTTTCAGCCCCAATGTTTAGTTTATTATTTTTCTATTGATTGGTAGTTCTATGTAACTTGATTGGACTAAAAATGCTATTTGATTTGTAGTTTTTAACGTATTACAATTTTAATGAGAATATTAGAGATATACTGTTATAGAATATACTGATTGCCTTGTATCGATTATGATATTGATCGAATGAAATCTAATTTTATTATTGTTGATGAGAATATCTGTTTAGCTCTATGGAATATACTTAGAAATCTGCAGTATATACTTGTTTTGTCGATTGATTCAAGGAATACGTTTGACAAACTGAAACTAGAAAAATTGGATATTCTGCCTTTGTCTCTCTATATATTACTATATATATGATTATTGTTTGAGAGGGCAGGAAAGTTGATTAATATCATCATACAATGAAGTACGGAAAGCAGCTTCGAGTTGAGGTAGAGAGAAGCATCCCAGAATGGAGAGGTGAGGTTATATCTTACAAGCGGTTGAAGGTACAACTGAACTTGACTGATCCAGGGAAGAGGGCAAAGAAGAGGCCAAGATTTTCCATTGAAAATCTTTTGGATTCTGGGAGATTTGATGTTGGTTTCACCAGATTATTGAATAAAGAATTGGACAAGGTTAACAGATTTTACATTGATAAGGAGGAAGATTATGTCATCAGATTAAAGGTATTCTTCTTCACATTCATTTCATATTTGGGTTATTGGCACCAGTCCACCTCTTAACTTTACGTGAGTTTGCATTTTACCCTTTGAACTTTTTTTTTAGACGTTAAACCCTATGAACTCTCATTAAATAGCAAACAATTTAGTTTATTACCCCCAGAACTCCTGTTTGATGGGGTATTTACAATCAGGTTTTGCCAATAAATGATAGTTCAAGGATTTAACGCTTAAAAAAAAGTTGAGATGGTAAATGCAAACTCGCGTAAAGGTCGGGGGGACTAGTGCCAATAACCCTTCATATTTTCATTGTTTGTCATTTTCTCATTTGTTGGCCTTTGCAGGAACTGCAAAACAGGGAATCAAACTTGGAATGCAGTACAGAGATGCTGAATCTGCAGAAGGATATTTTAGATTTTCATAAAGAAATGGTTTTGCTATTGCATTACACTTTCCTCAACTCTACAGGTACTTTTTTTATTTCTCTTTTCTCAAGTTGAACTTAAAATATTGCTAATGAAGCTGTAGAAATTTTCTAGAACCTGTTTGATTCAGAATTCAAATACATTTTTCCGTCTTTTAAAAGAGCAATGCTAGGAATCCCAACTTTTTCATCTCAAGTGAGGCGTCATTTGTATTGCATTGACACGTGTATACATCGCATTATCTCATTTTTAGTATTAAATTTCCAAATTAGATATTTTATATATGCAAACTTGAAATTTAAACAGGATTCATAAAGATAGTGAAGAAGCACAACAAAAGGGCAGGGGTTTCTATTCAACTTTCTTTCATGCCAAGGGTTTTGGAACAGCCTTTCTTCTCCACTGACTTGCTTTACAACCTTATGACTGAGTGTCAGGCAATGCTCCATCGCCTGTTTCTCGACGGCGAACCGTAACTCGGAATCGGCCGGCAGTTCAAACCTAGCCAATACATATACATTCTACTAAGGAGAAACAAAATTCATCTCTGGGGAGGAGCTGTCTTTGTTGTCTGACCTTTATTGTTAAACTCCTTTTACACCATCTTATTGTTAAAAGATGTTAATTTAAAGTGATTATCTAATGGTGGCGTTTCTTTACCGTTACATATTCGTTAAAAGATAAAAGGATATTTCACTGATTATTTTTTTCTTTTAGTGATTTGCCAAAAGAGTCTTGTAAAATGACTTTTATATTTTAGTTGTTACAATAAGTTGAATCTTTTTTACAAGTTTATGAGTTGAATATTTTACCTTTAAATAAACAATACAATTGAAGGATATAATTTCTTTCAATTAAAATATTAAAAAAATTTAAACAAAATAATAATAAATAAAAAAATACTTAACTAATGATTAAAATAAAAATTGAAAATTTTGTTAACTATTTAAACTAAACTAAAAGTCTAATAAATATCTAAACGTCAATGAAAAAAATTAATTAAAATTAAAATAAGACAAATAAATGAAAATTGATATAAGAAAAATACATGGACAGGAGGTCAGGAGCCTCTTGCTCTGTTTTTCTAAAAATTATGCCTCTCTTCCGCCATTCTAAACAAAACTTCGGAGGTACGCAGCCTCTACTTAGATAATGTCTTCTCCATTGGAATCACTATGTGGATTTTTATTTTTATTTTTTTAAAAAAAGTTTTTAAATTTTTAAATTTTTTAATTTTAACAAGAGTTTATAAAATTATTAATGGTTTGGTTATATTAATAAGATGAGATTCACTTGGTGGAAGTCCTTGTAAGGTTATAGTTTCAAGTCATATCTTTTCTCCGATATCGAAATATTGTAATAGTGGAAAAAAAAGGATTTGCTTATATTAATTAAAGTTGTGACCTAAATTTTGTGATTTTAAATTTCAATATCAATCCATTCGCATATCACTTCTTAGCAGAGATAATAGTGTACTTCCCATCTACATAAGTGGTGAGGGGGTTCAAATTTTACTATACCCATTTTATAAGCATATAGTTCTTGTAATTCTTAATTAAAAAAAAGAAAGAAAGAAGATTGTTTTTAAAATTTGATAAGAACCTTAAGGCCATGACCCCCCTTTCCCTAGAAAAATTGTGTTTATATTTAAAAAAAAAACATTTTTCTCACCAAATTTTTGTTTTTGTTTTTGTATTTCAGGCTTCGTTGGCCTAATCTCATTGGTATTGGTGTGAGATAACTAACTTCAACTTAGTGATTGTAATATTTATTTTCAAAAAAGGAATATAGAAATCTTAAAATTATTTTGAAAATGTTAACAACATCATCTTAAATGTTATGATGCGTTTACTAATCGATAATGAAAATCAAAGAGATTTAAGGCTTGTTCAGTAATGTTTTTGTTTTCTGTTTTTGTTTTATATATTTTCGTTTGAAAACGAGAAATTGATTTTCATGTTTTCAGAGGTTGAAAATGCTGAAAATACGTTTGGTAAAAATAATTGAAAACATTATTCTGAAAATGAAAATGCGTTTGATAGAAATAATTGAAAATAGAAAAACATATAATATATATTTAGTGAATTAAAAAATATATATTTTTTCAATATATTGTAAGAGTAAAAATAATATTGTAAGTAGTTAAATTATATATATTATCAACAAAAACATTTTTTAAAAAATATTATAATAATTCGAGATTTGAGGAGGGGGATAGACTACTAGGCCAACCTCATCAAATATGAGTAATGCAATGCTCCATAAATTCATTTCTAAATAATGTGGCATTTGAGTTGTCAACATCACATCCCTTACCAAATAATCTCATTTAACTAATAATAATGTTTATATATTATCATAGTCATTCCACAACTGTAAAGCAATCAGAGATTTGTTGTCCATGAAATTGATTTGGATTTTATTTAAAAATAATTTACAAGAAAAAAAATTGAAGATGTGTGGATTGATAAATGATTAACTATTATATATGATGTATAATTCTTTTATTATTATTTATTATTATTATGCTATGTAATTAAACGTGAGCGAATAAATGAATTTTTTTTTTCTCATTTTAATTTTTATTAAATAAGTTAAGTTTTCATTTTTAGAAAGTAAATAAGTTAATTTATTTTAAAAAGATAGATAAGTTCTTAATAATTATTGTTGATATATATGTATATATATATATAGTTTTTCTATTATTAGTTCGAACTGATATAAAAAAATATCAGTTCCTTGCATTTAGGCCATTGGATTTAAATGTTTTGACCTGACTACATGCACTTGTTAAAGCATCTTTTAAATCCAATAGCCCACATGCAAATAACTGATATATTTTATATCAGTTCGAACTAACAATAGAAAGAATATATATATATATATATATATATATATAGATGTCTTGAAATTATAAGTTAAGGACGTCAAATCACAGCCACATATTCATATTATGTTTGGGTATTTGTTAATGTGCAGCTGTGGGCCCACTGTGAATGTGAGGATATGGTTGGACGTCCTGAAATTATAAAATCAAGACGATATTGATTAGAGAAGTACTAGACCATAGATTATGGAGAAGCTTTGACAAGTGCTACACTTTGAGTCAAAGTATGTAAATCTACTGGTCCACATTATTCGTCCTGATATATTTTATAGCAGGACGAACTACATTAGAAAAATTGTATTTATATATATATATATATATATATATATATTGTGTACATTGTTGCTTGTTAGAGAGTGAAATTGCATTAATGAGCGAGTCTCTTATAAATGATCCCTTATTTTAATTTCGATAAGGACAATCATATTGATTTGAATGATTTTTGATCTGAACTTTTTTATGGATGATAAGTTCATTGAAATTTACCTATAAATAAAATTTCAAAAAATTTCAAAAACTAGAACTATTTATCTCGATTTTTTTAAATATAAAGACATTAGAAAAATGGTGAAATATAGAAAAATTCAAGAAAAATAGTTGTGTTCTTGAAAAATTCTCAAATTTTATCCATAGCTAGATTTCAATGAACTTATCATCCACAAAAAAATTCAGATCAAAATTCATTTAAATCGAATTGATTTCATGGTGATCCTTACCGAAATTAAAATAAATGATCTCTTATGAGAGACACACTGTATATATTTTTTTGTGTACGTTGTTGCTTGTTAGAGAGTGAAATTGCTTAATGAGTATGTGGGCTCATGGAATGATGGAAACGTTGTTACTTGTTAGAGAGTGAAATTGCATCAATGAGTATGTGGGCTCATGGAATGATATTATGATAGAATTGTAGTTTTAAAGCTTGAAAATGGAGTGTCGTTTTTCATGATTTTTTGAAAAAATAATCTACCAACTTGTAATGAACAAGTTTCCATCATTTTTACATCTTGGAAAACAAAAAGGGGTGTTTGGAAATGATACCAAACAACCCCTTAACTTCCGTTACAAATGTAATCAGAAAAAGAATTTAATTCATTAGATATGAGAAGGAATTAAGTTCCCTTTAGATCATGAACTTAGTTCATGGTTTGTAACTTTGATCCGAAATAATTTTTAACTGAGTTTAGTTTACCTCATAATGATTTCTTACTAGTAGACAACTAGAAACGCTCCCATCTAAAATATAAACGTAAAAAAATGTGTTTATTTTTCTTCTATCAATATGATATTGGTTTTATTTTTATATTTAAGTATTGTAGTAATTCGGATTTTTTTGGAAAGGGGAAAACTCAAACTTATAATCTCGTAATATAGGTGTGAGATATTTACCACGGAACCAACCTTATCTCGTCATTGATGTGACATTGTTGTATTTATTAAATTGAATCCAATAATTAAAAATGGAATTATATGTGTAATAATTATTCTCGGGTGAGGATGATTTCGACTTCCTCCAATAAAGAATAAAGAAAAACAAATAAAATATATAACTCGTTTCTCTCATGACAATTTTATTTGAAAATTGATATTCGCATGAAAAAGAGTGTGTTGCATAAATAATAATAAAAATTAATTTTCGCAATTGTTTGTGGACACCACCAAGTGTAAAATGTCCAAGCCAGCAGCTTCGAGTGTAGGGCACATAGCCTGTCCATTAGTGCTTGGAGAACCACGCCATAAACGTGTCTTCACTCTTCACTTTAAAATTTTTATGATAACGAAAGTTTAAGCCATTTTTTGGTTGGGGATTTTTACAATAATTTTTTAAGATATACTACTTCTACACCATTTTTGATTGGATTTACAATTTAATTTTAATTTCTAAATTTTTATAAATAAAAGGAAATTTTCAAAATTGTCCCTTTAAAATTATTAATTTTTGTTCATAACAGCATGTATAGCTTTTTATGTTTTTAACCACATATGAAAATTTATTTCATCCAATAGTCAAACAATTATATTAATATCCCCTAATCTAGAGAAAATATTGAATGAATCCCTATTTCAAGTGCCCAACTTCTTCTTCTTTTCTCTCTTCTATCTCGGTCATATTATTTTTTCACACTTTCATTTCTCTCTTTATCTGATCTGAAGCTGAAACTGATAACGTTTAATGAGAATTCTTTTTCTTCATCACCGATTCGGCATATTCTCTCTTTATCATGCTTTCTCTTTCTTCTTCGACTGTAAGGATTTTTCTTCTTCTCTAGCACTAACCGACCACTTCTCCCCTATTGTTGCCTCGTTGGTGCCTTCCCTTTTCTCTTCTCTCTTTCTTTTTCTCTCTCTAGGGTTGTGAATGTTTCACGTTGATGTTAGAATTGAGATTCCAAAAGCTGATGGGTGTGATTTTTACATGGTGTAGTTTGGATATTGAACATTTCATATGATTAAATACATGAAAACAATGTATGATGACAAAAAAGTACCAGCAAATCTTTAATAATTGCATGAACTTCTTTTTACAAATATCCCTATCAAAATATTATTTTTGTACACAATTTATCTATGTTAGATTTTTGGGTTCTCAAATTTTCAAAAATAAATGAAGCTGACTTTTCTTGTGAAAACAATTATGAAAACTGACTTTTCTCAAGTTTTTATATATTTTCAATTTCACCATGACCAAAAGACTTATATACCCTTATAAACAAGGGACATTCTAATGGTAAATGTGACACCCTATGAATAATGTAGTATTACTAAATGATCCATATAATAGTATTTAATTTAATAAAATAATAAAAACCTGATAATCCCACGCGAGCAAGCTCGCTCTTGACAGACCAAATGTCGATGTTAAGTTTAGAAAATATGTAATAAAAGTAAGGATGGGAAAAATAAGCAAGAAGAGCATATTGTGATATTCCTTCTCATAGCATAAGCATATGCTGCTTATTTCATGTCTCAACTTCTTTGAATATATGCTGTCGCCAAAATCACATGAAGATGTTAATTAATTTTAGGCTAATACCCGCCTAGAGTTTGAGTTTTGCATAAACTTGTCTAGATTAAAATATTATTAGCTTTGCGGTACTGACATAGTTATGACTATTTTCACAACTCAATAAATGGTTCCTGTTTAATAATAATAATAAAATAAAAAACAAAAAAATATAGAAGCCTTCCGCACTTATTTTAAATATTTTAAAAATTACAAATAAGTGAGAGGAATATACAACTTGACCGACCTATATAGTTTTATATTTAATTATTAATAAGCCTTTTTAAACTAGTAAAATGAAACTCAATATCACTACCGTCCAACATGGTTTGGTTGTGGTTTAGACAGGGACGGAGTCAGAAATCCAAGTTTGGTAGGGTCATTATACAAAAATAAAAAAAGTTAAAGGGCCCAAAGTGTAAAGGTTTTAATGTTTATTTACAATTCTATAATTTTTGTAAATGAATTTTAAACATTTTTTGAGAGCCGGGGCCATGGCTCCCTGAGTCTCCCTTCTCCCGTCCCTAGGAGCAACTCCAACCCACGCCAAAACCAATTGCCAAATTTCAAATTTTACATTTTCTAAGATTATTTTTTAATTTTTTTTAATTTTTAATTTTTTTTTGTGAACAGTTAAGTGCAAGGTTTGTGTTCAGTTTACTGTACTATTTTTTTTTTTTTATATAAAAAAAATTCTTTAATCGTCAAATCATTGTTTTAATTTTTTTTTCAAATCTCTAATTTAACTATCCTATATTTAATTCAAACAATATGTATTCCAAAAAAATATACGGTTGAAAAGATCTTGTTGAGATCTTTAAAATGATACAAATATTGATATATATATTTAATTAATTTATTAATTATATATTAAAATAATGTTAAACTTTTATAATAATTTAAATATTTATCGAAAGAATATTCTATGCATCTTTAGTGTAAAATTTGGTATTAAACATTGAAGTAAAAAAAAAAAATTAATATAAACATATTTCTAAAAGGTTTCTATTCAACTCTAAATTGGAGTAGAATTTGATGTCCAACATTAGAGTAGTTCTAAATCTAGGACGATAGGATACTCATTCAATATATCAATATTCGATGTTGCTGCACATGTCATTTAATTAATTTAATTGGTTAATTATTATTGGTGTAGAACCCTAAAAAAATATTTAATAATTTTCCCGACCCCAAATATAAGATAAAGGAAATGAAAAGACTGACGTACCCTTCATGGCTTTCTTAGCCAGAAAGTTCCCTATTTCTATATACGCCATTAAAATCGACTTTTTAAGTGACACCTCTGTCTCCACTCTCACGAATTTATTCACAAGATGATGAAAACACTGACTTCTCTTCTTCTTCTTCTCTTCCTTTTCATCTTCACATCTGAAGCCAACTCAAGCAGCCTTTCACTTCCTCAACCCAACCTCTCATTCAAAATCAATGCCACCAACCAGGTATCAATTTCTCTTTCTCTTCTTCTATTAGATCTTGTTCATCAGATCCCACATTCTAATCTATCTTAATTTTATCTCAATTTTTTTTTTCTTCTTAAAATTATTCAATCAAAACAGAATCAAGGTAGCTGTTCTTACACAGTAACAATTAAGACAAGCTGCTCTTCAACGAAGTATACAAGAGATCAAATCAGTCTCTCATTTGGCGACGCTTATGGCTATCAGGTCCGTATATAAATTCTAAATTTTCCCAGAAAAATTTCGTTAAATTTATTTATTTATTTATGATTTATCGGTCAACTTATGTCCGGTCCGTTCCGTTCCGGATATGTTCAGGTCTATGCACCGAGACTGGACGATCCGTCTTCACGAGCGTTCGAAAAGTGTTCTACGGACACATACACCATAAACGGACCCTGTACGTACCAAATCTGCTACCTGTATCTGTACAGAAGCGGCTACGACGGCTGGAAACCGGATTCAGTCACCGTGTCCGGATATTACACAAAGTCTGTAACTTTCTATTACAACACTTGGATTCCTGGAGATGTTTGGTACGGATTTAATTACTGTAATGGTGGTGTTTCTTCTGATTCAGATTCCAAATCGGTTATGTAGAAATCTGTGATCTTGGATTTTTACTTTTCTTTTATGTGAGAATAAGCCTGGACCGGACCGGACCGGACCGGACCGGATCCAGTTCATGTTGGGTAGTTTTAGGTCTGGGTATGTGTAAAACCCTAGATTTTGGTCTAGATTTTGGGTTCCTATCCGGTCCAGACAAATATGTTGAATCGTAAAAGTTAACCAAGACCCGGGTTTTTCTTTATATTATGAAATAGTTAATTACATTATATAAAATTCTGTTTACCAACATATTTTATTGTCATGGGGGCAAAATTTTGGAACTTGTGAGTCATGGCTCTCCGATATTTTAAATTATTATTTTTATTTAAATATCCTTAAATATCATTTGTTCATTTACAAAAACAAGGGTATTAATAATGTTAAAAACAATAACAAAAAACAAAATAATAATAATAATGTTAACCGCCAAAAATGATTGAAGAATCACCGGTAAGAAGCAGCAGAACCGGGATTGAACCTTAAAATCCCCTGCCCACTAGGAATCGTCCCGGTCTTGATACAATCAGGCTCGGCGTGATCCCGCCTTGTCTTCCAACATCGGTCCCTGTTGCAGTTGGGACCAACCAGCTCACTCCAGTCACATTAGCCTAGACAACCTACATTGTAGGAAAGGATACCAAGGAAGGAAGAGCTACCTGGGAGTTCCAAACCCTACCAAATGGACCAGTACACCTTAAATATGGAAGAACATTCTAGATTGGCAACCAAGGTCGCCAAAGGACTGATGCAAGCCTTAGAAGGTGAGCCCAGTCCGACTAAAAAAGGAACCCCAGCAGATCATGTGGTAGGTGGGCATTAATTTCGTCCAATAATCAAAAGAAATGAAGGCTAAAGGATTGACGGCCTTGATCATGCTTCATCGACCAACACCAATGGTCCGATGGCGGTCCAGTTTAGCCCTATCCAATGTCAACTCCAACCATCACCAAAGAGGAACCTAAATTCCAGAAAACAAGATGGATGTAAAAAGCTTTTAGGCAAAAAATGAAAATGATGGGAAGAAGCACCTAATGGACGATGGCAATGTCCTATAACGCGCCCCACTTGTGAAAGCGATGTCTCTAGCCAGCTCAAGCACCTCCGACCACCCAAAATCCGAGAAAGCGCCACGTAACCGCCTATGAAGCATCTACATGGACATTAAGGCATATATGGGTCCATCCTGGCCTTTCAGGGCATGTGTCGCACATGAGCTTAACATAGAGGAACGGTGAGGATTCCCCAATGACTGTCTTGCCAAGGAGATAAGTCTTATACCTACCTACTTGGCCACCTAGTCAACATTAGGGTACTATAGATGCAGTGCTCTTTCTTTTTCACGTTAATGGTTAGAGACTTAAGATCATGCACATTTTATAATTAAGCATATGCTGAGAGTTTGTAGAAGTCAATGTCCATGAAGAAGGTTGAATTTGAACATAATGTGATGTTAGTCATTAGATCATCATGAGATTTTCATAAGAATTGCTCCATGTTCAATTTTCAAGTCATAAGAGCAATCACAGCTCTTCGGGGCATGTGCCACTGTGGGTCTAACAGTGAGGATAATGCTAAGGACTTCCACATGCGAAGATCCTTCTCACCTACCACATTTAAGGCACCCTATAAATACTGCAACTCGAGAATAGTTAAAGGTTGGACTTTTGAGAAAGAAGAAGAACACTATTCTACTATAAAACGACTAGTCTCAAGAATGAGACCTATGATCGTGTAATTTGCTACTATAGGACGACTGATTTCCTTGATTGAAACCCCTATTGCACACACAGACAGAGAGAGAGAGAGAGAGAGAGAGAGAGAGAGAGAGGACATAGAGTTCTCCGATTGTAAGAGTTGTAACCTATCAAAATAAATAAGAATCATAATTCATCCCTTCTCACGCGACCCGATACCTTGTTAGCACTACCCCCTTGTGTCATGACTAGTTTCTATCACGACCGGTCCCAGTATTCTCAAGAACCAGTCATGACTAACCAATGACATCGCCTTGTCCCCTACAGCTTAACGATGCCGTTATAAACACTTGAGCCTGGTGCTTAAACCACGCCTCAAACCACAACCTGGCTCGCTAGCACACGTTTAGACCGATCCAATTGTGGAGTACAGCTCCATCCGGTCTAAA
This sequence comes from Acer negundo, assembly GCA_035582765.1. Taxonomy (NCBI): domain Eukaryota; kingdom Viridiplantae; phylum Streptophyta; class Magnoliopsida; order Sapindales; family Sapindaceae; genus Acer; species Acer negundo. The sequence goes on from CM069241.1 coordinate 36,481,937, forward strand.
TGTTGTCAATAAGTCAGCACCCAATTTTTTAGATAACATTTTGGCGTCGTCTGTGGGAAGAAATCACTAGACCACGTTGGTTACTTTCGTTTTATACTGACTTTTTTCTTGTAAATTTTGTAAAATGAGGTTTAGATCCTCCCAGGGTTAGCCAAACCCGTCAGATTCCTACTCTGACATATTTACCTAAGATACGCGGGTCAAAGAGAACGTGTTAGCCTAGCCTGACTAGCTGCAGGCCGAGAGGCCACCTGCGGCGCAACCGTTTAACTGGCCACGATCACACCAGCCTCCGTATTGCCTCCTCCTAACCTCACCTCACAGGACCTGCTCGAGCTCCAAGTAGCTGCCTTCGTAGAAGGAATCCATCGAAACATGTTTGGATCCCCTGCTCAGATTTCGTGCCCCGTTTCTTATGCCTACGAAGCCCGACCTAGCATGAGGGTCCCGGTGTTCGACAGGTTCGGTCCCACATCGCTCTTTGCCTAAAGGCTAGTTGCATCCGAACCACGTCAGATCCGATTCGTCGTCAAAGTTCCCAAGAGAGTGGTGGCCTAAAGCCAACCTGCCACGATAGACAACTCCAGAATTGAGAGTAAAACCGAGGCAGAATGGTCCAGGCTGCGGGATGGATACGGAAAAGAAGCTCGATGCGAGTCGAGAGCAATCGCAGCATCTAAGACCATTAGGGAAAAAGTGGGCTCAGAAGCCCAGTCTAGAGATAGTGACACGAAACACCTAAAGAACTAGATGGCAAATATGGCAAAGAGCTTGAAAGATCTTGAAAACGGGAAGCATTAAGGAAAGCTGAAAACCCTCTTTAATGAGATGCATGCCTCTTATCCAAAGAGGTCCAGAAGGTAGAGCTCCCACCTAAATTCAAAATGCCCACAGAAAAATACTCTAGCATAGAAAACCTCTTTAGTCACTTGGAATCCTTTATGTACCAGATGTAGGTTTAGAATGCCTCGAGAAGTGCCATGTGTAGAATGTCCCTCTCAATGCTAAACAACTTTGCCAAGACTTGGTTTAGGAAGCTCCCTCTGGTAGTGTAGAAATCTTGCTTGTCAGGAGATTTCTACACCAGTAAATGGGTGAAACTGTGCCCCAAAGACCCTATCATGCTTCGATATTTGGTGCAAGAGCGAGGGGAGTCGCTCAAGTTGTATGCAGAGAAATTCCACAAGGATGTGATCTAAATAGGTGTCTTCGATGAGGGGGAGACATTCAGTAACTTCAGAAAGAACCGGTGGGTAGAAAAATTATAGAGATCATTCAGTAAGAATAAACCAAAAACCTACCACGAAGTGTACATAAGAGCCTTTGATTAGGTCGAAATGGATGAGCAATTCTGGGTCAAGATGGAACATGATAAGGCACGAACCGCGAAAAGCCCGAAGAAGGAGGGTTATAAGGTTGAACCGCTTCAAAGGAACAACGATTAGCCCCTAAACAGATCCTCTTTTCGTCTACCCCCACTCCTTCCAAACAAGAACTGGTTCCCAATCAAGAGATCCCTACCTCGTAGGCCCTCATCGATCCGGGTGACACCCCCCACCAAGGAGGTCAAGGGTGAGTGACCAAGAGGAACCAGTTTACAACCATTACACTCCACTCAACGTCCCTAGAGACTCAGAGAGGTTATCTACCTAGCCATCAAGAAAATGGCCTCCTTAAGAAGCCAGGCCCCATAAAGCTCCATTAAGACTGAAGAAACAGGTTCAAGTACTGCGACTTTCACGAGGATGTAGGGCACAACACGTCTAAATGCTTCAACCTCCGTAACCAGATCGAAAGCCTGGTTAGAGGTGGTCTGCTGGTAGACTTCTTACAGAAGGTGAGGAACGACTTTAAAAATGGGAATGAGGTACAAAGGGCACTCACAGAAGAGGAAAAGAGAAAGAAGGACAAATGAAAAGATCTCTTGCAAAAAATCCAAATAATCAACACCATTATCGGGGGGAGAAGGGCGACCATGGCAGGAGCTTCTAACAATTCAAGGAAAAACTATGCAAGGAAAGTATTGCGGCTCACCGAGGGGGAACATGTGTTTAGGGTTGCCCGAAAAGTGCCGATCGATTCCCTAACAGCCAGATCATCTTCACTGAAGACGATGTCAACAACACCATCGTACCTCACGATGACCTTATGGTAGTGACGATTCAGGTGGCCAACTGTCAAGTACACCACATCATGATCAATAACGAGAGTAGTGTGGATATCCTTTTTAAAATTGCACTGGACCGGTTCAAGCTGAAGGATACCTACTACAGTAACTGCATCATTCCCTTATACGGATTCACTGGGGCCTCCATTCCTCTTGTCGGGTCCATGATCCTGCTAGTCATCATTGGAAAAGCCCTCGTATAAGTGATCACTATGATAGAATTCGTTGTAGTCTATACCCCAAGCGCGTACAACATCATTTTAGGGATGCCCTTCCTTTTAAAAATCAGAGGGGTGCTCTCTATTTACCACAACGTCTTAAAATTCCCCGTGAAGGACCAAGTAGGGGAACTTAGAGGAAATCAACAGATGGTGCGAAATTGCTACGTCATCTCCTCTAACCCTATCGTGCTGATGAAACAATGTTCTCAAATCACAACGAGGAACCGAGCATGCTCGAGTGCAAGAGAGGTGGAGATGGTTCTGCTGGACTAGGTTGGCCGTATGGAAATCGACAATATATGAACCGATAATGAGAAAGAGAGAGGAAGAAGATGAGGATAACCATGCTAGAGGACAACCGGTCGAGGAACTATAAGTCGTGATGATTAGGGGCGGAAACCCCTCAAGAATAGTAAAGGTTGGGACCACAATGGGACCGGAACTAAGAACAGCCCTAGAGCAGATCCTGCATGACTACCGTGATGTGTTCGCTTAGAGCCACGAGGAGATGCCCGACATCCCATGGATCTGATATGCCACTGACTCAATGTGGACTTGACCTTTAAACCGGTTAAGTAGAATAAAAGAAATTTCAACCTTGAGAGGAATATAACAGTGCATGAGGAAGTTGACAAGCTCCTCAAGGCAGAGTTCATTAGAGAAGCTCGGTACCTATAGTGGATCGCTAACGTGGTCATGGTTACTAAGGCCAATAGGAAATGACGCATGTGTGTTGATTACACCGACTTGAATGGCGCATGCCCTAAAGACAACTTTTTGTTACCCAAAATAGACCAATTAGTAGATTCGACCTTGGAGAACATGCTTTTTAGCTTCACAGACACTTTTTCAGGCTACAACAAGATTGTGTTGTATTTTTTGGACCGAGAAAAGACTAGTTTCATCACCATCCAAAGCCTATATTGCTACAAAGTTATGCATTTTGGGTAAAAAACACCGATGCCACGTACTAGAGACTGGTAAACATGTTGTTCAAAGATCAGATTGAGAAGACCATAGAGGTATATGGATGACATGATCACCAAGTCACAACGAGTGGAGGACCACGCTGAGCACTTGCATCAAACATTCGAAATGCTAACGCGTAACCAGATGAGGCAAAATCTCAATAAATGCACTTTCGGTGTCTCAGCGGGTAAATTCCTTAGATTCATGGTCCACTAGCGGGGGATCGAGGTAAACTCGACAAAAATCAAGGCCATCCTTGATCTGGAATCCCTAACCAATCTGAAGCAGTTACGGGGGTTGACTGGTGGAATAGCTGCCCTCAACTGGTTCATATCACGCTTAACTGACAAATACCTCCCATTCTTCCAAGAAATCATGAAGGAGAAAACCATTACCTAGAGTCTAAAGAGCGAGCGCGCCTTTTGCGAACTTAAAGAATACTTGGCCAGCTCGCCTCTACTGGTCAAACCCTTATTAATTGCAACTCTACTTAACAGTATCAACTATAGCGACCAGCGTGTTATTGGTCAAAGAATGCGAATGAGGGGTTCAGAGGTTAGACTACTATGTCAGCTGATCTTTGAACAAGTCGGAGAAAAACTATACCCTATTGGAGAAGTTGGCATTTGCCTTGGTAACATCATCCTGGAAGCTACATCTATACTTTTAGGCTCATATCGTGGCAGTCATAACCGATCAACCCTTGAGGCAATTCTAACAACGCCTCGATGTATCAGGCCGACTTATCATGTGGGCTTTAGAGCTCACACAATATGACATCCAATTCAAACCAAGAACCACTATCAAGGGTAAGGCCCTAGCAGATTTCATGGTGTAATTTAGCTATATCGAGCCGAAGGACCAACCCATGAAGCTAGAGGTGGCAAGGTTCCAGTTCCGATTCTAGTTCCCGGTTTGGGTGGAACCGAAATCGGAACCGGCCTAGACCGGTTCCGATTTCGGTTCTGGTTCTGGTTCTGGTTCTGGTTTTAGAACCGTCGGTTCCAGTTTCGGTTCCGACAGAATCGGCTAATTTTTTTGTTTTTAACAAAATATTACATTTTATTTATAAAAAAAAATAAAATGTTAGAAAGAACATTGTAGAGTATTGAGCCATAACCCATAACCCTTGTCCAAGTAATTATGTTTTCAATTCCCTTCTCCTTCTTTTTTTATAGGTTAGACATCTTATTCACTTCCCTATTTTTCCAATGTGGGATGTGGGATAAAGAGTAAGAAGTCATTAACTGATTTTTTTTTTTGATACATCATTAACTAATTTCATGTATTAATAGCCTATTGGAATCTAAAGACCTATTGGAATCATTAATCTTTTTTTTTGAACTATTACAATATTCCATATTGCGGTATAATTCAAATCTAACACAAAAAGAAATAATTGAAATATTTGTTAAAAATGCATAATATGACTTCTTATCCTTCATCTCAAATCTCATATTGGAAAAATAGAGAAATGAATGAGATGTTTAACTTATATAAAAAGGAGGAGAAAGGAATGGAACACATAATTGTTTGGACATGGGTTATGGACCATGACTCAATACTTTACAATGTCCACTCTAACATTTTATTTTTTTATAAATAAAATATAATATTTTGTAAGGTAAAAAAAATTAAAAAAAAAAAAAAAACTGGAACCGAGCGGTTCCAACCGAACCCGAACCGTCGGTTCCATTCCTGTTCGAACCGCCCGATTCCGAAAAAATTGGAACCGAAACTGAAAAATTGGTTTCGGTTTCGGTTTCGGTTTCGGTCCGGTTCCACTGTTGGAACCGAAACCTTGCCAGGTCTACATGGAGCTGGTCCCCTATTTAAGGTAGAAAAACGAGACAACTGAGGAATAGTGGCCCATGAAAGCCAGAGTGTGGACACTTCACGTTGACGCAGCATCTAGCCAGCAAGGATATGAGGTCAGAGTTGTGCTGATCGACCTTGATGGCGTGGAATGCTGCCATTGACATTGCTTCATATTTGAGTTCCGTACCACGAACAATGCGGAATACAAAGCGCTCTTGGAAGGAATGAAAGCCACTCTGGAGCTTGAAACAGAATACTTGGTGGTCAAAAGCAACTCCCTCCTTGTAGTCAACCAAGTCAATGGCGCATATCAGACCAATGGAGATAACACGGTAGCCTATTTGGAGAGGCCCAAAGAAACGATGAACAAGTTTAAAGGAATTAAGATCGAGCAGATTCCTAGAGGGGAGAACTACCAGACGAATGTAATTGCCAAGCTTACCACTGGGAATGGTCAAAAGTTGCTCTAAGGAGTCCCGTTGCAACTCATACCCCGATTGAGCATTTCAAGAGGATGGGAGGTCCACTCGGTCGAAAGACTCCCATGTTGGATGGACCACATCGCAAAGTATCTGCATAGCGACTTACTGCCAAGTGACCCGGTGGAGGTAAAGAATACTGCCTCATAGGAAGGGGAAATCCCCGCAACTGCTGATTTGTCTGCACCCGAAATACGCTCGATGGGCCTTGAGAGAAGTCAACTTAGGGATTTGTGGTGATCACTCTGATGGAAACACTTTGGTGCATTGAGTCTTGAGAATGAGTTACTTCTGGCCGACCCTCCACGAAAATGAAAAATAGTTTGCCCAGTTATACCCCCAATCATGCGCCCTCTGTCAGAAGGTTGATAACCTGATGCACCAACTGTCGGAAAAGCTCTCCTCGATTAGCGCACCCTACCCTTTCGTGATGTGGGGAGTAGACTTGATTGGACCCTTGCCAACCACGCCTGGTCAGGCTAAATACGCGATTGTGGCAATCGACTACTTCACTCGTTGGGTGGAGGCGGAGCCGCATTTCGAGCCATTGCAATACTAGACTTTGACCCCCTTTTCCTTTGCTTTTGTTTAGTTCTTAGGTTAATCGAGTGTCTAATGTCTTGATTAAGGCTTTTGCAGGTTACTATTGATAGTAGGGGTGTTTTGGTATAAGAGAGAAGATTCTGGGGCATAAAGTGCAAATTTGGAGAAATGGAGCATTTGTGAAGATATTTCCGTGATTGAAGTGCCGTTCTGGCCAACCGTAGCAATCGGGCGATAGTGTTTTCCACGGTTGAATTGCTGCTGCGCATCAAAGGATGCCAAAGTGTTGCCGTTGTCGAAGTGCCATCTTAGCAGACTGCGGCAATGCCGCGACATCTGCCGTCGTCATCTCATCCTTCTAGAAGGATTCTTGCCCTATTTGGAACCCATATATATACCTCTCTTTTGTTTTTCAAATCTATCATCATCAACCACACAAGAATCACTCAAGTTGCAGCCTTTTTACACCATTTCATCACCCTTTTAACATATTCCTTTTTACTCAACCATATCCATCCATCTTTGGAAGTTTTGGAAGCAAGAAGTAGAAGAATCTCAAGAAAGGAAGCTCTCATGACTTAAATGGGTTTTCTCTACTCTTTTATCTTCATTTCTCTTCTCTTTTTCCATTGATGTGTAACCAAACCTTTAGCTAAGGGATTGATGTAACCGTATTGGACTATTCTGTGTAATTAATTAGTTTATTTCTCTTAATTCAATTCGATTTTAGTCTCAATTATTTGCATTAATTGCTCTAATATCTCTACTCATGTTTTGATGTAATCACAAGAAACATGGGTTTGTGAGTTAGTTTATATAAGAGGTTAAGTTTAGATGTGGGTGACCATTCCTTCTAAATCTCACCCCAAGCTTAGTAATTGGGAAAGTTGGTTTATGCATGGCCATGCTAGGTCAACTTGGCTTAGAGTTTTATGTTAAATAGGGGAATTGACTAGGGATGATAGTTAAACCTGAACCCGTGGGGCCTGCCCGAACCCAACCCGCTTAAAGAGGGTTTGGGTTAGGATAAGTGTACCCGTGGCCGGGTTTGGGTTTGAAAATTGTACTCGTCACGGCTTCGGGTTCGGGAATGGATTTGGGAAAAAATCTATACCTGAACCCATGCACCCGTGAACAATAAAAATTATATAATATTTTATTATTTAAAATGTTATAAATTTAAACTCCAATAATATATTTTTTTTAATTATATAGAGAATAAAATGAAAACATTTCAATCTTTTTAGTGTTTTTATTTTTTAAAATTATAATATTTAATATATTTAAATAATATAGAAATAATTTTCAAAAAAAATAAAATTGGCGGGTTCGCAGGTTTTACCCGTGGACCCGTTTGTTTCACAGGTTTATGGGCTGGTTTGGGTATCCCTCAAACCTGCAGGTAAAACCCGAACCCGAATCCGAATCCGAACCCGAACCCGTTTATTTTCACAGGTTCGCGGGCAGGTTTGGTAGACACAAAATTTCACGGGTTTGGGTTTGGGTTTGGATTTGGATTTTACCAAACCCGCCCCATTGCCATTCCTAGAATTGATCATTGCTTGTTACATGATCATATGTAAGTAATGGGAAAGACCTAGAACTTAATGTATTTATCTTAAAACAAGCCCTAAAATTGGATTAAAGTGCTTAATGAGACTAATTGAGTGCTTTGAGTGGTTTAAGAAAGGTTGCATCGATTCCTTAGTGCCTTCTCCCATATATTCTCTACTTGTGTGTTTGATGTGCTTAATTTAGTTTTAAGTTACAAGTTTGCATCCAAAGCATTATGCAATTTAATTTTCACGCACGTAGAGTAGATTTTTTCTAGACTAAGTAGTATTCAACCGATAGAATCACCAATCTCAGTGAACGAACTTTAATTTTAATTGAATGTAAATTTTACTACATCAGCTGCTGAGCCACATCACAGAGGTCAACACAACTGCCTTCATTAGAAAGAACATGGTGTGCATGTTTGGCGCGCCAAAGATCATCATCACCGACTCGAGGAAGCAGTTTGATAACTTCAATTTTAAACACTTCTATGAGGGGTTAGGGATCGAGTGCCGCTTCGCTTCGGTCGCCCATCTTCAAACCCACTCTTGGTGAAATCCACAAACAAAACAATAAAGAAACTACTGAAGAAGAAGTTCCAAAAGAAGAAGAGGGGATGAGCAGATGAGTTGCCTAATATTCTGTGGGCCTACCGCACCACCTAAAGTACCGTGAATAGGGAAACCTCTTACTCTTTAGTAGTCAGGGTAGAAACAGTCCTACCCATCAAGCTGAAACTGCCCACTTTCAGAGTTCAACACTATGGCCATTAGAGCAACGAAGAGAAGTTGATAGCAAGCTTCGATCTCTTGGAAGAGAGACAGGTCAGAACCGCGGAGCAAATAGTCGCTTACCAGCAGAAGATTGCCATGTGCTTCAATAAGCGGGTCAAGGTTAAAAATTTCAAAAAAGGAGACTTGGTCTTCGGAGAGTGACCCAAAACACCAAGCGCCGATCAAATAAGGTGTTGGCACCGAATTAGGAAAGACCTTACCTGGTCAAAGTAGTGGCCTATACCGGGGCATACAAGTTAGAAGATATGGATGGATATCCCATCGACCACACCTGGAATACAGACCACCTGAAGCGTTACTACCCCTAGAAGACGAAGACCATAAACTAGCCTCCCGTAAAAATCCAAAGCACTCCACTCAATCAATCTTCGAAGGATTGAACCATATGAAAGCCATTTATGAGCCAAGCTCCCACTGGAAAAATCCAAACAGGCTCTAGTCCAATTGTCGTAAGCAAAACCAAGCTCCTATCAGAAAATCCAAACAAGTTCTCTTCATCCCACGACTGTGGTAGGCTGCGCTCCTTCAAGAAAAAATCAAAGTCAGTTTTATTTTTATTTTTTATGAGCCAAGCTCCCACTGGAAAAATCCAAACAGTCCCTGGTCCAATTGTCGTAAGCAAAACCAAGCTCCTATCAGAAAATCCAAACAAGTTCCCCTCATCCCACGACTGTGGTAGGCTGCGCTCCTTCAAGAAAAAATCAAAGTCAGTTTTTTTTGTTTTTTTTTTTGTCAATGATGTAAGAACATCTCATTGGCTCCAGAGAGTCGGGATAATTCAATTAGAATCAAGCCGACTTGCTCTTGGAGGAGTTGATCGGCAGCACCAAGACCGGAGGAGGAAAGATCCTCATCTAGCGATGCCGATATGGCTAGATCGGCGACGCTAGAGGAGGATCTCACCTCCTCCGATGTCGGTTGCGCTCTTCCAAGTTTTCTATCATGGAGAAGATGAAGGAGATGAACTGGGCTCTAGACGAATGACGAAAAGAAAAAAAAAGGTAAGTTTATGTTTTTATTTATTTTTTATTTAAAAAAAAAACAAAGTTCAAAACAAAAAGAAAAACAACTAAAAGTTGTTTTTTAAAATTTTCACTTTTAACATTAGTTTTGTTTTTATTTTTTGAAAATAAAATGAAAAACGGTTAACTGACGTAAATTCGTAATCGTTTTTAAAAAACAAAAACGAAAACGGCTTGAAAAACAACTACAGAACAGGCCCTAATTGTTTCAAGGTCCAGTTTTGAGACTGATTATATGTCCTTAGCACAAGTAACAATTGATAGGCTGTTTGGTTGAAAGATTTGATGATTGAAATTGGCATTGTTTTAGCTCAAGCTCCAATTTTGCGTAACAACACATGAGCTGGTTCCTTATTCCTTATCAAAGAATCTAGTGAGGCAATCTAGTCCTCCGTACTCTAACAAAACATATAGAGCTGGATTTAAGATAAAACTATAAGCTAAAGAGTTTCAACTGAAGATCAAGAATGAAGTCGCAGTTGTAGTGTTAACAAAACCTCTTGGAATCAATAGGTTTGAAAGTCTAAGGGACAAACTGATCACCTTGGAGACGGTGGAGGAGATAGGCGAGGGGCCGACAGTTTTATTTTGATTTTAAAGACCGGCAAGTTTCATTTTGATTCATAAAACTTGTCTTTATATTATTAATTAATTTATGAGATTAAACGGTATTACATTTGATTTTTTAATAATTTAGTTTTTAAATATTAATATATTTGTCTTGTAAAAACTTGAATTTTTTTTTTGTCTCGGACTCTCAGCCTTCCCAAAGCCGAAATCCTGGCTTTGCCCCTTCTAGTTAGAGAAATCCAAATTTCCTTTGAGGGGAGGATGTTAAACTACCTTATTTGACCCCAAACTTCATGAACACTACTTGAATTACAGAACACATTGATTGAAAAGGAGCAAGTAAGAAGATGATATTGGCTGCAACAACAGAGACAATAGCCCAAGGATTCTTGAAATATTTTCCACTGAATGTTATCTTCAACCTGTGCCAAGGAGTTGTACAATATCTGTTCATATCTTCAACAAGACCAGCAAAATAGAAATTATCAGGAATGATACTAGTCTCCTTGACAAGGCTTTGAAATAGAGTAGACACCCCAACACTGTCGGGCAGCCAAATTTCGATAATTCCAAAATAGACGAGCAAATCAACATCCTTGGGAGTCTTAACAAGGAGATTGAAGAGGACAACGAAGTCATTTATGCAATTGGTAGAGCCATGACATTGATCATCCAAACATCCTTTGAGGGGAGGATGTTAAACACTTAAACCACCTTACTTGATCCCATACTTCATGAACACTACTTGAATTACAGAACACACTGCTTGAATAAGAGCAAGTAAGAAGATGATATTGGCCGCAACAACAGTGACAAAAGCCCAAGGATTCTTGAAATATTTTCCACTCAATGTTATCTTCAACCTGTGCCGAGGAGTTGCACAATATCTGTTCATATCTTCAACAAGACCAGCAAAATAGAAATTTTCAGGAATGATACTAGTCTCCTTGACAAGGCTTTGAAATAGAGTAGACACCCCAACACTGTCGGCGGGCATCCAATTTTCGATAATTCCAAAATAGACGAGCAAATCAACATCCTTGGGAGTTTTAACAAGGAGATTGATGAGGACAACGAAGTCATTTATGCAATTGGTAGAGCCATGACATTGTTCAAATGCCAAGAGATTCCTGAACAGAAGTTCTGTTTCTTTTACTACCTTCAAACATGGAATCTCCAGAATCCCACTTCGGTAGTTGAATTTTATTTCGAATAAGCTATTTTTTGATGACCTCTTGAACTTGACTCCTGCCTGGTGAAGCACCGTCACACTTGGTGTGGTCAGAGTTCCAAGGCTCGTTTTCTTGGGCCTATCCGATTCTGAAGGAACAAGACAAATGCTCAAGAAATCAACCAAATGCTCTACTTTGTCGAAACATTTGTTGTCCAAGTTGTCATCAATTTTCGAAAAATCCCACATATCTTTGGTGAAGTCGTGAATGAGCTTTTTTATGGGGGGCTTGGTATTATCTCTGGAAGACATGGATATGTTGGCCTCCGCGAACAATTCCTCAAGAATAAAGAATGGAAGCTGATTTTCAAGCAAGCACATGTCGAACATTATATCAACTATCATCCAGGGTTTAGCGAATATACGATCATTTCGACTTTGCAAATTTCTAAATTTGCTCTTCAACAGGATCTCAATGATGAAGGCTGCATCGACTAAAATCATCTTGACAAATTCATCGCTGCTAAGATCAAAGTCTTCCGCGTAAGAATTGCACAATTTGTCTTCATTTGTTTTTATAATTCGTACATAATCATTCATGTTTGCATTGGTTCTTTGAAGAAATTCTTGGAGGTATTTTCTTTTGTGCGCTTCCATTGGCATTAACTTGTCTGTACCATGGTGCATGGGGCCAATGGAGACTACTTGTGGAGTGAAAGCCTTTTCATTCAATTCACGCAGTCTCTTAGGAACTCTGTAAATACAGTTGTAATCATCCAATAAAGGATTCAGGCTTTCCAGCTCTTCATTCAAAGATGTTGATAGCCTTTCGATGTCGATAATGCAGGGCTGGTCCTCAGATTTTGGGGTCTGAAACGGATTATAAAATGAGGCCCTCGATCCTCTATGTATATTTACTTAATTTTTTTTTTCTCTAGTAAATAGTAAATACTTATAAAAATTAATATAATAACTAAAAATCAAGACTACAATACAACAAAATAGCAAATAAAAATCACCGATTATTTATTATTATTTTTTTATAATTACATCAAACAATATATCACTTAAACATTACCTGTTTCACATTTTTAGAAGTAAAAGTACTAATTAAGTATTATAATTGTGTTTATTTCAAAAACCCTATAATTGATTTCAATTTGTTTTTTTTTTTTTTTGAATGTTTGATAGATTGATACACTATTTAGTTAAGTATTATAATTGTATTTCTTTGGTGGGCCTTTAAACAAACATATATATATATATATATAAAAGGTAGACATCCAAAATTTTATATGGTTAGGTATATATTGTCAGTTTAAAATTAAATTAAATTTAAAAAATAAAAAATAAAAAAAATAAAAAAATAAAAAAAAAACATGAGCCTCCAGACTTATTTAAAAACCGAATATACAAAGTTTAGTTTCTACCTGAAATTTTAGACCCTTGTAAAACAGGGGTCTTAGACGGTTGCCTCGTGGGCCTATGCCCAGCGCTGGCCCTGCGATCATGGCATTATTATTGCCTCTGTGCGCAGCTTGAAGCTCCATTTTCTAACTCGCTGTTACAATTAATTGGGAATCACTGTTACTCTGAAAATTGAAAACATTACTAACTATAAGAAATCAAGTTGGTCAAGCTTCTGTAAAATACCAGTAGAATTTCTAAAAAAATTTCAAAATATAAGTACCACAATAACTTTCATTCACTCATACAAAACGCAATGGAAAAGGCCTAGAGAAACTATTATTATTATTAGTATTATTATTATTATTTATATTATCATTTAAACCGAAGGATAGGGACAGTTTTATATTTAAAAAAACAAGGGTTTTTTTGTTTTGTTTTTATTTTTTTATTTTTTTCAAAATAACATGAGCTAAATTGATAATTATTTAAACAACAAGCATGATTGTAAAATTATCTCTCCAATTTTTTTTATAGGGTAATGCTATACATGATACATCTCATAAGTGGATATGGATCCTCTCGAGTGTTCTCACCTTTATAATCAATTAACTTATGTCTAGTACGTAAATCAATGACATGAATTAAATTTTATGTATTTATCCAACCAAATAATAGAATTAATCCGGACCGTTGATTTACTTATTAAATACGTGTCAATATATTATGAAAGTGGGAACACTTAAAATGAGAAGGGGATTCAAATCCCTCACAAGTTGGGGTATGGATTGGAAACTTGGAATGTCTAACATATCTGTTTATTTAAGAATTAAATTTTATTAATTATCCAACTCCATTACTTAATACTATAAAATAATAAACCTATTTATAATAAATTAGTCTCTCACTTTTTTAACTAATAAAAAATTAGTGTCTAGACCTACTAAATTTCGTCTTTTCTATCTTAATTAGGGGTGGACACAAAGGGTGTTTGGTTCGATTAATAAATCAAACTCAATTCGATTCAAACTGAGTTAAGTTTTGAAAACCGAATTAAGTTTGGTTCGGGTTCGGTTTTGGATATTCGGTTTCGGTTTTAGATATCCAAAACCGAACCCGAACCAGTGAACCGTACCAAAAAAAGCCCCATCTCTTTCTCCTCACTTGCCCATCTAGCTAGCTAACAAAACCTGGAATGGATATTGTTTTTTTTTTTTTTTTCTTTTCCAAAACCAGGTACCGAAGAATGTAAAAGATGGGATTTATATAGCTTGCATATAAGATTGTAAATTCATATTTCTAACTCATTAAATTTACTCCTCTTCTCTGTCAAAAACCTTTTTTTTTTTTTTACCAATCTGTCAAAAACTTTGTTACCTTTCAGTTGTTCTAATTTTCAATACTTGAAAGTATAACGTTTGATTAATTTGGTTAAATCAAATCTATTGCCTTGATTCTAACCTTAAAAGCCGAAAACGGTTCAAACTTTTTTTTTGGATACAATATTTTAAGAGTTTCTTAACTTATAATGTTATAGGATCAATACTCGTTTGTCTCGAATTTAAGGCTCAATAGATGAAGAAATCAAAGGTACTTCATAGAATTCAAAGATTTTTGATTATGAGAAATGAGAGAGGGGATTGTAAAAGCTTTAACATACGAATAGCAGTGTTATCTTTCACAGTCCAAGCTGAGACAAGCATAAAGATCAAGAAAACAAAGGGAGTTACAGATGTTTCAATGAAATATCTGCGTACTTACAATATTTCTTAAGATCAAGAATTGGCCAGCCTCAGAATTTCTGCTTCTGCAATGGATTTCTTCCTTGGTATAGACAATGATGGACTCCCTTCATTTGCAAGACTATGTTGACGGTGAGAGATAATTAGTGAACTCCCAAAAATAAAAAATTAGGTGCGAGTATATATATATATATATATCATCCAAAAATAAATTCCTTTCTTCCACATGAGCAAAATAATGTTGCAGACTTGCAGCAAGGAATCATTCCTTTCTTTTTATTTTATAGGGCCAAATTGCATAAACCTACTCCGAGTTTAGGTATAAATATTGCAGCTATATCGAAGTTTTGCCCAAGATTACACAAATATCCCCTGCCGTTAGTGATATTCCGTTAGAACTTAATGGGTGAGGGGCAAAAATGTATTTTGATCTATTAGAAAGAGAAAATTATTTTTTTAAGAGATTTTTTCGTTACAATCCAATTTTTTATTTCTTTTTATACTCATTCTTTAAATACATTCCATTATAAAAATTAAAATTTTTAAAAATTCTAAAGACACTCAATTTTTTTCAAAATCATTCTTTTTAACTTTTGACACTCATTTTTTGAAAACGTTATATATATATATATATATATATATAGTCTTTCTATTATCAGTTCGAACTAACAAAAATTATATCAGTTCCTTGTATGTGGGTCACTGGATTTAAATACTTTTACTGACGAGTGCATACAGTCAAGTCAAAGTATTTAAATCCAGTGGCTCACATGTAAAGAACTTATATAACTTTTGTTAGTTCGAATTGATAATAGAATTTCTGTATATATATAGGAAAATTTTCAAGTTAGTGCGTCATGATATAACTCCATCAGTGCGTTGAATGTGGATCATTAGATTTATATGTTTTAACTCAAAGTGTATGCACTTGTCAAATTTCTCCATAATCTATGACCCACATACAACGCACTGAAGGAGTTATATTAGGACACTGAGGAGAAAAGAACTGTGTGTGTATATATATATATATATATATATATATATATAGGGTAGGATCCACAACCCCATTTTTTTACACAATTTTGACACAACTTCTTGGCCATCGGATCTTACTGCTTTGGATGGACAAGATTTAATTACTTTATTCTCTCATTTATTATCTTTCCTTATTGAATGAAATAATGCTTGAGTACTTACCGATCAATACCCCAAATACTGATCCCACCAATAGGAGTGTAGCACGTGGCCTTTTTTATTTTACTTTTTACATTTATCTTACAAATTGGGTCATGTGCTGCACTTCCATTGGTGGGGTCAGTATTTTGGGTACTGACCAATCAGTACCCAAACATTATTCTATTGAACGCATGGTAGCAGACATTGTCTCTCACCTATTTAATATTTTATCTTTTCAAAATATTATTATTTTATTCAATTCTTTCGCCTTATTTAATTTTTTTTCTCTCTTTCTTTTTTTCTCTCTTTCTCTCTTTTTTAATTTTCTTATCATTTTCCCTTTTACACGTTTTTTTTTTTTCCTTTCTTTTTCTATTTTATGGGACCAAAACATAACTTTGACTTTAAATCCCTTTTTTTAATTTTTTTTTTTTACCATTCTTCTTTCTCCATTTACTTCATCTAAAACTAGAAACTTTATAAATTTAATCACTTTCTCCTTTTCAATCTCCTATTTTATTTTATTTTTTATTTTCCAATGTAGGTCCTCCATCAATGGAGGTGAAACAAACCACCAATGGAGGCTTGTTCGATGACCTCCAATGAAGGTCGATGAAGAAAATGAAGAAAAAAAAATCTGGAAATTTCTTATTTGCCAATAAGTCTCGGAAATATCAAAATAAGTCTCGAAAATACTCATATAAATCTTAGAAATACAAAAATAAATCCATAAAATATCAAAATAAGTCTCAGAAACACCAAAATAAGTCTTAAAAATAAAAAAAGTGCGAGACTTATTTTTGTGATTGTGTTTTAAGGGTATTTGTGTCAGAAACACATTTTTTTGCTATTAAAACTTAAATTATTAAGTTAGTGTTAGTCCTAAAAGTAGATGAGTAAAGATTGTTAGAAAATTTTTAAACCCTAAAATAAAATGAATCATAATAATAGATGGACTATTGTAATATAATAAATTAAAAATTGAGATATTATGGTTTATTGATTGAATGTGTTAGGTATGTTAAATTAAAACTATTAGAAATAAGAAAATTTTAAAATAATAATTCATGATTTAAAATAAAATAAAATTGAATTAAGTAACGATAAATTGAGGGTAGACGAAAATTTGACAAAGAAATTGGAAAAGGGTGCAAAATAAAAAAGACATTAAAATAATTATTAAAATTAGAAAATAAAATTGAATTCTTAATCACTTAAAAAAAATAAAATTATTTGTTTCTTTTTAGTCCTCTATAGTAAGTCTTATTTGGGAAAAGTTCATTTCTAACCCTTTGAAACATCGATTAATTGTTTATCTACTTTCAAATTTTATTTGTTTATAACCTAATTTTTGCGCTATTAATGTAATGCCCCTATATAAAAGCAGTCATTTAAAAAAAAAAAAACCTTCCCTTTACTCTTCTTCTCTTCAACAACTTCACGAAATTTTGGGAATCAATGGTGTTCAAGTGGGAAGAAGAAGAAGCCGACGATTTTGATGATGATGGTGTTGAAGAAGAAGTTTGTTGTTTTCATTTTTTTTTTTTTTTTTGTTCTGTTTTGTTCTGTTTTTTTTTTTTTTTTTTGTGTTTTTTTTGGAAGTTTGTTTACAGGCAGTGTTCAACCATGATTCCTAGTTAGTTTTTTGTTCTAATTTTTGGAATTTCTAGGATACACTCTCATCGGTTGGTGGTGTGGTTTTGAGAATTATGGTTTGGGTTTGGAGTCTGGGATTCAATTATTTACTGTGATTTTTGGGATCTAGTCTCTTTTGTTGGTAGTGTGGTTTCGACAATTTCTAGATTGGGTTTGGAGGAGGCTTCGCCAAAATATTTAGGTTGAATTTCTGGGATTCAATTTCTTCTGCTGTGATTTATGAGATTCAAATTCTTTTGGGATTCCATTTTTGGGTATAAAAATTAAAAGAGACGTTTAATTTCTTTTAAAGAGATGGAATAGCGTTTAATTAAAAATCACAGTCAATATGTTGATTAAATTGAAGACGATTGATACTCCTCTTCTTCCATAATTGAAGAACATTCACAATCATTCATAGTCAATCTTCTTCAATAGAACATTCATATATATATATATATATATATATATATATTCAATCTCTTTAATTTCTTCTTTTGGATTTTAATTTCAAAATCCAACCCAAATTTTTGTAATAACACAAAACCAGAACCAAGTTTACTTGATGATCTAAGTTTCTAGAATAAAATATTTTGTAAAAGTTGAAATCAAAGCTTAGTTGAAGTTGAAAATAGAAGAAGAAGAGAAAGAAGGAAAAAAGATAAGAAGAGAGGTCGTGGAAGAGAAGAAGAGTGAATGGAAAAAAATAAAAAAATTAATTGGTTGGGTATTTTTATAATTTTGGCTAGGGATTGAAAGAATTTATTGCAAAATGGTTATAAACAATTAAATTATGAAACAAGGTTAAAAACAATTTCCTTATAATCTATTTGGCTACATTTGGTAATTTTCCCGTCTGATTATATATATATTGAAATTTTCAAGTCAGTGCATCCTGATATAACTTTGTGAGGATATTGAATGTGAATTATTAGTTTTACATATTTTGACTCAAGTGTGTATGCTCTTGTCAAAACTAGTGGCTTATATTCAATATCCTGATGAAGTTATATAAGGATGCACTGGCCAGATTGGAACTGTATATATATATATATATATATATATATTAATCAAAATTGGGTTGCTTTTTAGAACACCACGAGATAAGAGTCGGACCCAAAAAGATGAGGTAGTCTATTGTGGAATGTCGAGTGTCAGGACAACCAACCTGATCCTTATCAGAGAAGGCTCGTATGGTCAGAGGTGTAGGAGAGGGACTGATAAGAATACCTTGATCGAGGGAGCCCTTGAGATAGCGAAGGATCCTTTTGACTGCAACCAAATGGGGCTGACGCGGGGCACTGAGAAATTGGGCAACATTGCTAACAACAAAGGCAATATTGGGGAGAGTCAATGTCAAGTACTGTAAGGAGCCAACTAAATGACGAAATTCTGTTGCGCTGTCAAGAAGAGCACCATCCATCTTGAGCGGAGAGATTAACTTTGATAGCAAAAGATGTGGAAAAGGGTTTGCATTCAGTCATGGAGCTACAATGAAGGAGATCCAAAGTGTATTTCACCTGTGGAATGTGTAAACCTCGAGAATGAGGGTGAACCTCAAGACCAAGGATACTACACAAGGAGCCCAAATCCTTCACATCAAATTCACAGCCCAGTGAGTCTATAAAATGGGTAATAAATTCGCCATGGATACCATTTAAGACAATATCATCAACATATAATAACAAATAAAGAGTGTGATTAGTATGCCGATAAATAAAAATGGAGGGATCGACTTTGCTCTGAGTGAACCCAAACCTAAGTAGAAACACACTGAAACGGATAAACCATGAATGAGTTGCTTGTTTGAGACCATATAATGCTACCTGTATCTGTACAGAAGCGGATACAACAGTTGGAAACCAGATTCAATCACTGTGCCCGGATATTACACAAAGTCTGTAACCTTCTATTACAACACTTGGATTTCTGGAGATGTTTGGTACGGATTTAATTACTGTAATGGTGGTGTTTCTTCTGATTCAGATTCCAAATCGGCTATGTAGAAATCTTTAATCGTGGTAAGGATTTTTATTTTTCAGTATTGTTATGTGAGAATAAGCCTAGATTGGACTAGACCGGACCTAGTTCATGTTGGGTATGTAAAACCCTAGGTCTTGGTCTAGATTTTGGGGTCTTGTCCGGTCCAAACAAATATGTTAAATAGGAAAAATTAACCAAGACCCTGGTTTTTCTTTATATTATGAAATAGTTAATTACATTATGTAAAATTTTGCTTACCAACCTATTTTATTGTCATTTGGACAAAATTTTGGAACTTGTGGTCTTTATATATATATATATATATATATATATATTTTCCTATTCTTATATGCATAAATCCAGAGTAAAAGATTGTGGCCAACGATTTTTTTTAATTAATAATATAAAATATATAGAGAAGATTTTATTCCAAAGATAAAAGGCATTTTTTTGAATGGGTTAAATGTCTCTTGGAGAAGCAAAGTAAAATATGCACAGGTGTCTTTTGGAGAATAATTTGATGATTTACATACCTATTTGAGGTCCCTATTTCCTAGATTTTGTACTCGTTGTCGAGCGTGTTTTTGTATATGATGCATTTTTGTGAGCATTGTGTAGGTTATATGCTCTTAAATAAGGTGTTGAGCATAATTGAAGAGTTTCAGAGGTTAAACGGCTGAAATTAAAAATCTTAGTGCAGAATATTCAACTTTTGGAGGCTATATCTCTCTCTCCTCCGATCGAAATATGTTTCGTTAACCTATTTCTGGAGAGCCCCATGAGTCTACTTTCCAACTCTTTTTACGGATCGTAATTCCGAGTTCTCTAGAGGAAGTTATGGTCATTTTCGTAACAGTGCGCGAAGCTGAAAAACTTCACCCGAGAGATATGCAAGCTCAAGGCGAGTTGAGCTCGCTCACCAATGTCTACCCAAGCTCACTTTCCTCTCAGGTTTAGCCCTTAAAACAGAACAAGAAAGGCGAGCTCTCCAAGGTCGCCTTTTTACCCAGAAAATGTTAAAATTTAAGATTTTACCTTTTTGCCCTTGACCTAATTCATTCCTCTATATAAGCCTTTGATATTTTTAGACCCAGCACCAATTTTCCTACCTAAGAATATTCAACAAATCATTTTCCTACATCAACATATCTAAATCCTACACAATCCACCAAACACTTGGGGATAATCTGGTAAAATCAACTATAAAAAGAATAAAAATGCAATTTTTTTGGGGAGTGGACATTAACATTAACCCCAATTAATGGTTTGTCATAGAAATATACCAATAGAAAGTAAAGAACTTATATGCAGCACCACAACCCCTATATAAACACATGTATCAAGCAAAGAAAGAGAGGACACAAGCAGTACATCAGTTGTAAAACTGTAATCATTCTTACATAGTGATATATATATTTTTTTTGATTGTTGCAACGACTGTGATTTTTCCTTGTCTTAAGGGTTTTCCACGTAAAAATCTTGATGTCTTTACTATTTCTACACTTGTCTCTTATTTACTATTTGTTCATCAATTTACACACTTTTCAGTGAGGCGATTTGGTTACATTTCACAAGCTGCACCAGACGTCAATCTGCATACGTGACACTGTTGACTAGATCGTTCAGAAATCGACGTCAACAACAATCAAGATCAACAGATTCAGTCTACGAAATCAACTAAAATTCACTCCAATAGTGATCAAACGGTAGGGGATCGAAAAAGGAGAAATACCTTGCGATTGATGAAAGTGAACTGAAAGGAACATCCTCAGTAGTGTGAAGATGAAGATGAAGGTGAGGTGGTTGTGGAAGTTGATTGTCATATTTTTGTACCTATTTGAGGTCTCCATTTCCTAACTTTTATGCTTGTTTTCGAGCGTGTTTGTGTATATAATGTGGTTTGTTGAGCTTGTGTGGTTATATTTCTTACCGATGGTGTTTGAGCTTAAAGAAAAAGTTTGGGAGGCAAAACTGAGCAAAGAGTGAGATTTGGAGGCGAAAAAAGCTGAAATTGTAAAAGCTCGTGCAGAACATTCAAATTCAAAGGGTCATATCTCCATCTTCAGATCCAACTATGTTTCAATCCACATATATTCGGAAAGCCCAAGAAGTCTAGTTTCCAGTGGCTTTTACAGATTACGATTTCGAGTTTTCTAGAGGAAGTTATGTTCGTTTTAGTAACTGCTATGCAAGGACCCGCTAACTGGGCTCCAGAAAATCTTGCCAACAATTTTCATTGATCATGAACTTTTAAAGACTTTTTTTTTTAAATGGATGAATTTTGTTGAGTTAATGAGCTTTTATGGACTTTTATAGACTTTACAGAATTATGAAAAACTTTAAAAGACTTTCATTTCAAAAGATTTTCATTTTAAAAGATTTTTATAGACATTTATAGACTTTCATAGACTTTCATTGGCTTTTAAATATAATATATACTTTGTTTTAACAAAACTATATATATTTCTTATGTCAAATTTTTTTTTTCAAAAGAATAAAAAACAAAATCATCGTTAATTAATCTTGATGAAAGTATTCATAACTATATATGTGATTCTAAAATTTTTATTTGTTTTTATTATTATATTTTGCATCATAGAGACAATTATACATCTTTTATATATATATATATATATATATAATTAGTCAAAACACGTATGTAAAACATAATTAGTCAAATTTTTATTTGATTTATATAATTATTAGTCAAAATATTATAAAAATTCTGTTATAATAAAGGTAGCAAACCGACAATAGTATTAATATCTATATATCTCTACAAAAGTATGACAATGAGTATAAAAAATTTACCCAAAATTAATTTAAGTTACAAAAGATAAAACCTAAAAACCGTACTTAGTTGTTGAACAAGACCCATACCTAAAAGTAGGTAGTTTGATATTGATCATAATTACATGAAGCCATACTCATACACGACTTTGATTATGACTTATTGGCATGGTTGAGTAGCGGTTTTTGTCTTTTATTATTTTAATTAACATAAATAAAGTTCGTTTGATTTGTTTCAATGTTGTTTAGTTGCTTTGAAAATGGAGGTAAAAAAAATGAAATCTATCGTCTTTAATTTCATAGTCAATGGAGAGTTTTTTTATATTATTTTTTAGTTTAAATATTTTTTGTTATGGATCGCTAATGTTTGTATGAATTTTTTTTAAAACATAATTTGTTCATTTTAAAGTTAAAAAAATGACCACTTTATTTTATTTGTGAATTTTGTTAATAAGAATGAATGTGCTCTTTTTTATTTATTAGAAAATAAAATGTCACATTTTTTCAATTTTTATTATTTTTTATTTTATTTATTTATTTATTTTACCTCAAGTAAAAGTCATCCAAAGTCTTTAATGTGAGTGGAAGAGAAATTTTAAAGTATAATATAACTAAGGGGGATGTATTTGATTATGATTTCAAAAGACTTTTAAAGACTTTTTTTTAAGTGAATGACTTTTGTAGATTTTATGGACTTTTATGAACTTTTATAGACTTTACAGGATTATGAAAATCTTTCATAAACTTTCATTTCAAAAAAGATTCGTATATTTTCAGTTTAAAATACTTTTATAAACATTTATAAACTTTCATTGACTTTTAAATATAATGTATACTTTGTTTTAGTAAAATTATATATATTTATCATGTCAATCAAATTTTTTTTTTTTTCAAATGAATAAAAAAAAAAAGGATTGATTTTTTTTACGGCACTCTTTCCAAAGCCATTTATGAAAAAACCACAAATTTAATAAGTTTTATAGAAAAAGCACCAAAGTATGTGATCTGTCAAAATTGCCCCTCACTTATTCTTTCTTCCTCTCTCTATCTATCTATCTATCTATCTATCTTTCTTCTTCTCTCTCTTTCTTCCTCTCTCCTCTTTTTTTCTCAAAACCTCCATTGATTCATCAATAGGGATCTAAATGACCTCTGTCGAAACGGTCGACTCCATTAGAGGTCTTCGAAACGACCTCCATTATAATTTTCTTTTTTTTTTGGAAATAAGTCTCGAGTATTTGGCAATAAGTCTCAGATAGCTGAAATAAGTCTTAGGTAGCTGAAATAAGTCTTGGGTAGTTGGAAATAGCTTGAAATAAGTCTCGGGTGACCTACCCGAGACTTATTTCCAAATACCCAAGACTTATTACCAAATACCCGAGATTGATTTCCAGAATTTTTTTAATAACGGAGGTCATTTCGAAGACCTCTAATGGAGTCGACCATTTCGACGGAGGTCGTTTTGATCTCTATGGTTCAATGGAGGTTTTTGAAAGAAAAAAAAAGGAGAGAGAGAGAGAGAGAGAGAGAGAGAGAGAGAGAGAGAGAGAGAGAGAGAGAGGGGGGGTGCAATTTTGATAGATCACATATTTTGGTGCTATTTCCACAACACTTAATAACTCGGTGATATTACCACAAAACTAATAGAATTTGGTGCTATTTCCTCATATTTCCTCTAAAAAAAAATCATCATTAATTAAACTTGACAAAAGCATTCGTATTTATATATGTGATTTTAAATTTTAAATTTTTATTTTAAATATTTTGCATCACAAAGACATCATGCTTTTTTTTTTTTTTTAGTAATTAGTTAAAATTTCATTTGTTTTTTTATAATTAGTAAAAATATTATAACATTTCTTTTAGAATAAATGTAAATAATCGATAATAATATTAACGTTTACATGTCTCTACGAAAGTATGACAATGAGTATAAAAAATCTACCAAAAATCCATTCAAGTTATTAAGATAAAACATAAAAACTGCACCTAGTTGTTGAATAAAACCTAAAAGTGTGTAGTTTAATATTGATCATAATTACATGGAGTCAAGCCCATACGTGACTTTGATTATGGCATATTGACATGGTTAAGTTATGGTTTTTGTCTTTTATTATTTTTATTTTACTTAAATGAAGGGTCAGTTTGGTATTGCTGTAACTTTTATAATAATCATTGTTAGTTGTGCTGAAAGAATAATCAGCTGTGAAGTTAATCAACAGATGTTTGGTTAATTATATTTTAAAAACAACTGTATAACTCAAAAGCAGTATACATATATTTGGTAATTTTATTGCTAAAGTGCTGAAATTAGTTCTAATGACTAAAATATATATGAGTTAATTTTTTTTTTCATTAATTACATATATATAATCAATATTTAAGTAGAATATTTAAATTGAAATAAAATTTTATAAGAACAATAAAAATATTTTTAAAAGATTTTATAAATCAAATCAATATTTAAATAGAATATTTACTTTTGAAATGAAATAAGGTATATAAATGAATTTAACTTGATTTCATCAGGATAATAATGATATTTTAAAAGATCCATTAAATTCTAAAATAGATTATTTCATAATCACTTTCAAAAAGTAACCCCCCACCTACTTCTCAAAATCAATGTCAAAACTTGTCAGATTATCAATTGATCACTTTTAAAAGTTTTACCAAATATTATTTTATATCAAAATTATAAAATAATTTGATTTTAACTTTTCAAAAGTAATATCAAATTAGCCCGAAGTTCATTTGATTTTTTTCGGTTTTGCTTAGTTGCTTGAAAATATAGGTAAAAAAAAAAAAAAAAAATGAATCTCTCATCCTTAATTGCATAGCTGCTGGATAGTTGTTTATATTATTTTTTAAGTTAACTTTTTTTTTTTGTTATAAATCGTTAGTGTTTATATGTTTTTATTTTTTTATTTTTTTTTATTTTTTATTTTTTTTATAATTCTTATTCATTTTAAAAGTTATTCGTTTTATTTCATTTATGAAATTTATTAAGAATGAGTGTACTTTTATTTGAAAATATAACATATGTTTGGTGGTTGATGTTTTTCAATGAGTTTTATGTTTTTCTTCTAAGGTGAAATTCTTCTATTTTTTTTATTATAAAAAAGTCATTAAAAGTTTTTGGTAGAAATAGAAGACAAATTGTGAGATTTTTTAGGACTAAAAGTCATTAAAATCATTAATATTTTAAAGTTATTAAAAGTTATTGACATTTTGAATACCTCATAACTTTCATAGACTGTTAAAAGATCTTGATTGAATATTACATGAGTTTTAAAGACTCTTTTAAGGTCTATAAAAGTCTGTATTGAATATACCATGACTTCTATATAGTCATTAAAAAGTTTATATTGAATATACCTAAATTTTTTAATTCCATAAAAGTCATTAAACTTTTTAATTCCATAAAAGTCATTAAAAGTGTTTAAAATTCTAATTGAATACACCATTCTAAAAGTCTTTGACATTTTTAATACCTTTAAACTTTTATAGACTTTTAAAAGTTTATATTGGATACCCCATGACTTTTTTAAAGTTTTTAAAAGTTATAACTGAATACCTCGTAATTTTTATAGAGTCTTTAAAAGTCTATATTGAATATAACTAAACTTTTTAATTCCATAAAAAGTATTTAAAAGTCTTTAAAATTTTAAATTGAATACACCCCCGTTATATTCAAATAGATTTTAGTCATCCATTATGGAATGGTTCCACACTTCCACTATAAACATGTGGATTCATTTATTGTAATTTGCAAGACATTCAAAAGAACATTCTGGTAATCACTCTTTGAGAGCTTCTCTTATTGGTGCTAGGTCACACCAGCATGTCACGACCTACCCAACATTGGTGCTAGGTCATGCCCAACTACGTGGCGAAACCTGACCTATTTTTTAAGCCCAACTTCTAAAATGCTTCTCTCGTAAATATCAAAATACTTTAAAAAAGATTCTAGATAATGGTAGCAGAGCCAGTTCTGAGATTTTCGGGATCCGAGGGAAACTATAGAAAATGAATTTACGAGATCCTGAGATTTTGTATCTGAATTATGAATTTTCGTATCAAGATTTAAAAGAGTTTTGAAGAACCTTAATTTGATTTTTGATTTTTTGATATTTGTTCGATGTATGCTTTTATTTTGGTTGTCTGATAATTATATGAGTAGTGTCGTACTGTTGCTTTCCCGTTTTAGATATATAAAAGACAATTAGTGTTAGAAATAGGATTTAACCCACGTTTGACTTAGTGTAAGAACTTGAGATTGATAATTGAGTTTTATGATTTGTGGGTCTTTCTTCAAAAAAAAAAATATATATATATATATATATATATATGTTCAGTGTGCCTATTAATTTTAAAAAATTATATGTTTGATGAGCCTATTTTAAACTCATTTATGGGTTTGTTAGTTTAAAATCATACATGGGTTATATCTGAAATCATATTTTTTTTATTATTTATTTTTATTTATTTTTAACAATTTAGAGGCCTTAAAGACCGGGGACCCTAAACAGCTGTCTCACTAGACTCCCAGACTCCCCTAGGGCCGGGCTTGATGGAGGGCATTTATGGAAGCCAAACACCACCCTTAGATTCAAATAGATCTTAGTCATCCATTGACCATTATAGAATGGTTCCACTATAATTAGGTGGATTCATTTATCGTAAGACATTCAAGAAAACATTATTGTAATCAATCTTTGAAGACAATATACTTCTCTTATATTCCCTTAAACTCTTTGCTTCTCTATTTGTTTAGTCTCTCTAAGTGTGTGTGAGAGAGTGAGTAGGGTTTACTTAGCAACTCAACCGGGAAGTTGTCTAAGAAACGAACGGATTAGCTGCGCTAAAACTAGCCTCGTGACAAGTAGCTTTAGATTCTGAAATATTTACAAGTAATGCTGTTATACACAAATGACAAATCCAAAACAAAACTAAAGCCCAAACCCAATTAATACTTTAAGGCCAAGTTGGGCATGCAGGACAGGACTGTACTTTATTTTTTCTGGGACAATTGATTTAACTATGATTTAAGTATTTAACTCAGATAAACTGTAATTGTCTAGTCTCACTAGATTCCTTACTCTTTAGGATATAATTATTATAAATAGAAGATTACCTGAATTGTTATCTAATATAGAATAGATCGTGAGCTTTCTCAGAATTGCATTGTTTACTTTTCGATGTCCTCTTCTGCAAATATGGTGAGAAATGTCTCCCTGGAAATCATGATATTGTTATTTCAAGGAATGATAAAATTAACTATCGACTCCTTCTTTATTATTATTATTATTTGTTGAAATGGGTTAGCCCATCATTAACAAAGTGTAGACCCAAACTGAAGCCCAATCTAATACCAATGAAGGATCTCAAATCCGAACCACTATAATTTCTGGTGTTCTTTACAGTTCTTTAGTTTTTATTCTTCTTTTGTATGTTGAATATTCTTTGATCTACATTATCTTGATATACTTGTGCTCTATTCTGATTTGCAAGTGTTTCTTGCTGGATTTAGTATCACAGGAGTGAGGTGTTAGAGATTTGGTTCAGCTATAATCTTGGTCAAATCTCTACAAGTCTTTTAGATAGATTAGAAGAATTTACTTGTATAAATTCGGTCTTGTGTTGGCAGCTATACTTCCTGTATGCTGCAAACGTTACAGCTGTTGGTGAATATTAATTCTTGCCTGTTTTCTATTGTAAGTGAATCTTACAGTCTTCCTTGAGTTTTATACAGGTGTAAAACGCTAACACTATTATTATTTTGATAAACCGAATACTTTATTAAAAAAGAAAGGATAGATACACCCCGCATTAGAATCAATGGACGTGAGTACGTGACAATACAAAGTTACAATATTTATTATTAAAAAAAATTATAATCTAATTTTATAATAATTTTTTTATATTTATAATAAATTCATTTTAAATTTATATAAAAATTATTGATTAATAAATATTACTAGATATGTTTTTTAATTTTGGTTCTTCTAATTATTGATAAATTATTGTTTTATTAATTCTAAATAAATTAAAATTATAAAATAAAAGATAAATATTAAAAATAAAATAAAATAAAATAAATCATAATAATAGATAAACTATTTTAATACAATAAATTAAAATTCAAAATATTAAAATTTATTGATCGAATGTGTTAGTTACATTAAATTAAAATTGTTAGAAATAATAAAATTTTTAAATAATAATATATAGTTTAATATAAAATAAAATTAAATTAAATTACTACAAAGTGAGATCAGAAGAAAATTTATTAAAAGGAATAGAAAAAGAGTGTATTAATTAATTAATTAATTATTTTTTGAAAATTTGAATGCCCCACCTGGTCCCATGGTGGGTCTCTCCGATGCCAAGGGTGATGGATGGGATGTGGCCTCTAAGATTATTACGAGAAAGATTGAGATTATTAAAACCTCTCAAACTTATACTAGATGTTAGAATTTCTCAGGTAAATTTATTTCTTGAAAGAATGATACTGGTGAGCATATTTGAGATCTTCTTAGTATTTTATTTCAAGACCTTTGTTGCGAATTGTTAACCAGTAAACATAATTAATAAATTCGTAGTAGGCAAAACGTAAGTTGTGTGAAAAAGAGGTGTGTCCACACAAAGTCTGAAGTTTAATGATGATAAAGAAGATTCTAGCCAAATTTTGAGAGGAGAAAGATTACAGTGGTTCTTCAGGTAATTTTTTTATTTAATTTTTTTATCCCTGTACGTATAAACTATTAAACATATCATGAACTTTTCAATATTTGCTTTCGCTTTAAAACCAACTATAAGCTACCTTCAAAATGCATTGGTTTATCTCTATTTAGGAGGGCACACACTATTCAGGGTGCACGTTAACCGGATGTGTAACTTTACAAAATCAAATGTATAACATTATATATTAATGTTTTTTTTTTTTTGTTTTTTTCCAAAATTTAGGAGTCTATGTAATTTTATTATTTTAGTTAATATATAACGTTACTCATGATTACTAGTTGACATATTCATTAAGACATAAGTTTCTTAAGACACATGTTAATGCAATTCATATTAAAATAGGATTTGGATCATTTACTGATCTGATCTTTTTCCTGACCTTTTTAAAGTATATGATTGGTTGTTGATAAAGTGGTTGTAGAAACCAATCATATCTTAATCATACATTCATTGTAATGCTTATATGTCATGAAATTCAGTAAGGTCAGAAAAAAAAAATTAGATCAGTAGAGGATCCAAATTCTTAATTTATGTGTACAAAACAAAGTTTATTATGTCACAAATAAATTTACAACAAATGCTTAAAATAACTACCAACCCAGCAAGACTCGGTCTTTGCCACCCAAAATCATAGTCCTCTCTTTTCTCTTCCTCTCTTCTGGTGCACGACAGCTGCGTGCACTCTTCCTCGACGCAGTCATGGGGAAGATGTCACGTGTAAACGATGAACACGATGTTGAGGCGCGGCGACCACCATCACACCCGCCTCCTCCACCGTTGCCTGAGCCGTGGTGCTCGTGGCTGGTGCCACTCATTTTCTTGGCTTGTGTTGCTTTGTTTATTCACAGCATGTACTTCAATGATTGCCCCAGTCATATTGCTCAGCCTGAGAAATGTTTTATGTATCCTCAATTGGGTACATTTTCCTTCCAACCAATGTATGAAAATCCTCTCATTGGCCCTTCCACACAAACGTAAGAATTCTATCTCCCTATACATATATCTCCATGATTTTTATTTTTATTTTTTTCTTTCATGTTTCATGTTGCATTGAATAACATAATCTTCCTAGCTAGTTGTGTTTTTCTTTTTAAAACTTATAAGAAAGATGTTGTTGATGTTCTAAAATATATTGCGTAGACACATGATTAATAAAATAGGGTAAATTTCATTGATTAAAATACAAGCGATCGAGCTGAATTAATAGTTTTGATTTCGATTAAAAATGTCGTTTGAATATATGAAAATGTTAAAACTATTTTACTGAATCTTATTTGCATTTCCTGCAAGCCACATTTTGAAAATGTTGCAGGTTGAGAGATCTAGGTGGCCTTGACCGAAGACTAATTGTTGAGAATGGAGAAAAATGGCGTCTCTTGTCTTGCTTATGGCTTCACGCCGGAGTTATCCATTTAGTTGCCAATATGTTGAGCCTTCTACTTACCGGATTTCGGCTCGAGCAGGAGTTTGGATTTTGTAAGCACTTTATCATATGCATATCTGATTATAACTAAGAGAGCTTCTATAGATAGAACCCGAATTAAATTATTTGTTCTGAACAAGCAAAACAAAAACTATTAATGCAAAGCGTTCTAGTATTATGAGTTTTTCAAGAACTTAAATAAAATAAAATTTGTTTTTACTGCTTTTTGTGAGATTGAATCCAGGTGATAACCAAAAACTCCAGATTGTTTTCTAGTTTTAATTGTATTTTATCTTTTTTCAAATTGTTTAATTTATATATCAAAAGCTCCCGAACTATTAACGTATGAATGTATAATCAACTTTTACTTGTTATGATACCTAAATACTATTGTTTTGGCCGTTGCCATCAAATTTAAGCTTTTGGTTTTATTGATTATCTGACATAGGATCGGAGTCGATTTTACAAAAAATACGTGGTTTTAAGTTCTCTCATATATTTAATTGTTACAATACGTAAATATGTAAATACTATTGCGTTCGGTGCTTTCCTACAAGTTTAAGATTTTAGGTTTAATAATAACTAACATTAGAATTCTAAATGACTCTTATATATGTGACATATATGGCAGTGAGAATAGGAGTTCTGTATGTGTTTTCTGGGCTTGGTGGAAGTCTTTTATCATGTCTTCATCAAGATCAATCAAAACCAATCATCTCAGTTGGTGCTTCAGGTGCTCTCTTTGGACTGCTGGGATCCATGCTTTCTGAGCTCATTACAAACTGGACAATCTATGCAAATAAGGTGATTCCAATTGGAAAAAAATAAATAAATAAAGTCTTCATATCGCTGGTTTGTGACAACATATATGTAATTATGTTTACTAACTTAATACATATATTTCTGTCGATAATCAGTGTGTAGCACTTACATGTCTGCTGTTCATTATTGCCCTCAATTTGGCTCTTGGATTTTTACCTAATGTCGACAATTCAGCACATATCGGAGGATTCCTTGCCGGATTTTTTCTCGGATTTATAGTTCTAGTCCGGCCTCAATATGGATATGTAAGCAAGAAACACATCCCTGCAGGATATGATGTCAAGAAGAAGAAAACCAAGTACAAGTTGTATCAACATGTGTTATGCCTCATATCCTTACTAATCTTACTCGCCGGGTAAATTTTCAAATTTTTTTTTTTTTTTTTTCCTTATTCATTCATTTTAATACAACACTTTTCAAAATGACGTGACATATAATTTGTATCTGTTATATCATTCATCGGAATTTTGTCAATTTGGCAGATACGTTGTTGGCATGATTAAGCTGTACAAAGGCGAGAGACTTCTTTCAAAGCTCAATTAGCTTCGACTCAAATTCTTCTTGTGGTAGAACACCAAGTTTGTACTCCATTTATATTCGTATATAGTGTACACTTTATAAAGGACGTGACAGTAGAGCTCAACATAAATATATTTATACACTTAATTTCTGATGTATAGGTATTTATATATATATATATATATATATATATGAATACAATTAGTTATTCGTATATTATTTTGACTTATAATTGAAAAACAATATTTGTTTTTCTTGTGAGATTTAATTTTTATATCATTTTCTTCTTATAAACAACCTTTTGTTGTTGTGATGGGCAAACCTTGAAAATTGCGACCTCTAACAAAATAAAAAAACCATTGGTGGTAGCTGCAAGTTTTCTTTACAGTTGTGTGAAAGGTTTTTGATCAAATCTGGCTCGCTCAAAAGTTTAGAGGTTATATAGGAAATAATGCAAATGAATAATAAAGTACAGAATTATTCCTGATATTCTCATAATAGATTACTAATATCCAAGATCGAATTATTTGAATCAATTGTACATCGACTTTTAGTCGAGTATTGCACACCTCCCATTCCATATTTATAGGTTCAACTGTTCAAATCTCACTATATGTATTTATCATGTGGATAAATATATTTATCTCTAGTATTATGAGCATTGTTTCAGTAGGCGCTAGTCGACAGGGCCAGCCCATAGGGGCTGCAAACCCAGCCATTTGTTGGGGTCATCCAATTGACCAAATTTACTTCTTCTTTTATAAAATAAAGGGTTTCAGGACTCAATCTATTTAAGTTTAAACATGACACCATTCTAAACCTTTTACTTATTTATTTATTTATTTTTCTTTTCAAATTAAAGCCCAATGAACTGATTTAATTAATCAAAAATAAACTTCAAAAACCCAATATACTTGTGATTCTGATTTTTGAGACTACACTATTTAAAACAAAAACAAATAGCAAATTAATTAAAAACAACAACAATGACCTAAAGGCTAAGGTTTTAAACGGATAGAAAATTTTGATGGTAGTAATATAATTAGTAAATTTGCACTTTATAAAACAAAAAGAATAGAAATTTAAACAATGTTTTGTTTTTATGTTATTAGATACGATAAATCTTTTTTTGTTTTAATTTATATGGATTACATTGTATTTAGTAAATGAATAATTATTTATTTAATTTTTTTTATATTAATGATAATAATTTTTATATATGGCTCTGATTTTTATTAATATCATTAAATGGACGGAGCCCCAAAACATCTAGAGACGGCTCTAGCGCTAGACGCTAGTCTTACAGCAGACTAGCGCCTAGACAGTGAAACCAAATAAGACAAAACGATGTCGTTTTTAAAGAAATAATAATAAATTTGACTAGTGTTGACTCCACTTAGCCTGTCCGCCTGGACCAATTACTAGGTCAATGATTATGAGGGTAGGTACCCCAACAATTTGTGAAAGTAAATATTCAGATCTTTTTCTTTCAAAAAGGCCACGTAACTTCAAATATGTATATATATATTTATTTCCATTTCCAACGCCAAGCATAAATAAAGATGTAAAAAGGGCTCGCAGCCTGACCTAAAATTTTGAAGCTCATTCGAATCAAATAAAGACTCAATCAAGCCTGATACCATTGGACAAAGTTAAGTTTGGAGGCTTGGAGCCCACAATAGTTCTTTAGTTTTATACAACATATTTTGATCATTTAATTATATATAACATATTAAGTATTAACGAAACAAAATATACAACCATCAGACGCATTAAACTCAAATTATTATTATTATTATTATTATTATTATTTTAACTTCAAATTTGTGTCCAAATAATTTATTTATTTTTTTGAAAATGTGTACAAATGATATTAAATAATAAATATACATATATATATATATATTAATAATTTAATATGCAGACCGAATTTTTTCAGGTTTGGACCCGGTCCAAACCACACACTAATTTATAGAAGTCTAGTCCAAATTCAGACTCTGATTATTATCTTTTCTCTCTTGCCGGACCATATATTAATTTTTGTTTTGATTTCAATTTTTTATTTTTTTTTATATATATTTGTGTAAAGTTGTATTTTTTTTTTTTTTTTTGAAAGATATAAAAAATTGAAAGAGTATTAACAGTTTTTTTTTTTTTATTGGGCAAACAAAAATCAGCTTAACGGAATTACTTTTTATTTCAGGGGAGGTTTTTGATTTTAATCATTTTTTTTTAAAGGAACATGTGGCATTTGACTTACCACGTGGCATAAATCTAACGAGGACACGTCACAAAATCTCAGTTTATTCAGAGAGAAAAACTTGATGGATGCGCACGATTAGTTTAGGAGATTGTCAGTCACTAACTACAGTACAGTTATGGCGCTTCTTGTTCCTGGTGGATGCGCACGTTTAGGCTTATTAGGGCCTGCGCATGTTAGCAGGAGAATGACTGTAGTTGCTACTCTATCCCGTCCAAAACGTGAAACAGAGGACTGGGTCGATGCATCTTCAAGCTTTTTTCAAAATGACTCCAGACCCATCATGTTATATGATGGTAAGCTTCGTTTTCGCTTCAATTTTATTTATTTTTAATTAGTATTTCTGATTAAAATGTTATAGATTTAATGCTCCATGAGTTTGCATATGTATGATTGTGTAATTATATTGATTTCATTATAAGAAAAGTTTGCTTTAATTCATGAGTTTGCAAAGGACTTTTTTATTTTTTATTTTTTTTCCTTTTCTGTTTTTCTATTTTAATTTGTTCTTAGTTTTCAAGGCTTTCTTGAGTTGATTTATGTTAGAATATAGAAAGGTATAAATAGTGCTTTAGTAGAAAGTGCTTGCAGTAAACAAATTTAAAATAAAATAAAATAAAATAAAAAAGCTTTGAGAAAATGGTTTTATTCAATGTTTTGCAGAAAGCACTTGAATAGCCTCTCTTTATCCAAAATGGGAGTCTCTACTCTCTACAATTTTGTATTATTTGAATTCTCTGCATAGAGAAGAGTAGATAATTAATCTTAGACACACCTGTTAACATACTCCTTTTTTTTTAATTGTTTTTGTTGTTGTTGTTGTTGTTGTTGTTGTTGTTTATATCTCACAAAGCATAATCAACTTGATTGTTATTTGTTAATACATTCCCAGTGAAATCTACTCGGTTCTGTCGACTAAATTTTTTATTTTTGCACTTGGAGATCCAATTGTTAACTGCTAAACCCCAGCAGGCATGAGTTACTTTCTGCTTGATATGTTATAGATGATTATCTACTTGCTACTTTCTTTCTAGGAAGTCTTTAATAATCCTGCTGAGCTTTCACTTAGCCTTTCGGCTTTCACCATCTTATTGATTTTTCAAAGCTTTTGCAATTCAATCATCTTTGGGATAATCACGAATTTTGAATAACTGGCCTAGCTGTGAAAGAAAATATTTTTTTTTGTTAATTTTGCTTGACAGGCGTTTGCAACTTATGTAATGGAGGCGTGAAGTTTGTGCGTGATAATGATCGCAATAGGTCAGTTATCTCCCCTTTTCTATTTAGTCTTTGCTCTTTATACAATCTTTGTGTTTTACAATATCAAACCTTGAGTTCCAAGATATAAAAGTGGGATCTGACTTGCAGATTGATTAGTTGATTAGAATCTTACTACTAGATGACTAATATTAAATGTATTATGTATAGCACCGGGGTAAATGGTTACAAGTGATTAGATCATGTTGCTTTTGGAATAAGCAAAATTCCCAGGTATGCTAATTCTGCAGCGGATCTTGCACCATCAAATATGTCCATGTATCAGCTTATTTTGTGCAAAAAAATATTCTCAGATCTATGGCTCCAAAACAAATTGCACAAATTGCAGCCTACAAACTTTGATAAGTTTTTCTTTTGGGGGGTTTTCTTATTAGCTTCTCTTCACGGCATTCAATTTAATAGTTCTTGTAGTTGAAAGTAATAAGGACAAACATTGATGTTGAATAAGATGAATTCAGGTTCTGTTGATGGGACTATCATCAAAAGGAAAAGAGACCGATTCACTGATAGATAGTGAAGATAATGCTCACCTTCATATTTTTCCGTACAAACTACTTTTGAAATGGTCAAATTTATTCTAAAGTTGTGAAGATAAATTGTGAATAGTAGTAAAGTGGTTCTTTTTCAAGATGATTTGTCCCTGGGGCCAAAAAGACCTGAAAGATGTTTATCAAGTACAGATTTCTCACCAAATTTAACTGAACTTCTCTTAATTTGTTCTATTTCCTGTTATTCCACTATCGATAGGAGAATCAGGTATGAAGCTCTCCAGAGTGAAGCAGGCAAGAAACTACTGAGGAGATCTGGAAGAGATCCTGATGATATTTCTAGTGTTGTTCTCGTCGAAGAGGATAGGTAATTTTGCCAGTTTATAGTGTTTAAAATATAATGCTACTTGGTCGAAAAGCTAAAAGCATAGCAGCTGAATTCAGTTTCTAAGCTTCCTTTTTTTCTTTGTTGGGAATAGATAGTGTCTGAGCTTTTAAACACCCTCGTTAATTCAACCTGAAATATAAAAGGATGATTTCTATGTACGACAAAATTCAACCTGCAGTAATTTTTCATATTTTATTCTGTCTTTCTCAATTAAATGAAACACTGCAGTTTTATAAGGGATTTAAAGATTATCCCCTGCAGTCCAAACCCGCCTTTTATTTCTTGCTCCGCTAGCAAAGTTCTGCAGGAGAATAATGACGAACTAATTGTGGATTTCAGATCACATATCAAATCAGATGCTGTTCTCAAGATAATGGAATACATTGACTTGCCTTTCCCTCAGCTAGCATTTTTTCTACAGTTTGTACCTCAGTAAGACATCCCCTTCCTGTTACTTTACGGTATCCTCCTATCAGTTCAGTTCTGAAACTAACAGAGGCATCCAACAGCATTTATTCTTTTAATCCCTTTTACGGACTGTTGCAGGTTTATACGAGATTTTACATATGACAACATTGCTATCAACAGATACACAATGTTTGGCCGCTCAGACTCATGTGAGTTATATGATAATTAAGTTATGCATGTATTATAGTTAACAAATCTATGTATATTAGAAAATTCTGAAATGAGGATATAATCATTGTTCTTAGTGTAAATTGTGTATCTTGATTGAACGGTTTCTCCCTTGAAACTTCAGAGTATAATAAATAATATGAATGCAAGAATGTAGTTATTCTAGTTTGTGATTTTCTTAAAAGACAAGAAGAAGATAACATAAAAACAAAATTATTATGTTTCTTTTGCACTCGGTGAAGAGAGTCTTTGGTACATAGGATGCATGACTTACTGTTCTCTAGATGCAAATTGAAATAGAACGCCGTTGGCATTGGAAAAGAATTTCGAAAAATGGAATGCAAATCCAGACTGTCCTTCAGGTTGCATTGGAGAGTACAAATGTGGTATGTTAAACCATCTTCAAATCCAAAGGTTTGAACATTCAGGACTCTTTCTGTCTCTCTTCAGCTACACAAAAATCACCTACCTTAATGAAACCAAAAAAAAAAAAAAAAAATTGCTGTAAGAGTCGAGGAGGTGCATACATATGCACAACTATATAGGCCGGAGAGGTGTAAATTAGGTCAAGTTGGCTGCATTCAACCTCACTCATGGAAATGTCTTTATAAGCTTAACATAGCACAACAAGACTTGATATGTATATATACTAGCAAGGTTCTAGTAAGCGTTGGTCGGGTGGAGACATGGCATCTAACGCCTATGTCAATTAGTCGGCAATTAATCGAATTTTTTTTTTCTCTTCTATTTTGTTCCGTTTCTTATTTATGCTTTCATTATTTTTGTTACTATGGTGAGGTACATCACAGAGCCAACATAACTTTTTGGACCCACCGTCTGACCTTATTATCAGATTTGTGTTTTTTCTTTTCTTTTTGTTTTTTTTTTTCTAGACCCCACCATCTTCTTCTCGATAGCTTCCAGTTCCAGCCTTCCACATCTCAACACACACACACACACTCTCTCTCTCTTTCTCTTTAAAACTCCATCTATTTCATTTTTTTTTTTTTTGTGTGCAATAGAGGGCAAAAGCCCAGAACACATACTAAGTAAACCTTTGAAATATACATCAAAACTAAAACTAATCTTTGGAGGGGGATCTTTTTCATCTCTTTTGTTTTCTTTGCAACTCATTTTCTTCTTCTCTGTCATCTTCTTTTTCATTGTTGATTGATTCATCTACTTCTCAATCACACTGCTCTTAGTTTCGAAGATGAGCTCCAGCAATATCAGATATATTTCCTTCCTTCGATCTTCATCTTTAATTTTTAATGTATTTTTTAAAATTGGCTAGGCGAAGTCAATGGCTTTGACTCCACCAAGCCCGCCAAGACTGTTTAATTGACGATTTGACCGATTAATTGATCGTCGACTAATCTGGCCGATTTTGGTCTTTTAGCCATAGTGAGCTACCGACTAGAGGAATCCAACCGATTAATTGGTCTAAGTGGCCGATTTTGGTCTTTTCGCCACAGTGAGCACTATTATTATATAGTCATTTTCTTTTCCATGATTGCTATTTGGTTAGTCAACTATTAATCAACAGGTCAAGAGGTAGTTAGTGGTATACATGTTCGTCAATTTTTATGCAATTATGCATATATTCAAGGTAAATTGTGTAATTTATCCAAAAAAAGTTATACTACCATAATACTATCTTATACGAATACTATTTTACAATTTTATCTTTTTGTGAATTATTGATATTGATAAACGGTTAGTTTTAGTTTTTTTTTTTTTATTTGGAAATATATCAATAAACGATTTTGTAACAACCTCTTCACTAAAAGATAAAAATCTCAAAAATGATAGCTTCTTCCGGGCTTTACAATAGAAACATATATTAAATATTTTGTGCTTATTGTGAATTTGCCAGTAAATTATTGATATTGATAAAATCACTAAAAGACAAAAAGTCACTGAATAGTCCTATAGTAGCATAATAGTGTTTGCATAAGACTATATTAATATATATATATATATATATATATATATTTTCCTATGAGGATGCCCTGATAGAATTATATAAGGATATTGAATGTGAGTCACTCGTTTTACATACTTTGACTTGGTATGTATGTACATGTCAAATCACTTTTATAAATGAGTGTCTTACATTCAACATCATGATAAAGTTATATAAGGATGTCTTGATAAAAATGAGACTGTATGTATATATATATAAAGAGAGGGAGAGAGAGAGAGAGAGTTGATCAGGTGTGAGATCCTGTATGAATTTTTTATTTTTTATTTTTATAACGGTGATAAATTTTTTCTGTACATATACATGGGGTCCTTTTTAGTTTACCGGTGCAGCCATTGTGATCATTACTTTTTTTTGGTGCGATCACATTAATTTAACTTTATTTTAGATCCATTACATGGAACTAATATTAAATAACATATTATATATATATATATACACGATCACATGCAATCACATTAAAAAGTATACCGTTGCACATTAGAATGTCTCTCTATATATATATATAGAGTGAGATTTTGCATGTTATTTTGTATATATAAACCACCGTATTTACATATAAAATTAGATGCTTTTCGACATATGAATGTGTATTTATTAACAGTAAATATAAGTATTTAAGGGGTAGAGTTGAGTTTTCGTACTTGTGTTTCTTGAACAGACTTCAGCTGAACCAATAATACTCATGGAACAGTCAACTTTTACTGAAGCCAGGCAGAGGCAAATTTATCGTCTCTCCTCTGATTAGTTTAGACACCCCTATCACAGCTCTGCCAAAATTGTAAAAATCTTAGCAAACAGCAAGTATTATTCAATATAAATAAAATAAAATAAAATAAAATGTATATATGTTTATTGTAATTTACCCAAGAACAAAGGCGACTAAAGCTATAACACATAACAAATGTTGATACAACATGTACTTAGGTTTCTTCTTTGTCATATCATGTCCTGCATGGATATAACCTCCTTTAACGTATCCGAATTGAGGTCGCATAAGTAGAATAAATCCGAGCAAAATTCCGGTGAAGAATCCTCCGTAATGTGCTGATTGATCCACTCCAGGTATGAATATACCAATACACACATTAACGATAATGACTATCAATAGACTAGTGAACGCCGAACACTGAACAGACAATAGTTAGGACTTGAATCGAAACATATATGTTTCCATTCTAAAAAACAATATGCATGAGATTTTGATTTAAAAGTAGTCACACCTTGCTTGAGTAGGTTGTCCAGTTTGTGATGAGTTCAGAAAAATCGGATCCGAGCAGTCCGAAAAGAGCTCCTGATGCTCCCACCGTAACCCTATCTTTTGTTCGAGAATGGAGACATGATAACAAGCCCCCACCACATCCAGAAAGAAAATACAAAATTCCTATTCTCACTGCCACAGTACAAGAACTTGTAATATCAAATGTATGTTTTAATGGCTTCTATATGTTAGATACTAAATAATCTGGATGTCCACACAAGAGAACGATTATATATATAAAATGTGTCAGATTGACTCTGTAACGTTATAGAATCTATCATGTAAGATTACAGAGTGACATGATCACTTTTGAAAGGGTTCTGTAATGATATAAAGTCGATTCAACACCTGAAACCTATTATATATATATATATATATATATATATTTGTATGAAGTTCTTACAGAAGCCAAATTCTTGTTCAAGTTGGATGCCGGTTAACAGAAGACAGAGCATATTAGCAAGCAGATGGAAAACTCCGGAATGAAGCCACATGTAAGTGAAAAGACGATATGTTTGGTCCTTGTCCACCACAAATTTTGGATTAAGACCTCCTAGATCTTGTAGCCTGCAAAAATCACCAAAATCTATCTCCATCTAAAAAAAAAAATTAAAGAAATTTTTTGTGTTACTATTTCGAAATCCAAGAATTCTTACGTGTGACTAGAAGGTCCCAAGAGAACATTTTCGGATAATGGTTGGAAGGAAAACCTGCCCAGTTGTTCAAAACCAACACAGTTGACAGATCCAATGGTCTCTGGGCAGTCATTGACATACATTGTGTAAACAAACATGCCAACACAACCCAGAAATATGCAAGGCACGAGCCACGAACACCATGCCATATGGCGGCCGGCAACAGTGACGAGGATGACAAAGAATTGATTTTGTCAAAGAAAAAGGAGAGAACGTAATAGGATTTTGGGTGGAAAGGAACCAGTCTTGTCATGTTTATGTCTATTTTTAGCTACTTATACTTTTGTTATACAAAGTTATTTTAGCTACTTTCATTCTCAAGCCAACATTGGATGTTTTCTTTTTTTGGTACTCGGCGGACTTTACTCGTATGTAGTTTTTATTCTAATTACAACCATAATTACATGGTTTCCAATGCAAATTTATTAAAAATTTCAAGTTAATATGTTTAGGTCTCTTGTATTTTAAATGCAAATTTGTGTTATCACGTGTGTTAATTTGACTCGACCTTTTTAAACATTGTAATTTCCCTCGTGAAGGGAAATTACAATGTTTAACATATCGGTTAATAAAAAAAAATTAAAACAGAAAAAATAAAAAAATAAATAATAATGACAATGATCTATATATACAGAATGATTTTAAGGGTGCATTTGGTGGCTAGATCCTAGTCCGTTGGCTAAACGGAATTCCACAAAGGTTGGGACATATATTGTCCCCACTTTTTGCCCTTTTTTATTTTTTATTTTTCTTCAAACTATTTATATATAGAACATTAAATTAATTTAATCTATTTTAAAATATATTCATTAAAATTTATCTGAATATATTTTATTATAATATTTAAAACTAATATTTTTAATATAAAATTTTATATTTTTAAAACAATTTATTTTTTTTGACAGTATTTTTAAAACAATTTCAATCTTAATAAATTATATTAATCCAATCTCATACTAATCAAACAAGTATAATACTATTTTTAATCCAAACATATCACAGATCATAACACCAATCTATGAACGGATCTTAGTGAATAATAAGGAACTAATGGTGATTATTAATACATTAAGGTCTCATTTAGTGCGCATGATTGGATTGGACTATTTCTTGGGATTAGATTGGATTAGACTGGACTAAACTCATACTATACTGTGTTTAGAGAAACATGGAACTTGACTGAATTAATATTATGGTTTGTTTGGTAAAACATGGGATCGGACTATATATAATAATATTTTTAATTTGATAATATTTTAAAATTGAATAATGAAAAATTGAAATATGTATTTGAAGAAAATAAATGTTTTAATTTATATATTATTAAAGTAACAATGTCCAAAAATATTTTTAATATATATATTATTTTTAAATATATTTAAATATTTTTCAAATTTATAATTTGTTTATTTAATAAAATAAGATTTTAAAAAATATATAGACAGGATTACGGTGGGCCCAACGAATTTAGGTTCAATCCCGTTGAGAGGGATTAGGATTAAAATAATCTCAGTCCCTACTAAACGAATGAAAATTGAATAACAAATTAATAAAATAATTGTTTCAATGAAATAAATATTTTAATGTATATATTATTAAATTAATAATATTCAAAATTAATTTTAAATAAAATTTCAAATTTATATTAATTTTAAATAATTAATTTTATAATTAATTTATTATTACATTATTTATAAAAAAAAAAACTAGAAAAACAATTATATATATAATAGTACTGCGAACGCAGGACTATTTAAATCAAATAGTTCTACGTTTGCAGGACTAAATCATTGAATAAAGGCCCTAATGGATTGGACAAACCAATCTGGTGGTGCCCACAAATATGAGATTGGATTGAGATTAGTCCACTTCAAGTCTAATCCCATACAACAAACACACTCTAATGATGTATTTGTTACATGAGATTAGACTAATCTCAGTTCAATCCTATGTTTATGGTCTACATGAGATGAGATTGTATTTCTCCAATCTGGGACAACTTTTGTCCCGTGTTGTGTATCTTTTTTTAAAGAAAAATTAAATTATATATATAATATTACATTTATTTAATATGTTTTACAGGGAGTTTAAGATAAAAAGTAATTCTACTCCTAAACTTCCAAGACTTACTTGTTCCATATAAATAATTAAATATATTTCTTTTTATGACAAGTCTTCTTGTAAAGAGTAAATCATTTTCCTTCAAGCATAAGAACTTCTAGAAATAAAATCTTTTTTTTTTCTTTCGTACAACATTCTCGATCTCAGCAAAATACATCGTCTCAGCGGTATGGGTCACGGTGTGCACCTTGCTTCCTACACCGCGAAATACTTCTGGAACCGACAGCTCCATAAGCCGCTGTCTGTGCCTTTTGCCTCCATTGCGGTCCGCGCCCCGCTTCTTTCTGAAATCCGTTTCTTCAGTTCTTCTTCGATCTTCAAACCTCCCTTATACACTACCTTCAACTCCCAAACGTTATCCCACGTCTCCAGGAAGTAACACATCAGTTGAGTTGCATTTGGTTCACATCGGGTTCATTTAAGAATACGAGCCAAAACCTAACAATCACATCTATTTTTATGAATTTTGATCTGAATTTTTTTTATTTTTATTATTTTTTTTTTTATGGATGATAAATTTAATGAAATATACCTATATAAAAAATTTGAAAATTAGTAGTTATCAACACACACACACACACACACATATATAAATATATATATGACAGTAGTTATCAAGTGAGATATATCTTATTTTAATTTTGTTAAAGACCTTAATGAAATCACATATATTTTTATGAATTTTGATCTGAATGTTTTTCACACACACACACACATATATATATATATATATATATATATATATATGTCAGTAGTTATCAAGTGAGGTATATTTTATTTTAATTTTGGTAAAGACCTTGATGAAATCACATATATTTGAATTTTTTTATGGATGATAATTTTAATGAAATATACCTATAAATAAAATTTGAGAATTTTTCAAACATCGGAACTATTTATCCCGATTTTTTTAAAAAATATAAAGGTATCGGAAAAATTCGATAAAAATAGAAAAATTCAAAAAAAATAGTTCTAGTACTTGAATAATTCTTAAATTTTATTCATCGGTAGATTTCAATGAACTTATCATCCACACAAAATATTCAGATAAAAATTCATAAAAATAGATGTGATTTCATCAAAATCCTTACCGAAATTAAAATAAGGTATACCTCATATATATATATATAAATTAATGCAATCAAAATCAATTAATATGATTCTAATATGTTAAAAAAAATGAAAGCGGAATATTTATCAATTCATGCCCAGTTATCTCTAGTTTTATTAATAAATATAATTTATTCATTTAAATTAAAATTAAATTCAATTTATATGAAAATATTTCAAAAAACAATTCTGAATACATGGGAAATTACAATGTTTAAAATTTCGGTTAATTAAAAAATAAAAACAAAATAAAAAATGACAATGATCTAAAATGATTTTAAGGGCCTTAAAAAATGATTTTAAGGGTGCATTTGGTGACTTATTTAAATATATTTTATTATAAAATTTAAAAATAATATTTTTAATAAATATTACAAATAAATAATGTTTTGCTTAAATAACTTTTAAATAGTTATCACTATTTTTTAAATAAATATTTTATATAATTCAAAAAAACTTAAGCAAATTTAAGGTAGTTTAATTTTAATATTTAAAATAATATTAATTTTCTCAAAATTGATTTTAAATGATTTATTTAATTTAAGAATTAAATTTAAAGGTTCTAAAAATTTAGCACTTTTGGAAGCTAGTTTTGTGGAACTTGTCACTTAGCTAATAATTTAAGTTTATATAGCACCAAAAATACGCGTTTCCGATAAAAATACCCTTAAAAGAAATAAGTCACGCGCTTTTTTAAGCCTTTGATCAAGACTTAATTTCTGTAAAAAATTTCAAATCTTTTTTCTTCGTTTTTTTTTTCTTTTGATTTATGTTCTTTTACATTTTTTTGTTTCATCTTCTTGTCGAATCCTGTTCTTCGTCTCAAACACTTACAAAAGAGACAAAATAGTATTTCCTTTATAACTTTTTTGAGAGAATTTTTTTTTTAAAGAAAAAAGTTGTTTTTTATTGAGAGAAAAGAAAGAAAAAGGAAAAGTGAAGTCAAATGTATTTTTGTCGGTTACTATACTTTAGTGTTATTAAAACTTAAATTATTAACTTACAGTTAGGATCGAGTTAGGATCACAGAAAGCTCCATAAAAAGTGATATTTGTTGAATATTAAACTTGCCAGTCACTTTCAGCAGCTTCAACTGACTT
The DNA here is from genome assembly GCA_035582765.1 of Acer negundo. Classification (NCBI taxonomy): domain Eukaryota; kingdom Viridiplantae; phylum Streptophyta; class Magnoliopsida; order Sapindales; family Sapindaceae; genus Acer; species Acer negundo. The sequence continues at coordinate 36,526,813 of CM069241.1, forward strand.
CTAGAAGCTGATATTGTTGACCACCTCCACCGTCCAAACTCATCAACCACCATCTCCCAACTCCCTTCTTCCCAACTGCCATCTCCCAACTTCAGTTTGAATTTACTGGTTTTGCATTTATTTTTGTTTGTCTTTAATCTCATCTCAGTTCCCTATATAAAGGGACTCAGATTATGTTGTAAAATCGGTGGAGTGGTGTAAGAAAATTTCAAGAGAGAAATAAAGTAAAAGCTTCTCCGTTTTTTTTAGTGTTACAATCTCTCTCAGAGGTGCACCACAAGTGGCCTCAACATTACCATTCCACCAACAGTGGTATCAGAGCCCAGGAGAGCCGGAAATTTGAAGAACAGAGGCCAAAACCAAATTGGCCCAGAAATCAAAGTGCTCAAAATATAAATTTGAGCATACCAGTGTGTTCTACTCGTCCCAAGGAGTGCATCGGCGAAATTTTCATCGAAATCGGAGTTAAAGAGAGGTGTCACGCGCCGTTTGAAGTTGGAGAGTGTACCCACGCGCCGTCCACGCGCAGCCAACAGTCCGGAGCGTCACCGTCACGCGCCGGTCGTCTTCCTCGCCCGATTTTCAGGGTCCGACCCGAAGTCCGACCCGGTTATCCGACCCGGTCCGTGAGTGCTGCTGACGTCACTAACGCCGTTAGTCCGTCTAGAATATTCCGTCAGAAAAGGAATATTCCGTTATCTTGGTTGACTTTTGTCACAAAGTTTGACCGCTCATTTCAGACACTTCCGAACTCGTTTTTTGACAAACCCGGACTGTTTTCCAAGGTTTTAGACCATTCCGGACGCAACCGTGCACTCATTTTTTGCAAATTCAGACTCCAGATCAGTGTTCTAAGTAGTTCAAGCTCGATGGCCAACGGAAACGCGCAAGTTGTCATCCCGAAACTCACCAAAGACAACTATGACAATTGGTGCATACAAATGAGAGCCCTACTAGGTTCTCAAGATGTTATGGACATTGTGGAAGATGGATACACAGAACCCGCATCCAAAGAAGCTGAAGGAACCATGACAGAAGCTCAGACAACAACTCTCAGAGTCGATCGAAAGAAGGATTGTAAAGCTAAGTCCATAATCTATCAAGGACTAGACGAACCCACGTTCGAGCTTATAGCTTCCTCCAAGTCATCGAAAGAAGTCTGGGACACCCTTCACAAGACCTACAAAGGTGCTGACAAAGTAAAAAGGATCCGTCTTCAAACTCTACGAGGTGAGTTCGAATCTTTACGAATGAAATCTAATGAATCCATTGCAGAGTTCTATACACGAGTCATGGTTGTTGCAAATCAGCTAAGAAGAAATGGAGAAAATCTCGAAGACATGAGAATTTCGGAGAAAATTTTACGATCATTGGATCCAAAGTTTGACTTTATAGTGGTGGCCCTGGAAGAAACAAAAGATCTGGAGACGATGTCTGTAGAAGAACTGGTGGGTTCATTGCAAGCCCATGAGCAGAAAGTCACAAGAAGAAGTGACGACAGAGTATTGGAGCAAGCTCTCCAGTCAAAGTTATCCCTCCATGAAAAAAGATATGAGCAAGGGGGACCTCACAACAAGGAAGAGAACGAGGTAGAGGATCTCGTGGAAGAGGTTCTGGAAATGCTGAAACCAAAGGTAGAGGCAGAGGAGGAAGAGACGCAAGTAAAGGAGGACGTGGATAACAAAACTATGTCTCACGAGGACGAGGACGAGGACGAGGACGAGGAAGAAGAGGCGGTTACAACTACCGTCCGAACGTTGACAAAAGAAACGTTCAATGCTATAATTGCCACAAATATGGGCACTATAGCAACGAGTGCAGAGGTATCCCAAATGAAGTAAATGAAAGTTCTAACTTTGCAGAGAAAGAGCAGGTTGAAGGAGAATCGTTGATGCTAATGGCACACAACTCAACCTATCAAAATCAAGATGTGTGGTTTCTTGATTCTGGAGCCAGCAACCATATGACTGGCAGAAAAGACTTGTTCACTGAACTTGATGAGAAAGTTCATGGAGAAATCTCATTTGGTGACCTCTCTAAAATCTCTGTCCAAGGAAGAGGAGATGTCATGATAAAGCAGAAGAATGGAGATCATGCTTTCATCTCCAATGTTTATTATGTTCCAGACATGAAGACAAACATCCTAAGTCTCGGACAACTCTTGGAGAAAGGCTATCACATTAGTCTTCAAAATATGCAACTCACCATCACAGATGCTCGAGGAAAGCTGGTTACTCGAGTCCAGATGACGAAGAATAGGATGTTTCCTCTCGCAATTCATCATGATACGCCAAAGTGTCTGACAGCCATCATCAACAACAAAGACTGGTTGTGGCATCTCAGGTATGGACATCTCAATTTTGAAAGTTTAAAGCAACTGGGAAGTAAGAAGATGGTGAAAGGATTGCCAAATATCCATCACCCAAATGAGATGTGTGAAAGCTGTGTTCTTAGCAAACAACACAGAAATAGCTTCGGAAAGGAGGCAAATTGGAGAGCAACCATGCCACTTGAGCTCGTTCACACAGATGTGTGTGGTCCATTGACGCCAGTATCAAATGGACAGAATCAATACTTCCTTACATTCATTGACGACTACAGCAGGAAGACTTGGGTCTATTTTCTAAAAAGGAAGTCTGAAGTGTTTGGCTACTTCAAAGAGTTCAAAACTCTTGTGGAGAAGCAAAGTGGCTATCATATCAAAGCATTGAGATCGGATCAAGGTGGAGAATACACTGCAGGTGCTTTCCAGGAGTTCCTAAAGCAACAAGGAATCAGACATCAGTTTACACCAGCTTATACTCCTCAGTTAAACGGTGTAGCTGAAAGGAAGAATCGAACAATCCTTAACATGGCCAGAAGCATGTTAAAGGATAAAAACATGCCTAAAAGTTTTTGGGCTGAAGCAGTCTTGTGTGCGGTATATCTACAAAACAGATGTCCTATGAAGAGTCTTGATACAAAGACACCGCACGAAGCATGGAGCACTCACAAACCAAGTGTCAGCCACCTTAGAGTTTTTGGCTCTATTGCCTACATCAAAGTCCCAGAAGCGAGAAGAACCAAGCTTGAAGATAAAGGAGAGAAGTGTATCCTTGTTGGATACGGTGACAGAACTATGGGTTATCGGCTATATAACCCCACCACCAAGAAAGTAATCTTCAGCAGAGATGTCATTTTTGAAGAAAATGAATCCTGGAATTGGGATCAAACTAAAGCTTCCAGAAGCGCAGAGTTGATACCTGAAGAAGAGACAAGAGAAGTGGCTACAGAGACACAAACACCCAGAGATCAGCAAACACCTCAACGTGGTTCCCCTTCACCACAAAGGTATGACACTCCATTACCAATTGATCGTGATTTCTCAGATATGAGGCCTAGAGGAACACGCAGTCTAGAAGATCTGTATGAATATACAGAACAGGTGGAAGAAGATCTTACTCTATATTGTCTGCTGATGACAAGTGATCTAGTTAGCTTTGAAGAGGCTAACCAAGAAGGAAAATGGAGAAGTGCAATGGATGATGAGATTCGATCCATTGAGAAGAACAAGACGTGGGAGTTGACTAATCTCCCAAAAGGCAGGAAAGCTATTGGAGTGAAATGGGTCTACAAAACCAAAAGGAATGCGAAAGGAGAAGTCCAGAGATACAAGGCAAGACTTGTAGCAAAAGGCTATAAACAAAAGGAAGGAGTTGACTACGGAGAAGTCTTTGCGCCAGTTGCCAGACTAGAGACCATCAGATTGCTAATATCATTAGCAGCCCAGAAAAGTTGGAAAATCTACCAACTTGACGTAAAGTCAGCATTCCTGAATGGCTTTCTTGAAGAAGAAATCTATGTGGAACAACCACCTGGATATGTGAAGAAAGGAAAAGAAGATAAAGTGTGCAGACTGAAGAAAGCCTTATATGGTTTGAAGCAAGCGCCTCGTGCGTGGAATATGAGGATTGATGATTACTTCCAAAAGAACAGATTTGAGAAATGCCCGTATGAGCATGCACTATATATGAAGAAGGAGATTGACGGAAGCTTGTTATATGCATGCCTATACGTTGATGACTTGATCTTCACCGGCAACAATCCAGCCATGTTTGAAGATTTCAAGAGGAGGATGGTGAAAGAATTTGAGATGACTGACATTGGTCTAATGGCTCATTTTCTCGGTATTGAAGTTGTGCAAAGCGAAAAAGGTATCTTCATCTCTCGGAGTATCTATGCAAAAGAAATTCTGAAAAGATTTGGTATGGAAAAATGCAATCCTGTCACAACTCCAGTAGAAACAGGATTAGAGTTAAGAAAGAATGAAAGGGGAGATGTTGATCCAACCTATTTCAAGAGCTTGGTTGGAAGCCTGAGATACTTGACGTGTACCAGGCCAGATATACTTTATGGAGTTGGACTAGTCAGCAGATACATGGAGACTCCTGACCAGTCTCACCTGAATGCAGCAAAGAGGATACTCAGGTACATAAAAGGTACTCTTAATGATGGTATTTTATATACCAGATGTGAAGATTGCAGGTTGATTGGCTATTCAGATAGTGATTGGGGAAGAGATCTGGATGAACGTAAAAGCACCACAGGTTTTACGTATTTTATGGGAGATACAACATTCACATGGTCATCCAAAAAGCAAGCCATTGTGACATTGTCATCATGTGAAGCTGAGTATGTTGCTGCCTGCTCAGCTGTTTGTCATGGTATCTGGATCAGGAATGTGTTGCAGTACTTGGGATTTCCACAAGTTAATCCCACAGAGGTCTACATTGACAATCAGTCAGCGATTGCACTAGCAAAGAATCCAGTATTCCATGAAAGAAGCAAACATATTGATACGCGGTATCATTTCATCAGAGAGCATGTGAAGAATAAAGAGGTGGAACTAGTCTCTTGCAGGACATATGATCAAGCTGCTGATATTTTCACCAAGCCGCTCAAACATGATGTGTTTGAAAGACTAAAGACAATGCTTGGTATGACGAAGCATGGAGAGTCAAGTTTAAGGGGGGATGTTGAATATTAAACTTGCCAGTCACTTTCAGCAGCTTCAACTGACTTCTAGAAGCTGATATTGTTGACCACCTCCACCGTCCAAACTCATCAACCACCATCTCCCAACTCCCTTCTTCCCAACTGCCATCTCCCAACTTCAGTTTGAATTTACTGGTTTTGCATTTATTTTTGTTTGTCTTTAATCTCATCTCAGTTCCCTATATAAAGGGACTCAGATTATGTTGTAAAATCAGTGGAGTGGTGTAAGAAAATTTCAAGAGAGAAATAAAGTAAAAGCTTCTCCGTTTTTTTTAGTGTTACAATCTCTCTCAGAGGTGCACCACAAGTGGCCTCAACATTACCATTCCACCAACAATATTCACTACTATTAATTCTTAAATTTAATCTACTTTTATACTAAAACAATTTCATTCTTATCAAACATAAGTCTTATCTCATTATACATCATACAATAGACAATATTATTTTAAATCCAAACGCATCACAGATCATAGTACCAATCTCCAAAGGGAAAGAGATTCTGATAAAGGCTGTCATCCAGTACATACCCATTTATATGATGAACCTCTTTCAGCTCCCTAAAGGCCTTCTGAAGGAGATATATCATCTATGTACACGTTTTTAGTGGGGGAGGAATGGAACCTCGAGAAAGATCCATTGGTGTACATGGTCACATTTATGCGATCCATTGGAATCTTTTAACAAAGCTTTGTTAGCCAACCAGTGTTGCGTATTATGAACAACAAAAATTCCCTTGCTGCCCGTGTTCTCAAAGCTTGCTACTATCCTGACGACGAGTTTATTTCATCGGAATTTAAGCCTACAATTTCCTTTTTGTGAAAAAGTCTGATTTGGGGAAAGGAAATCATCACTGCAGGGACCCGTTGGAGAGTGGGTGACAGTCATAAAATTCGTATTTACAAAGACAAGTGAATTCCGAGACCTACCACGGTCAAGCCTATCTCCCCTCCTTTTTTTTGCGAAAACGCTACTATCAATGAGCTTATTACTCCTACTGGTGTATGAAATGCGGAATTAGTAAAATTTGCCTTTTGTGAGGATGATATTTATGCTATTTTGAGCATCCCTATTAGTAGAAATAGAGTTAAGGATTCTCTGCAATGGCACTACGATCAGAAAGGCATTTACTCAGCTAAGAGTGGTTATTGGGTAGGTCGTTCATTGCTTTATGATCCTAGTTCTTCTCAGTCTGGTTGTCTCTCTAATATCTCGATTTCCTTGTGGAAATCCCTTTGGAAAATTCAGATTCCTTCTAAGATTAAATTGTTCGTTTGAAAGGCCTGCAACAATATGCTTCCCACTTATGAAGTTTTGGCTCGGAAGAAAATTTTGGTCGATTCCCTGTACCCTATGTGCAAGAGGAAAAGTGAGTCCATTCTCCACAGTCTTTGGAGCTGCAGTTCTTTGAAGTCGGTGCATGCTGCTTGGTATTATAAACTTACTGATATTCATAAAGAAAAAACTCACTTTTTTTATTTCATCCTTGATTGCTTCTCTTGTCTGCTGTTGGAAGAGTTGGATCTTTTTTATGTCTGCTTATGGAAAACCTGGGCCCTTCTTAATGCTGCGGTTCATGGTTCTCCCTCTGATAAAGCGGTTGATGTGGTGGATTGGGCTCGTTGTTTTATGGAAAACCTGGGCCCTTCTCGTTGTATCACAATGTCGTTTCGGCCAATGGTCGGATTTCTATTCTTCCTATTGCCTAGAATCATGTTTGGAAACCTCTTGACCCAGGTACGTATAAAATAAACTGTGATGCTGCCTTAAATATTGGTGGTCGCCTTATGGGTATTAGGATCGTGATTTGTGATTAGGAAGGCTTTGTTATGGCTTGTAGCTCTCAGAAGGTCGAGGTCACCTTTTCTCCACAAATTGCTGAAGCAATGGCCATCTTTCATGGTCTCCAGTTTGCCTTTGATGCTGGCTTATTTCCTTGTAAGGTGGATTCTGATGCCAAAGTGGTTGTTGGTTGGATTAATAGTAAGGATGTTATTGGCTCTGAAGTTGGGAATGTTGTGTCTGATATTCATAATCTGTTGGATTTGGCTCATTGTGAGTCTGTTTCTTTCCACTACAAAAAAACTAGCTATCAGCGACCAAACATTTTCGACGGCCCCAGTAACCCTCGAAAATACTGTCATTTTCGACGGCTAAATCTAAAGCTGTCGCTCATATTGCAAATAGAGGTACTATATTTTCGAGGGCAAATTTCTGTCAAAAATGGTCTTTTTGCCGTCGGAAATATATAAATATTTTTGGCGGAATACTTGGCACCAATAGTATCATTGACGGTATTGAAATTGGCCCTCGAAAATGGTAAAAACGACGTAGTTTTAGTTCACATGGAGGACCCGAAACGACGTCGTATTGGTTTATATATATACATGTGACTTATTACCCAAAAAACCTATTTCCTCATTTTTCACACATTGTTTGTCTTTTCCTCTAGTTTGCTCTGGTTCTAGTTCCGACCTAAGTTCTCATCTTGAAAGGTATTTTTTTTTTTCTTATTTTGCTTCGATTTTGTTTTGATTTCACAATGGGTGTTGATTCCTAATGAATATCTATACACTCTTCTCATAATCTCTACTGTGTTTGATTTTGAATCCCTTTTCTCATCTTCTTATATCTGTCGTTTCTTTTAGAGACATTGATATATAGAGCCACTGATTTGGTGAAGCGCTCTCTAGATGGCCATTAATTTTTCAAAATGACTCAAATTAGTCATTTCATTGAAAGAATGTATCAATTGTTGCCACTTTGGCCATTAATTGTTTGAAGTCTGTTTGCTTATATCATAATCCGTTTGTTTATATCATAACCTGTTAGAATCGATGTTAAAATAGTAAAACAAGAAGGGGCAATATTGTAAAATCATCAAGTCACCACTTAGGGCACAATTTGGATATTTAAAGCATTATTTCAGTCTTCTTTTCAATAGAAGCTCTACAACAATGGAGGATTATCTCGAACAGAATAGGAGAAGGAAAATTACGAGATATGGATTACAAGGTACTGCATATCACACAACTCGTATTTCTTTTCTAAGATCAAATTTTATTTTTTGTTTTTATTTTTATTTTATTTTTATAATTTATTGTATGATCAGCGTTTTTTTAGTTATGTTCCATCTTTCAATTGAGAAATGCCTCATAGCCCATTCATGTGAGTATGTGACCACCGTCAATTGACTTTCCCAAGAAAATCCCCAAGAATATTTTGAATATTATTTATATCCTTTTCTCTTAGTCGAAAGAGACTTTATGCTTCCTATTTGTATATTCTTTGTACATGGATGTGCACTTTGGATGATTAGCATTGCACAGATGAATATTATATTATATATAGCACTAGCATTTACTTTTGTATCCACAAAGACAAGACAATATAGACTTTGTAATATAATCATACAAATTATTCCATGCCATCCATAAAAATTTTATTCTTGTTACTGTATTTTGTGTTCCATCCATAAGCATATTATTCTTGATATGTTTCTTTGGCTTTGGATTTGCACTACAAGTTGAGTTTTGTAACTATTGCTCTGTTTTACTCTGTTTTTTGCTTTCGTCTTCGGTGTTTGTTGAGCTTTTAACTCTTGTTGTTGTTGCTTTGCCTTGTCTCTTTCCTTTTGAAATATATTAGTGTAATTCTAAAAATAATAATAATAATAATGCTTCTACAAACCCTGTTTTATCCGGAACAATCCTCCAAACCCTAATCTGATCCCTATATTAATTAATGCTTATACATTAATCTAATTAATGCTTATACATTAATGCTTATATATGTAAACGGATGAGCTTATGGATCTAATTTTAAATATATTTTTTTTCTTGTTCTTTAGCTTTGAGTATCTAATTATTTTTATATTGTATATAATGGATATTGAAGTTAAAATCTTAAAGTGAGTGTTGAGATTTGACCTGAAATGAGTTGCAGATCAAGTAATTTATTTATGTTGAACAAATGTGTGTTTGCTTGTAAAATTAGATAGAAGAGGCTTTTAATGCACGTCTAGTTTCTGTCAAATTTTACATTTGCATAGACATATTACATAGAGTAATACATAGTAATACATATTACATAGATTTTGGCATATTATATAGAGTAAGATATAGACATATTATATAGAGTAATACATATAGGTGTATCTTTTGGCAATGAAATAATTTTTTTCGTCCATGTTGGGTTCTTCGATTTTTCAATACAAATCTAACGGTATAAAGAACGTAAAATTTTGGACAGTATTTTGAAAGTTATAATCAATTATTCAGTCAAAGGTCATAAGCGACGCGCAATCCACGAGTGAGGTGTGTTTATCGCTCTTTTTCCTTAAAATTGTATCTTTTAGCAAGGAAATAATTTTTTTTTTCCCATGTTGGGTTCTTTGATTTTTCGATACGAATCCAACGGTATAAAAAACGTAAAATTCTGGATGGTATTTTGAAAGTTATGATCAATTATTCAGTCAAAAGTTAGAAGCGACACGAATCCGCGAATGAGCTGTGTTTATTGCTCATTTTCACACTTTTCCAAATAGATTTTTGGAATATTTTCTGAATGAAAAGTGTTTGTTTGCATATCTAATTTCTTGTGTCAAAATTTGAGCAAATAACGTTGAGTATTTTTAGAAATGTACATTTGAATGTGAACATAAGTTAGATTTGATTAGTTTGAGGAGATGAAAATAATGGCCTTTTTAGGTTTTCACCTGCCAATTAATGGTATATAGTGTTATTTTATTTTTTAGTAGTACCATATCATAGATAACTGTATCTTTTCGTTAGATTTAATTTAATGGTTGCTATCGAATAATGTTTCGTCAAAGGTGAGTTTGGAACGATTTGAATATTGTCCGGTGCTATTTTCTCTTTCATTTACTCACTAATTCATTATCTTTATACGTTAGATTGCTTGCAAGCTCTGAATTTTTTGTCTTTGCTTTCAATCTATTGCTATTATCACATAATTTGCTTTTTAATTGTGTGCAGATGTGAGGACTGAGTAGAGAGCAGCGAAAGCAGTGAGAAAGAGAGTAGCACACGGAGACCCAACAACTGGGAAGTTGACGAACAAGCCCCAGGCCCTCTCTGTCTCCGGCAAGTGTCAACGCAAGCTCTTGAAGAAATGGCACAGAGAGCAGAAGGAAGCTGTGGAGAAAGGTCTAGTGACTATGGAAGATGTCGAGATGGCCGCTTCTCAAGGTCTGCTTTTCTAGGGTTTTTGTTATTGTTGTGATTCTGTATATGCCACATATTGCTTTAAATTTTTAAGAATTTAACTGGGTATTTGTTATAAAGGATTAATTGTTCCGGAAACTGTACATGTGTGAAGCTAGGGTATAGATTGTGATCTCGGGTAATGCAGTTTTTGAGAATATTTGTTAAGACATGAAGTTTGATCGAGGAATACATGCTGGTTCAATGAACCCTCAAATGTCCTAATTCAAACACATTCGTAAAGCAAAATATGTCTATTGAAAACAACAAAAGGGACAATAATGTTTGTGTTGTTTAGTTACTGTCAAAGGTTTCTTACCTTTAATTTTAAATTATTTTTGCTTTGGACAATTTCAGTAGTGATTTGCTGCTCTCAAACATGATAATAAAAGGGATTGTTACTTTTACTCATTTCTGGTTGCTCTGTTTTTGTGGTCTTTTTGTCTTTGCTTTATTTGCTCTTTTCTTGTGCTGTTGTTTGGGTTGTTTTACTTTTCCTGCGCTGTTTTCTGTTGCAACTTGGCTTGTTTGTTGTACTGTGCCCTGCTGGGCTTCTTTGGCTTGGCCTTAATAATACCTTTGTTGTTCTAAAAAAAAAAATTTGCTATAATTTATAGCCTACTAGTAGACAACAATTTTTTTTTTCTTCAGTTTTACATAATATTAGTAGTTTAGGTCAATCATTTATGCTGGCATGGGTGAATTGATTGTCTACTGAAAACTTAAAAGAAAAATAATAATAGGACAGCAAGCACATTATAAATCACACTTCCACATTAAAACAAACACTTCCGCTAGTCTTTAGTCATTTAGGTTGTTGTATATTTATTTTGAGATCCTTATCTGTTATAATTTCTACTAGTAGTTCCCTTATTGTACATGTTTTATGTATATAATGAACATCTCAATTTTCTTAAAAAAGAGATATTTATTAGAAAATTAATATTTTGTTTACATCACAAAGTGGGAGTTAGATTGCTTCAATAAATTCACTCTTGCAAAAATAGCTTTCAGCTCAAAAGTTGATCATTTTTACTTAAGGTAATTGAGAAGGTAGCAGATCCAGCTGAATTCTGGCAGCATTAACTGTTAAGGGTGGAGCTAATGTGATTTCAACAATGAATGGTTCTATGATAGCATATGCAACTGCTATTGTCACAGTAGAATACATCCTCCGATGGGTATTATTCTTTCACCCCATTCAGCACTAGCATATGTTGTTGATTTGCCTGTTATAGCAGATCTTGCATTCTTTTATATTTCTTTCCTTGTTCATGCCTAAAAATGTGTTTATATTTATTAAGAGTGATCCGTATCTCTAAATATCTTATTTATTTGTAAAATATTCACATTTATGTGTTGGCCTCAAATTTCCAAGTCATTTGATATTCACTGCAGCTTACCAAAGGTACACATGAGTGATCAAGTTTCCTTACACCTGAAGAGCTAGTTCCCATCCAACAACGTGTGTCGAGTTCAACTGATGTAAGTCATAGAATACACATGCACCATTAGCATCTTCTCTCTATTGTTCATCTGTGTGTTTGTGAATAATTTGGTTTGCTTGTTATTTGACTTTGTTTGTGAGGATTTGATGTAGTGTATTTAAAACCATAAGCACCATTTGCATTAATGATTCTCCACTTGATTGTATCTCTCTATCTATAAGTTTAATTATTGATCACTTTATTGCTTTATTTTGAAGGTCTGCTATGCTATTATATTGCTGTCTGATTATATGAATTAATAGAGAAATCAATTTGATATTTGATGTAATGGTTCATCTATGGTAATGGGGCTGATGTTGACATGAAAATCTCCTCCTACACATTGTGAAGTCTATATAACTTGTAGTAGTGTAGGTTCAGATTGTGAGCATTGATTTTGACTACTGATTCTGTTAATAAAAGTTTCCGAGTTTGCTCTAATCAATTGATGCTTTGTAGTAGCATTGAATATTGATTGTGTCCCCTGAATTTTTTTTATGGAACAGGTGTTGGGAGAGAACTTCAAGTTAGTGATTCAACCCTTCATTGGTATGTTGTGCCTTAGTGATAGTAGCTAGCATTCTCCCTAGAAAATTGTTTTGAAAAGTACAATTGTCACTTTCCATCTTCTTCCCTCCCCATTGATTTGCCTACCTCATCTGACTAATTTTTCAATATCTGTTTTCATACTTTGATTTGTGGTTAAGAAATGTGATTTTAGCAATATATTTAATGTACTATAACTCTTTTGTGCTTTACATCTCTAATGATTTGGGAGATATATGAGATTGTCTCTATTCAATTGATTATTGTTATTGTATTTCGAACAGGCTGATACAATGATGTGGAACACAATATATTGCATGATTGTTTTTCTGTTTTTTGTTTTTTTGTGTCATGGAAATGACAATGATAGGCTAGGACTACAACCTTCTTCTATAATCTCTTTTGTGTATTACATACAAATATCGCAGCTATATATGTAAAACCTACTAAATATGTACTCTACACTTCTATAATTTGAGTCTCAGACTTACAGTTTACCAAGATTGTTAATTTGTTTGATTTATGTTGAATTCTATTGATAACAAAATAGTTATGAGAATTTTAATTTACAGTTTGTTATTCAAAACAGGTTGAAATAAAATGGTTAAATATGAATAAATAGAAAGCAATATTATTTTCAATCGGTTACCACCGTCGAGAAAGAAATGGCCGTCGAAAAAAAAAAAAAAAATTGTATTTTCGACCGCTTTATCCCCTCGGTGAAATATATATCTGATGAATATGAAATTATTATCGATGGCATGTTGCTGTTGAAAATAGGTTTATTTTCGATGGGATATTTATTGACGGCTAAATGCAGTCAAAAATAGGTTTATTTTCGACGGCCGGTCGAAAATAAAACATTTTCAACGGCCGGTCGAAAATAAAACATTTTCGACGACACTATCAACGATGACATTCGACGGCAATTTGTCGTCGAAAAAGACTATTTTCGATCGCTTTTGGCCCTCTGTGATAGCCAGTTTTTTTGCAGTGTTCGTTCCTAGAACGACTAATTAGGTAGCCCATATTTTAGTTAAAAACGGCATCTCTTGTTTTGAGGATCTGTTTTGGTTGGAGGAATTTCCTTCCTGTGTTGTTGACTTAGTTTCGACTGATCGCCGCGGTTGCTTGTAATCCCTTATTTCTTCTTCTTCTTCTTAAAAAAAATAAAAAATAAATAAAAAATAAAAATAATAAAGGGATTATTAATAGGGATATCTTCAATTGAGGGCATCTTCACTGGTTAACGTCGTAGCATCACCAACCAACATTACTCCGGTATTCAAGAAGCCCTGCCAAATGTCAAAGCCGATTACAAAAATTTCAAAAGTTTGTATAGCATATTAATTTCTTCTATTTTTTATTATTTATTTATTTATTTAATTTTTAATTTTTTTTTTCACTTGGTTCTCTCTGTTTTTTACAATTAAAAAAAGTGTTTTACATCTATTTTGAAAAACTTAAATTTTAATGTTTTCCAACTTTTGAGTTTTATTTATTTATTTATTAATTTTTATTTTATTTTTTAAAAACATTAAAATGTCTAATGTGACTATATTATATTTTATAAATTTCACAATACCCTTTTAACTTGAGGGTTTCTTAATATTTCTAACACATTATTGGTGTCTGTTTTGTATAACTAATACTCACGTAATTTTAAAGGCTAGTTTGGTATTGCTTTTGAAAAGTTAAAATCAAATATTTATTAATTTTTATATAAATATGATGTTTAATAAAACTTAAAAAAGTGATTCAGTTATTTTGTTTGATTTTTTAAGTGATAAAATCACTTAAAGAACCCTTAAAAACCACTTGTTTAGAAAAGTGAATTTTTTTCACTTTTCACTTAATAAAAATCCACTAGAATTTAATATAATTTATTACTTCCAAAACTATCCTCACTAATCTAACTTATTTTCAATTTTGTCTTCTATTGAAACCCTAATCATACTAATACTATATTTTTTCTTCTCACCGTAAACAACTACAGCATTACAAAACCTAGTTGCTTCAACACTCAAACAAATGGAGACTGGTTTACTTAGCATATTCCGATAAAGACACTTTTTTTTTCCTTATTAATCTAACTTATTTCCAATTTTGCCTAATGTCAAAACCTTAATCGTATTAATAATTTTTTTCTTTGCTCAGAATGTACATCAACATAATCAAAAAAAAAAAAAAATAATAATAATAAATTATGTTATCCTAAAAAATTCGTCAGATGCCTTTAGGACAACGGTTGCCCATGGTGTATTGGTGCACCGCGGTTGGCCCGGACCGAGTAGGACGTGGCTTGCTTTCCACCGAGGTAGGTACTGGGGAAAATCCTTGGTCCGGTTACCAGGGACTAGCGCAAGGTCCATGGGCTGGTCCTAACAAGATGCGGGGTTGAGATTGGTCCTTTAGGGGTAGGACGGGGAAATGCTATGACTGTAGTAAAATGCTCTTTTATTAATTGTCAAGGTAATACGCTAGAGGCGGTAACTCATGTCATGGTTGATAATACAACATCAGGTACAATGAGGGGTATGGGTGACAACCAGTAGCCAAGTAGGACTAACATAAAGGGATTGATCCAGGCAGGGTAGTAGCCAAGTAGGATAGACATATATGAGCTTCAACTAGGCGCGGTTCTCTTTAGGACTAGCTTTTTCTTTCAGAGCCCAACCCTTTACTTCTTGAAAGTTGGGGTATTTATAGTTGTTATACTGGATGGGTAGGTGAGAGATGTTGGTTTAGGCGGGAGTTGCACGGTTGGATCCCCACCGTCCCCTAAGTCAAGTGTTGAGGTAGCAGGAGTTGGAGGGTTGGGATGGTGCCACCGGCATATGTCCCATGCTGGGATCCTGACCTGGGTAGGTGGGAGCCGTAGTCCCTAGGCCGTAATGGGCGGAACCAATCCCAACCGTTGCTCCGGACTAGGACCGTGGTTGGCACTCGCCATCAAGGGCCTTGATTATTCCATCTATGCCCTAGGTCCATGTGGATGTTTTAGTAGGGCTGATGTGGCGATTTTATGGCATTTTGGGGCGTTTGGATTTGTCGAAGGAGGTCTTCGCTGCTCTAGGGCGTCGCTGTCAAGGTTTGGCCCAGCAGGGGACAACGTCAGCGCCTGTCCCGCTGCACGTTGTCAGGCGCCCTTTTACACCATTTCCTTCTTCGTGCTTGCTGTGTTTCTGTAAGCATTTTGCTAGGGAAACACAGCTTCCTCCTTCATGCATGGGGTAGTTGACTTCGACTAGGGCTTAGGTGGAGGAGGAGAGGACCGTGGATGAAACGCGGCCATTACATGATCTCAGCTGTTGATTGCTTATCCTTCCTCTTTCATGCTTGTTATCTTGCATTAATGGTCTGGTGTTGAGGTTTTGCAGATCGCCCTGGCTCTTTCTCCCTTACCATATGGCCAGACATGAGGGCTAACATCAGCCCTTGGTAGGGGCTGCCACTTTCTAGGAGGTTTCTAGGTCGTTCCAGAATGCTCTTATGGATACTAGATGTCTCAACCTAGTTGGGTGTGACGATCGGTTCTGGCCTGGTAGGCGTGACCGGCAGGTCCTAGCCTAGACCATAGGGTTACTACTTGTGCCTGATCATATCTTAATACTGCACGTTAAGTAAGGGTCGGGTTCCTTGTGGACTGGGCTCCTAATGGATTGAGTCCTTCTACCTATTAGGTGTCTTATGGAGGATCGGGTCTCTGATGGACCAGGTCTTTCCCCGTACTAGGTGCTTTTCAAAGGGGTTGGTTCCAAGTGGACCGCGTCCTTCTCCGAACCGAGTCTCTCTTTCATACCAAGCGCTCTAGAGAGGACCGGGTCCTTGATGGGTCAGATCCTTCTCTATGCTGGGTGTCTTAGGAGGGATCGGGTACGTCCTGGTACCGAGTTAGGGCGGTTGGTTGAGTTCTCTTAGAGAAAAGTTTTTCTTTGATTTAATGATCGCTTTTTCCGGTTAACAATTTTTTTTTTTTGATTATTTATATAAATTTGCAATATTATTACTAACTAAATAATTTTGTTTTAGAATTATTAAATTACTTGTTATAGTTATCCTTAATATATTAAAATGTAAATATATAACAAATAATAATTATAAGGGAGTAGATGTAAAAGTATTTGTTAACCGCCAAAAAAGGCTCAAGAAAATCAAATAAGTACTTTCCTCGGTGCATCGAAGGAGAACCGGAACCAAGGCAGAAGTCCCCTAATCTGACACCCTAGTCCCCAAGATGGCTGGGCCCTCCCCTCTTCCACCTTCGAAGACCCACAAAGATCTACGATTCCCGAAGCAACCGGAACCGGAGTTGGGGGAGCAAGAACAGGACGACCCCCACTCTAACCACCGCCTTGTCAATGGAGAACCATTGAGACCCACCAACGCATCCGAAAGAAGCCGCTAAGGCGGAATCCCTGGTCTCTTGATTCAATCAGCGCCAGTATCATCCGAACCCCTTGGCCCCTTCCCTCCACAACGAGCTTGCTCTAATCCAGCCAAAAAAATCTAGAATCACCGTAGAAGTACAAGTGAACCCGTGAAGGGAGTGATGTAAGCCCTCGTAAAGGAATCAACCCAAACAAGGAAGAATCCCAGTAGATGTCAAGGGGTAGGTAGGCATTTATTTCACCCACTTGGCTATCAAAGGGAAAAAGGGAAGATTAAGGGCCTCGATCGATCCTGATCAGACAGCTTTAACGGCTCGATTACGGTCCAGCTTAGACCTACAAATGGTCAACTCTAATCATCACCAAATAGGGAACCTGAGGTCCAGCAGGTATGGAGGATTCGAAAAGCATCTAGACAAAAAAGTGAAATCATAGGATGAAGCGCCTGACATTGGCAGCGCAACAACTATCCCTCAGCAGCCCCAGCATGTGAAAGCGATGTGTCAGTCCAGCTCAAACACCCTTGACCAACCAGAATTAGGGAAAACATCACATAATCGCATACAGAGCACCTACACAGACACTAGGGCATGTGTGGCACCACCCTGGCCGACCGTAGTGTGTGCGCTACCTACGCCCTACAAGAACCGATGGTGAGGATCTCTAAGCAATTAGCCCATCTAAAGAAGGGTCCCCCACTTAAAGAAAGGTCCCCCACCTACCAGCCGGATCTCCACGTCAGCCTTAGGGCCTAGCTAGAGCAATCCTGGCCCTCTAAAGCAGGTGTCGTGGTGGGACCAGAGGAAAAAAACGGAAAGGATCGTGCTAAATGCTCCCTCAAGAAGTGGCCTCCCTCAGCTGCCAAATCCTAGACCCTCTATAAATACCCTCACAAAAGGTGAGGAAAGGAGGTTAGGCCCAAGAGAAATATAAAGAAATTGCTACTATAGAACGACTAGTTTCCCATTGGAGACCAAAGAGCTTATTCATTCATTGTGCTACTATAGAACGACTAATCTCACTTAAGAGACTCAAGAGACTCAAGAGAGAGAGACAGAGATAGAGACAGAGAGTACAACATTGTATCCTATACTACCCTGTTATTCGAAAGTTGTAATTATACCATGAATAAAGACGCATTTCACCCCTCTTTTCCTCTACATTAGAGCCCCGCTATCCTTTACTTAGTGTCTCGCAAATAAAGTCCAACCCTGGTTGAAACTGGTACCGGCACACCTAGGAACCGGTCTCGGCTAGCGTCTAGACAGCCAGGTCCACTAACATCAGCAACAACCCTCTGGTTGTCCTCGCTCGATCGCTTCTACCCCGATTCCTATCATATCGCGGTAGAAGCAGGACTAGGCCACCTCAGACCATGCTCTGGCCCCTCCGATCGCGAAGTACCACTTCGTCCGGTCCTGGTGTTGTCCTAAGAACAACGATCGATTTTTTGGATAACAGTATTTATTTTCAGATATATATATATATATATATTTAACTTAAAAAAAACAAACAACTTATTGTTTTTATTCAGTTTTAGTGATAAAAAACAAACATGTTTTTGAGTTTTCAGTTTTGAGTTTTCAGTCATATTTAGTCTTCAGTAACATTATGCACTATTCGGTGTTCAAACCAAAAATTAAATGGGGCCTAATTTATAATCGCAAGGGTAAATTAGTGTAATTATAATTTTTTACTGGGCAAAAGTAATAGTTAACGGGTCAAGGGTAAATTAGTGTAATTATAATTTTTTACTAGTTTTAGACTTATAGTGTAATTATACATATAACAAGGGTAAGTTTGTGTAATTTGCCCACAAATAGATGTAAAAATAATTTCTTTGGTTGGTGATATCTGCACCCAGTAAATAATGGGTCACGCTATATCAACTTAAAAATTTATCTTAATTTTGGTGACTTCAATATCCATAAAATTATTTGGTATAAATCTAACGGTTGTCATTTAGGTTATCATTTACTTTTCCTCTTAACCACTGGATTAATAGCAAAAGATGGATAAATATTGAAGTCACACAATTTAAGTCAAATATTTAAATTGAGTTACTCTAAACCTTAAATAATATATATCAATATATATTATATTTTTTCTGCAGGTTTTTTAGTTCGTGGAAGTGAATACCCACTCGTAAAATTTTCCACGTTCGTAAACAAGGTTGGTTGTATTCTAATTAAACTCATAGGGTGAAAACTCGAACCATCCCGTTCCCATCCCAATTTGGGAAGTGGGGATAAGGATGGGGATGAGGATAGGGATAGGGGAACCTATATCCATCTCCATTTCCCAAATGTGCATCTCTAGCCTAATGTCATCGTCTTCAACCTCAGCTTACCGGTTGCAGATTCGCGTGAGCGACCTGACTGTTCCAACTGTTTTTCAACATCATTTCCGGTGATTTTCAGCCTAGATCGACAACGTGCCTCCCCATGTCTGTTTGCCACCACTTCTAAGTGTCCATGCAAAGTTTACCCAAACCTCCGAACCTTCTAACTTCCATGGCCAATCAAGCTCGAAGGTTATTGTCGTCATGGTCTGGAAGCGAAGTTGGAAACGACCTTTTTCTAGCAACAGGGGCATTGATGTTTGCCTCCATATGGTCGCCCCCACCAACAGCGACTTTGGCAACGACCTCCAAACTTGTCAAAAGGGCAGTGATCTTCGCCCATATGTGGTCACCCCCGCTAACAACGACTTGGGCAGCGACCTTCCATGCCAGCTCAACTAAGTGACGGATTTCAGACCCATTTTTGGCCCTTAGTATAAATATCTTGTCTTCTTTGTTTTAAGACAACTTTTACATCACATTCTGAACCCTAGATCTAGGAATTACCTCACCATACCCAAAACCTTTCCACACTCCTACAACATCACCATACATACGAAAATTACCCAAGCTACCACCTTTTTACACCATTTCATCATCCTTTTCTCATATTCCCTTTCACACAGCTATTTCCATCCATCTTTGGAAGTTTTGGAAGCAAGAAGAAGAAGATTATCATGAGGAAGCTCTCATGACACATATGGGTTTTCTTTACTCCTTTGTTTTATCTTGTCTTTTTCCCTTGATGTGTAACTAATTCTTTAGCTAGGGGATTGATGTAACCTTATTAGACTAATTTATGTAATTAATTAGTCTACTTTTCTTAATTCAATTCGATATTAGTCTCCATTATTAAATTAATTGCTCTAATCTCTCTATTCTTGTTTTGTTGTGACCACAAGGGACATGGGTTTGTGAGTTAGTTTATCTAAGAGGTTGAGTTTAAATGTTGATGACCATTCCATTTAATCCTTACCCCAAGCTTAGTAATTGGAAAGGTTGGTGTATGCATGACCATGCTATGTCAACTTTACTTAGAGTTTTATGTTAAATAGGGGGATTGACCATTGCTTGCTACATGACCATATGTGAGTAATGGGAAAGACTTAGAATTTAATGGATTTATCTTAAAACAAGCCCTAAAATTGGATTGAAGTGCTTAATGAGATTAAGTGAGAACATTGAGTGGTCTAAGAAGATTGCATTGATTCCTTAGTGCTTTCTCCTATATATTCACTTCTTGTGTGTTCATTGTTGTGTTTAGTTTAGTTTTAAGTCACAAGTTTTCATTTTTATTTTACAAGCTTGCATCTTTAATCATTTTCAAGAAACCAAATCACTTTTTCAAACCAAAGTATTATGCAATTTATTTTTCACACACTTAGAGTATATTTTTCCTAGGCTAATTAGTTTTCAAACGATTGAATCATCGATCCCAGTGAACAAACTTTAATTTAAATTGAACGTAAATTTTTTACTGCATCAAAAAACTCAAAAGGTTTCATTTTCAAGGAACATTTCTACATTTTCTACAAGCTAATGTCTGAAATAGATTGATAGTGCCTATGGAGGGCGTGATCGCATGAAATGAATCATATCATGCTTTAATACTATTTATTGTATGCTTTTAATAAATCCGTAATATAATATTTTGTAATAACTTATATCTTTAATTTTGTTTGAAAATTTTGTTCTAAATTACTAAATGATAATAATTTCGTGATTATCTTATTGTCAATCAACAAATCGGATCGATTTCCAATTCAATTGACAAATTATTCCGAAATTTTAGAGGGCAGGTACTTAAGTCATAAGTAGACTTTTTTTTGAAGATCACAGAGCTTTCAACATCGTTAAAAATGGCTTTCAGGTGGTGATTGGTAGTGGGGAGAGGGTTCGGTTATGGCAGGATTTCAATTGGGATTCTGTTCCTCTCAAGACTGCTTTCCGTGAATTTTTGCGTTGGCTTCAAATAAGGTCGGTATGGTTAAGGAGTTTGGTAGGTGGGTGGATTTTAGGGTTTTGGATGTGCATCTTAGAAGACCGTTGTTCAATTGGGAGATCGATCAATGGAATTGTTTTAAGTTATCTTGGGTTAGTATCACGAACCGAAATAGCATCCCGGATGCTTTGGCCTAGTCTCATTATCCTAACGGTCTTTTCTCTATTAGCTCATTCAAAAGATGCTTGGAGGATAATAGTAATTCGGTCGATTTGCACTACGCCTTTCTTTGGCAGGGGTTTTGTCCACCAAAAGTTGAGGGTTTTTGCTTGGCAAATATTAAAAGGTAGGATTTTGGTTAGAGAGGTTCTGCACAGTTTTGGTGTTGTTCAGTTGGCAAGTTTTATTTTTCTGATGTGTGATGGTGGGTCTGAATCGATTGATCATTTGTTCCTTCTCTGTGACTAGTTCAGTGAGTTATGGAGAACTTGTATGGGCTAGTGGGGTGTTAGCATTTGTACTTCTTCGTCGGTTAAGGACCGGTTAATGTGTTGGAATGGTATGTGCCTTTCAATTTCGTGGAAGAGAGCGTGGAACACCCTATTTTTCGCTATTGTTAGACAATTTGGGAATGTCGTAATGATGTGGTTTTTCGTGGAAATCAAGCAAATTTGGGTATGGCTTTGGACTCGATAAAGTTTCGTGTGGCCGTTTGGTTCAAGAATCACGCTTGTGGCTCTGAAGTTGACTTAACCCTACTCATTTTGGATTTAAAAGACAGATGTGTTGATATGACCTCTGCAAAGGTTAACAGGTTCAGTGTTTGGACTCCACTCTCTGATTATAACCTTAGTTTCAATGTGGATGGCTCTGCCAGAGGCAGCCCGGGGAATGCTTGTATCGGTGGAGTGCTTCGAGACTCAAGAGGCAAAGTTTTATGTCTTTTTTCCGTTTTACGTGGGTTTATCGGATTCTATTGTTAGGTTTGTGAAGCCTAAAACCAGCCTAGAGAATTTTTTTCTCAGCATTTTACGCTGGGCGTACCGTCGGGTAAGCAAGGTG
This sequence comes from Acer negundo, assembly GCA_035582765.1. Classification (NCBI taxonomy): domain Eukaryota; kingdom Viridiplantae; phylum Streptophyta; class Magnoliopsida; order Sapindales; family Sapindaceae; genus Acer; species Acer negundo. The sequence continues at coordinate 36,548,841 of CM069241.1, forward strand.
CCTAGGGAGCGGCACGAGAGGCAGCCAACACCAGTGGTGTCACGCTGCATATACCGTCGGGCATGCACTTGCACATGTGGCGATATGGGCAGCGAAAATAACGTGAATTGTAGGAATTAGGAAGTCTGCGCAAAAATTGAAAGCAATCTTTTAGGGTCTTCGCTTACCCTAGTGTTCCCATATAAATATTAACATTATGTAAAACCTTAAGTGTGTTGAAAAAGAGTGGTAGAGAGATTGTGAGCATTTTGTAGAGAGACTTGAGAGAGACACAAAGATTGTAATCAACTCAGAAAGTAGAGGATTGAGTGCGGTGTGCTCCGTGGATGTAGGTAAATTGCTGAACCACGTAAAATCTTTAATGTCATTCTTTCTTCTTCTTTATTGTTTTCTTATTATCTGTGTTGTGTGTTTTGCTTAAGATTTGTGTGGTACCCATTCTTTCTTAACCACAATTGGTATCAGAGCCCTAGGTTGGGGTGGGTTATTTTTCACACAAATTTAGGTTTTCTCGAGGTCAACGATTTTATCGTAGAGATGGGATCAGAGAAGAATTCTCACAAGATTGAGAAATTTGATGGAATGAATTTCAGTTTCTGAAAGATGCAGATGGAAGACTATCTATACTAGAAGGATCTATATTGGCTAATAAAAGAGAAGTCGACAAGTATGACCGATGCAGATTGGTCAATGAAGCGGATGCCGAAGAACATGGATGAAAAAGATCTCGAACTTTTGGACAGGAAAGCATTGAGAGCAATTTGTCTTAGTTTGACAAAGCATGTCGCTTTCAACGTAAGGGATCGGCTAACTGCCAAAGATCTAATGAAGACTCTATCAAACCTGTATGAACAACCTTCTACGGTAAGGAAAGTCCATCTTGTCAAGAAGCTATCAAATTTAAAAATGACTAAAGGTCAGGATTTAGAGAGTATCTAAACCAATTTAATGAAGTGAATGATAGGTTAACTTATGTGTCTATGGGTTTCGATGAAGAATTCTTGACGGTGTTTATGCTCACCCAATTGCCAGAAAGTTGGAAGATGACATGTCAGTCAATTGCTAACTCGTTCGGGAAAGAAAAATTGGATTTCCCACAGTTGTGAATATGATCATGATAGAAGAGATTAGGATTCGTGAAGAGAGATTTAGAGCGTCTACATCTTCAGCCCTGAATATAGAAGGTAGAGAAAGCAGAAACAGAAATTGAAACATAAATCAACGAGGAAGATCAAGTTAAGAGGTAAGTCTAAATCCAGGTGTCAGGTCAATTATTCGGGAAATCAGCAACGAAACAAGAAAGATGTAAAGTGCTAGAACTATGGTAAGAAAGGCCACTTCTCGTATGAGTGTAGATCTGAAAAGAAAGATAAGGGCAAGGGCAGTGCAAACTGTGTGTCGGAAGAGTCAGATGACCGCCTCATCTGTTCATTGGAAAGTAAGACGGAGTCATGGGTTCTCGACTCAGAAGCGTCCTTCCATGCCACATTTCATAAGGAGTTATTCGAGAACTACATCTCCAAAAATTTGGGTCAGGTGTATCTTGGTGATGATCAAGCATGCAACATTAATAGGAAGGGAGATATAAAGATTCAATTGAAAGGGTCAATCTGGAAGCTTAACAGTGTGAGGCACATACCGAATTTGAGGAAGAACTTGATCTCCATTGGGCAACTAGCGTTAGAGGGTTATGTGACGACTTTCACAGACAATAAGTGGAAGATTTCAAAGGTTATTATGAAAATTGCCAGAGGAAATAAGAATGGGTCGCTTTACACAACTATGGATGGTTGTGGTTCAATTGTTATGGCAAAAGGTAAAGACGATCCGAACTTGTGGCACCAGAGGCTTAGGTACATGAATAGTCAGGGGCTAAAGTGTCTACATTCAAAAGGAAAGTTGTCAAATTTAAGGAATGTTGAAGTTGATTTCTGTGAAAGCTGCATATTGGAAAAACAAAAGTGAGTGAGTTTCAAGAAGACCGAAAGGGTACCGGTAAAGGAGAAGCTGGAACTAATGCACACCGATGTTTGGGGTTCAGCTTCAGTCTCGCCAACCAGAGGTAAATAGTATTTTATCACATTTATTGACAACCACTCCAGGAAGGTATGAGTTTATTTTCTGAAATACAAGTTTGAGGTGTTTGATGTTTTCAAGAGATGGGGTTGAGAACGAGATAGGGTTAAAGATCAAAAAGCTGCATTCAGACAATGGTAGTGAATATGAAGATAGTGAGTTAAAGAGGTTTTACTATCAGAGGGAGATAAATCTTAGTAGAACAATTCTTGGAACCTCACAGCAGAATGGAATAGCAAAATGGATGAACAGATCATTGACTGAGAGAGCCAGAAGCATGAGGTTACATTTATGGTTGCCAAAACAGTTCTGGGCATAGGCAGTCAATACAACAACATATTTGATCAACAGAGGATCATTAAAGCCTTTGGACCTCACCATACCAGAAGAGATCTGGACCGAAAAAAAGGTAAAACTTTTTCATCTTAAAGTGTTTGGGTGTATTTCTTATGTACATATATGTGATCATTCGAGGAATAAGTTAAACGCCAAGTCAGTGAAGTGTACTTTGTTGGGCTATGGAGAAAATGAATTTGGTTACAAGTTATGGGATGACCAAAACCGTAAGATGATCAGAAGTAAATATGTTGTCTTCAACGTAGAGGTTGCGTACAAAGACAGAAAGACACAAGTGTCTGAGCCGGAAGAGCTAGAGTATTTTGGGTCGAATGATGTGTTAGAGAATAAGGTCGTGGAACTACATAATCAGAATGATGAAGAACGAGGTGTGCCGCTCCAGGTTATAGATCATATCCTACATAGAGACGTTCCAGTGACACAAGCTTAGAGTACAGTGAGAAGATCAACTCGAACTCCTATACCAAATAGGAAGTACTTGCAATACATGCTTTTGACAGATGCAAGGGAACCTGAGTGCTATGATGAAGCATATCAAGGAGAAGATGCGAGCAAGTGGGAGCTTGCAATGAAGGATGAGATGAAGTCGTTAACATCTAATCAAACTTGGGAGTTAGCCAAGTTGCCTGAAGGAAAGAAAACCCTACAGAATAAATGGGTGTTTCAGATCAGAGAGGAACATGATGGTTCCAATCGATATAAGGCACGACTAATGGTCAAAGGCTTTCAACAAATAGAAGGTATTGATTACTCTGAGATTTTTTCTTCTGTTGTTAAACTAACTACAATCCGGTTAGTATTAAGCATTATCGCAGCGAAAGGGTTATATTTAGAGCAGCTAGATGTGAAGACTGCCTTTCTTCATGGTGACTTGGAGGAAGAAATATACATAAAGCAATCAGAGGGGTTTGCTGAGGTTGGCAAGGAAGAGTTGGTGTGTAGGTTGACAAAGAGCTTGTATGGTTTAAAACAAGCTCCTCGACAATGGTACAAGAAGTTTGATGGGTTTATACAAGGCAATGGATATTTCAGATGCAATGCTGATCACTGCTGTTACTTCAAAATGGTTAAGTCAAATTTTATTATTCTACTACTTTATGTTGATGACATGTTAGTAGCTGGTGCAGATTTAGAAGAGATTAACAATTTAAAGAAGCAACTCTCGAGTGAGTTCGAGATGAAGGATTTAGGTGCAGCAAAGCAGATTCTTGGAATGAGAATTAGTAGAGACGAACAGAAAGGTACATTGAATCTTTCACAAGCAGAATACGTTCGGAAGGTATTGCAGAGATTTAGCATGGGTGATGCCATATTGGTAAAAAGACTTTGGTTAGTAATTTCAGGTTGTCCAAGGACCAGAGTCCGAAGACAGAAAAGGAGAAGGACTTCATGGCTAGAGTTCCTTATGCTTCAGCCATTGGAAGCCTAATGTATGATATGACTTGCACAAGACTAGATATTTCCTATGTAGTGGGAGTTTTGAGCCGTTACATGTCCAATCCAGGTTAGTCTCACTGGAAGGATGTGAAGTGGATCCTAAGGGAGCGTCCTGTAACGTTTTTCAAAGCTGTTTTTGTTTTTGTTTTTCGAAAATAAAAACGAAAATGAAAACACTGTTTTTGGTTTCAATTTTGAAATCCAAATATGCGTCTGGTAGCATATCCTGGAAGTTAGATTCCAAATATGAAAACGTAAAAAACGCGTCTGGTATCATTTTATGGGCCAAAATTAATAAGTTGAATTTTTTATTTTTTATTTTGGTCATATTTTTTTAAATATAATTTAAATGAACAATAATTAAAATCTTTATATAGCAATATTCAAAAATAAAAACCCATAAAGTTAAAATCTTTATATAATTAACTTCAAAATCTGTAAATGAACTAAGATCTAACAAAGTTCGACCTTTAACTCTTCAACTACAAATCATTTATAAAAGTAAACCCATCTCACGTAACAATCTAACAATCTCAATCAACAAAATCGCAAAACAATAAAATCTAAAAAAGAGAAAACAAAATCTTTAAATATATTTTGGTCAAATCTCTATGGAAGGAAGAGATCGACGACTCTACGGAAGGAAGGAAGCAGATCGATGGAATAAAGAAGAAGACAGCAGATCGACGAGCCAGCCGAGAAGAACAAAGAAGCATATCGGTGAGTCGACGAGAAGAAGAAAGAAGAAGACAACGAGAAGAAGAAAGAAGCAAATCGGGGAGAAGAAGATCTCGACGAGAAGAAGAAGAAGAAGATTCCGATGAGAGAAGAAGAAGATCCAGGCGAGAAGGAGAAAATCTCGACGAGCAAGAAGAAAAGAAAAAGAAAAAAAAGAGAAGAAGAAGATGTCGAGAAAAAAGAAGAGAAGAGGAGAAAAAGGAAAAAAAAAGTTTTTTATTTAGATTGAAAAACAAAATGAAAAACATCAAAAAGTTGTTTTGGAAAATTTTCACTTTTAACATTGTTGTTGTTTTTGTTTTTGTTTTTGTTTTGAAAATAAAATGGAAAACAAAATGGAAAACAAAATGGAAAATGGTAACGAATGCATATTTTAAATCAAATTTGAAAAATGAAAACGAAAATGGGCCTGTAAAACGATACAGGACAGGCCCTAAGATACCTGTGAGGTACGACAGAGAGATGTCTAACCTTCAGAAGAGATGATCTCAAGATGGAAGGTTATGTGGATCCAGATATTGTTGGAGAGGTGAATTATAGAAGAAGTACCACCGGTTATGTGTTCACAATGGCTAGTACTGCGATCAGTTGGATGTCCCAATTGCAGAAGATAGTGACAATCTCTACAACTGAAGTAGAGTATGTGGCCTTAACATAATCAAACAAAGAGCTGATATGATTACAAAGTTTATTAGCTGAGTTGAGATTCAATCAAGTGATGAATGTGTTGCACAGTGACAGTTAAAGTGCATTGGCCAAGAATTCGGCGTTCCATTCTAGAACCAAACATATAGATCTTCGCTACCATTTTATTCGTTCGTTAATCAAAGAAGGTGTGTTAAAGCTTGTAAAGATAACAGGTAGTAAGAATCGAGATGACATGTTAACAAAGCCAGTCACTATAGAGAAATTGGAGTTATGCGCAGCTTTAATGGGTCTTCAAGAGTGAAGACGTGGGGGATGAACGTACCGTAACTATCCACTAAGTCATCAAGGAAGGAGGTTGAAAGTCAAGTCAAGTTTTAGTTATTCAAGTGGGAGATTGTTGGTTTGTGAAGCCTGAAACCAGTCTAACGAATTTTTTCTCGGCATTTTATGCTGGACATACCGTCGGGTAGGCAAGGTGCCCAAGGAGCAGCACGAGCAGTGACAAAGATCAGAGGTTGCACGTTGTGCAGACCGCCGGCCTGGCATGGTGCCTAGGGAGCTGCACGAGTGGCGGCTAACTCTAGTGGTGTCACGTTGCACAGACCGCCGGGCATGCACTTGCACAGGGGGCGGTCTGGGTAGCGGAAATAACGTGAATTGCATGAATTAGGAAGTTTGCGTAAAAGTGGAAAGCAATCTTTTAGGGTCTTGGCTTACTCTAGTGTTCCCATATAAATACTACCATTATGTAAAACCCTAAGTGTGTTGAAAAAGAGTGGTAGAGAGATTGAGAGCAAATTGTAGAGAGACTTGAGAGAGAGATAAAGAGATTGTAATCAACTCATAAAGTAGTGGATTGAGTGCGGTGTACTTCGTGGATGTAGGCGAATTGCTGAACCACGTAAAATCTTTGGTGTCGTTCTTTCTTCTTCTTTATTGCTTTCTTATTATCTGTGTTGTGTGTTCTGCTTAAGATTTGTGTGATCTTCATTCTTTCTTAACAACAATCTCGGCTAAAATCCTTGCCATACATATAGCATGCCAATTGGTCTTTGCTAACCAACTTTTAGCTTGTTGTAACATGACCCTCATCAGCGATTCGAGATCAGCGGTGTCCTAGATTAATGGTGAAGATTTTGGGAATTTTAAGCTGGTTGATTTAGTATATGATATTAGACAATTCCTTCATACTTTGGATGGGCTTGATATCAAGTTCATGACTAGGGGGTCGAATTCGTTAGCGGACTGTTTAGCTAAATATGGGTCTAGTAGGTGTGGGGACAGGCTGGAATAGGGAGATATTTGATTGGTTTTCCGATTTTTGGTTTGTTTTTTTTTTTCTACTGAGTGGTCATTTTCTTCTTCTTCTTTGCTGCTAGTGTGGGGGTTTTTTGGCCTGCATTAGGGGTTTTGTTGCCTTTCCTTAGTGTTTTGATATGGATGTGTTTGGTTTGCCTTTCGGGGCTTTTTATCAATAAAATCACTGTTTCAAAAAAAAAAAAAAAATCATATGTTTGAGTGAGACAAATTAATACGACATGACATGTATTCATAATAACATGAGCCATGAACCATAATTAGGTCAATCGAGTGTATATCCAGTTATAAATCATTAATAATTAATTATAACATGAGCCATGAGCCATAATTGTGTTAATTGATAACCTTAGTTATAAAGTAACTTTCTAATGCAGGATCTTGTATAAATTTCTTGTACATAATCATTGATTATCAAAGGAGATAATCGGTGTACAAAAATTTCAAAAGTTTGTATAGCATATTAATTCCTTCCATTTTTATTTATTTTTTTTTTTTTGTCACTTGGTTGTCTCTCCTGTTGAGTTTTTAATAATTAAAAAAATTGTTTTATATCTGTTTTTAAAAGCTCAAATTTTAATTTTTTCCAACTATATCTTTTTGAGTTTTGTTTTGTTTTTTTTTTTTTTTGCTTTTTTAAATAAAAAAACATTAAAATGTTTAATGTAACTCTATTATATTTTATAAATTTCACAACACCCTTTTAACTCAAGGGCTTCTTAATATTTCTAGAACCTTATTGGTGCCTGTTTTGTATAACTAACACTCATATAATTTTAAATGTTAGTTTTGTATTGCTTTTGAAAAGTTAAAATCAAATATTTAATATTTTTGGTATAAAGATGATGTTTAATAAAACTAAAAAAAAAAAAAAAAGTGATTAATTTATAATCACTTTTTTTAAGTTAGTGGGCAAAAGTAACGGGTCAAGGTAAGTTAGAGTTATTATAATTTTTTACTGGTATTAGATTTTTAGTGTAATTAACATATAACCAAGATAAGTTTATATGATTTGCCCATAAAAAAAAAAGTGCACAAATAATTTCTTTGGATGGAAATATCTGCATCCATTAAACAATGGGTCACACTATATCAATTTAAAAATTTATCTTAATTTTGGTAACTTCAATATCCATAAACTCATTTGGTCTAAATCTAAGGGTTGTCATTTAGGTTATCATTTACTCTTCTTCTCAACCATTGGATTAATAGCAAAACATGGATGAATATTGAAGTCACACAATTTAAGTCAAATGTTTAAATTGAGTTACTCTAAACCTTAAATAATATATATCAATATATATTATATTTATTCTGCAGGTTTATGAGTTTGTGGAAGTAAATTCCCACTCGCAAAATTTTCTACGTTTGCAAATAAGGTTGGTTGTATTCTAATTAAACCCAGAGGGTGAAAACCCGAACCCATCCCATTTCCATCCCAATTTGGCATATAATGAAGATAGAAGAAAAAGATTTACCAGAGTACTCGGGGAATGTTTCATTTTCAAGGAAAATTTCTACATTTTCTACAAGCTAATGTCTCAAATAGATTGATAGTGCCTGTGGAAGGCATGATCGCATGAAACGATTCATATCATGCTTTAACACTGTTTATTGTCTACTTTTAATAAATCCTTAATATAATATTTTGTAATAACTTATATCTTTAATTTTGTTTGAAAATTGTGTTCTAAATTACAAAATGATAACAATTTGGTGATTATTTTATTGTAAATCAACAAATCGGATGGATTACCGATTCAATTAACAAATGATGCCGAAATTTTAGATTTGGACATGTACTTGAGTCAACAGATGTTTGAGTGAGACAAATTAATTTGACATGACATGTATTCTCCCATAATAACATGAGCATTAGCTATGATTAGGTAAATCGAGTGTATATCCGGTTATAAATCATTAATTATCTCATTAAACAAAAGATGTCAAAAGATGAGGCTAGTCTCGAAGTTTGCTCTCAAACCTCCACCATCAGATATGGATTTGAGTTTAGGATTAAGATCCTCTCCTTGTCTTGTTTTTTCTTGGCTTTTCATAATCTAATGACATCTAAGCAAAATAAAAAATACATGATCAAGATTTGATCACTTTTTTTTCTCTCATATAACTTGGTGTTTTAATTACACTTAAAAAATACCAAGAAAAAACAAGGATCAAGAAGAGGATAATAATCCCTGAGTTTATCCTTCTCCCGATTCCTGAATTATTGTAAAATTTCAACAAAATAAAAAAACAAAAAATTATCTCATTAAACTAAACCAATCCAGCATTATTTTATTAATTGAGATACTTGAACATCCATCACCAAAAAAAAGTACTGCCAGAAATATATCCTGACATCTACAAGATTATTGTGAATTATTATTGCATAGCTAAGGCATAGAGATATTTGACACACCAAAAAAAAAAAAAAAAAACAGTGCAGACTCTCTTTGTGCATGCTGTTCTCATACGTGTTAATTCCTGATGAGATTTGGTTAATGTTGTTTTACTGCTTTAGACAATCTAGAGGTGGAAATGAAGGACCCGATACCAATCCATGAGCATCCAAGCAAGAAGAGCGAGTAATTTCACCAGGAACTGAAGATGTTATTTGGATATCATTGACAATAATATTAGTGCAACCAACACTTTCGCTGCAAATGAATTGGATTGCCTCCTCCGTGCTTGATGTTCCTCGTACTCCTGTGAACGAGATATCGCTCACTTCAACCGCTTCTGTCTGTCACATTAATTCAACAAAATTTACAACTTCATCACAATCAAACAACTAAGGATTTGATTTAATTAAACTAGCTAGTAATTAATGTTATTTATATCATGCCTGATTTTTGCAGTCATGATCATTATTGCAATAATACTGATCAATGATGATGGGGTTGGCTACTGCATCAAGAGTAATTCCTTCAAATGAGATCCTTCTAGCATAGCCAGATCCCCCCTGAAAACAAATTACAAGTAGCCCAACAATTAAAAATTGTGTTAATTGATAATCTTAGTTATAGTGTAACTTTATAATGCATGATCTTGTACAAATTTTTCATACATAATCATTGATTATCAGAGGAGATAATCGTTGTAAATTTTTTTTTTTGTGGTTCATCTCCTCCAACAATCAGTGACAAGACACAAAAAAATCTTACGGGATCCCGCATTTGATAATTTTTCTTTAGTTGTATAAATATTTTCATCAAAATTAGCAGAGTACTAATTCGATTGTCTTTATCACCTGCCATGTTTTTATCCTGGCTCCATTTGTAGTTCCATGGAAGTGACAATCTTTGACAAGTACATCTTCTACAGTTTCTGTCTTTCCATCTGCTCCCAAACTTCCAACACTACAAGAGAATGAGAGATATATGTTTTGCGTTCATTGTAGGACCAAATTAGTGGTGATAATTTGTAACACTTTATAATATAGCTCGGTGGAAAATGACGTTCATTTAACCCGGTAATGTCACAGGTTTGAATCGTTGTCATATTGGCATATAAAAATAATAATAGTGGTTGTCAGTTTATTTATTTACTATTATTTATATACCATCGTGGCTATTCAAACCTGGGATATCATTCACCACAGAGTCATATTTGGCGGTGGTGTGATGTTTTGTGTTAGTTGTAGGAACAAATAAGTGTAGTTTGTGACTATATATACATACATTAGACAAGATTTAACAGTTAAAAGTATAGTCTTATGGGGTTTTGATTGATCACCTTATGCCATGACCTGGTCCGCAAGACACGCGATCTATTGTGATGTTTGAGGATCCCCCACCAATGGCTACACAGTCATCACCTACATCCATTTTAACAAAACTTGAACAATAAAGCAACTACGTACAAGTACTATATATGTTATACATTAATGGTGACATAAACAATTAATACTAGTAAGACTGCGAGAGTAAAATCAATAGAAATTAAAATACCAGTTCCGATGAAGCAATCATGGATGTATACAAAGACTGAGCGGCTGATATCGATACCATCGGTGTTGGGGCTCGATTCCGGTGCTGTAATATGGAGGTTAGAGATGGTAACACCATTGCAGCCGTCTATGGAGATGTGGTTACGCGGACTGTTTATATGTGTTAATCCACTCAGTTGAAGGTTATTGCAATTAGAAAACGCCAATGCCTAGCCATTACCCACACAAAAAAGAAAAAAAATCAAATAATGAAATGTAAATGAATCCTAACAACCCTTTTAAAAATGTTGATACATCTATTAACTAAAAAATTCTTCAATGCAAAGGGTGTAGGGATGAGTTGTGCATCCGGGGAAGATATAATATGTGACTGACATATTTGTATTTAATTGCAACACATAAATTTTTTTACAACATATCCACATCTTTAGTGGCCGAGTGCACCACTCATTAATGCATAAGATTTTCTTTTATTAATTAAGAATGTTGAACATATTGAAATAACTCATTGAACATATTGAAATAAAGGAAATGCATAAACTTACAGTGGGTCTTCTATAATCCTTTTTTTTATCTGCTTCTTCCCACCAAGTTTCTCCTTCTCCATCAATGTGTCCATTTCCAGTAACTCGAAGCCCATTTACATCTGAAAAGACGATCCAATTGTCATCATCTTCATCTTCCCGTTCTTTTATCTCAGCCGGTGCTACAATATTACCTTGTACCTGTAATTAATATAACCCCATCAAACAACCATCAATAATTCTTTCAACATGCTGATTAATTTCTAATAGTTTAAAGAAAAACTTTTACCAGAACATAGATGACAGGGGACTTGCAAGGACCTCGAAATTTGAGTGGCTTCAACAGAAATGTTTTTTCATCTGGTATATATAGGGTAGGAGCCTCTGTTGTTGCTCCACAGACACTTTCCCAAGCTCTCATAAATGCCTTCAATTTTGCACCAAATCACATTAATAACTTAAAACAATTTTCCAGACTGAAGTCGCCATATAGCAGGCGGTTTGTATATATATATATCAGTTTTTCTATATATATATATATATATATATATATATTTAAAAATAAAAATAAAAAACTCAAACGAATGTCATGCATGCGACCTAGATTACTGGTTGTGCAACTTTATATAAGATCGCCAAAAAAAAAAAAAAAAAAAAAAAACTATTCAAAACTTTTTTTTGTTTGTTTTTTTGAAATACCATATGCATAGATAGCAATACGATGAGCTCTTATCAACAACGAATATATAGAAGGTGGTATTTTTACTATTCAAAACTAGCAACGAATATATATATATATATATATATATATATGTGTGTGTGTGTATATATATAAGAAAAATCAATAATATTACCTGTGAATCATCTGTTTCTCCATCTCCAACAGCTCCCTTTTGAATTACATTAACAGCATTATAATTAGGAGGTGCTTCACAGGGTTGCTCCATGCTCGATCCCAGCCTCACCATTGACATTAAAATCAACACCAATAATCCCTGCATGTTGAACGAAAACCTGAATACAAAATCCCTCAACAGTGAAGAAGACGCTATCTAAAGATTTTTCGTGCTGTGTTATATTATATAAATATACACACAACTTTGACTTTATAAAACAATTTCTGTAGCAAAAATAAGTTGGGCTGCTTACCATATAGAGTTTTTACAGCACTCTAATGGGATTATTGTTGATTTTGTGATTTTGTGAGCTGATACGTTAATTATTGCATTAATTTGATGGGATTCTGAATCAACCATAATCAATGGGATTCCACTCCTTTTATGGAACGATCTCTTCAAAACTACTTAATAAGTTTCACAAGTTTAGGAAAACTATTCCAAAACGAGAAAACAAAAAATTACTCAAATAGTTTAAAACTAGAAAGAATAATCTTTGTTGACTTAAATAGATATGGTAATCGCAGTCAATTGTCCGAATTTATTTCTTTTATTTATTTCACTTTTATTATTTTTAAATGTAGAGTATTACTTTTAGAGTTTATTTTTGCTCAACCCCTTTAAGGGGGTGAGCATTATCTCCCTCCTAAAAACATGACTTGTGCTCATGGAGGGGTAAATTTATCTAAACCCTGTTATATTTTTAGACAATTTTACCCCTCCATAGACACATGTCATGTGTTTGGGAGGTGGTAATGTTCACCCCCTTAAAGTGGGGTGAGCAAAAATGGATTTTTAAGTATTTTAGATTAGGAGAAATCTTTTATTTATTACACTTTTACTATATTTAAATATAGTGTATTATTCTTTCAAAAAAAAAAAATACATAATATTATTACTAAATATTTTAAATCATGAAAAATATCAACTCATCATAAGATCCAAATCTGCTATTGACACCTCTATAATCACCTAATAATCCCCAATTTTAAACTTTGGTTCAATTATATAAAATATTGGTGCTATTGGCACATCCACTACTGAACTATTTAGACCCTAATTTTTAAATTATTTATTATTCTTTTTTTTTTTTTCCTTTATCAAATTACTTAAAGAAACATACTGTTTTTATTAAAAAAATCATGTACAAAGTAAAACTAATAAAACCCCACTTTCCTTATTTCAAAACCCTATTGACAAAAGCTTTAGTGTCCATTTGGAAGAGTTTGTTTACTGGCTAATAGAGCTTTTTTAATTAAAAAAAAAAATCTTTTCAATTTTTTTTGTATCGTTTGGTTGTCACTCAGTAGAGTTTTTAGATGATTAAAAAAATTGTTTTACATCTACTTGGAGAAGCCCAAATTTAAAGCTTTTCCAAATAGATCTTTTGAAGTTTTTTTAATAAAACTAAAATCTCCAATATAACCCTGTAATTTAATATTTGCTAGAGTATTTTGGTCATTCTATCATTAAAAAAGCTCAATAGACAACCAAATGACCAAAAACTTTATTTAAAAGCTCTACATCTAAAATCTCTACTTCTAAAAAATCTACTGCAAAAAGATCTACTTAGAAAGTTCTCCCAAACGTACTCTAATGACATAGATTATTTCAATGTTTATTATTTTTGTTTATATTCTCTTTCGGATCTCGATTTCATTTTTTTCATGTTTAGTATTTATTGATTTATTACTATTTTTGTTTATATATATATATATATTTTTTCAGATCTTGATATTATGTTTACCATGTTTAGTATTTATTAATTTTATTGTTTTATATGTTTGTTTGTTTTTTTCCTTCTCAAATTCCAGATCCATGTTTGCTATTTTTTTTCTCGGTTTATTTTGTTTTAGATCTTCCAGGTATACTATAATTTGTATCAATTCTTTTGTATATTTTATTCCGGATCTTCCAAACAAAAAAAAAAAAAATCATCAGACGATTAATTTCACACTCACAATCTACCACCAACAATCCAATCAACAGCAAGAAAAAAAAAAATCGAATCTAATAAACATGGTTTTACCACGAAATAAAAAGAAAAAACAAATCATGTGAATGGATATGAGAAAAACTATATATAAATATTAGAGATGAATGGCGCGTTTACTAATCGGAAATGAGAAGAATCGGAAACAAATTCCATCGGAAAGGGAATGGAAGGGAATCGAAATTAAGTTACTAAATTCCATTAATGTATTTACTAACTTTATTAGAATTAGATATGGAATCAAATTTATACAAAATTGATTACAAAAATACCCATTATGGACAATATATATATATATATATATGAGATGTATGACTGTAACTAATAAAAAAAGTTTATATTTAAAGAAAAAACAATAGAAATAAAATGCAAAAGCAATATGAATTCATGTCAGTTCATTTTTTTTTTTTTTTTTTTTTTTTTTTGCCCGTAGTATAGTGTTTGGTTTTTATCAAACAATTTTTTTTTTGTTTTTTTGTTTTTTGTTTGTAATTAACAATTCACACCCATGTAAAGTAAAAATCACTGTAAAGTATATAAATATAAATATATATAGTTATTTATATATTTATTTATGTATATATAGTTATTTAAAAAAAATAAGTGGGGGATATTTTAGTAAAAACATATGAATTCCCTTTTCAATCAGAAAAGGGAATATGATTCCTAAGGTGAGTGAGGGGAATCAAGTTCCTTTTCAATCAGAAACTTAATTCCTGATATGTGTGTGGGGTCCACGGAACTTAATTCCTAAAAAAATTAGTAAACACATGAATTCGAAAATCAGGAACTTAATTCCCTTTGTAAGGTAGGATTCCTAATTAGTAAACACACCAGAAGTGTATTTTTATTTTTTATTTGAAAAAGATATGGGGTGTATTAAGTTTGAAAAATAAGTAAAAAAGTTGTCCTAGAAATAAATCAAAAATATTAACAAAACCATTTAATTTTATACCATTAAATCAAAATTTTAAAAAGTTTGGCTTAAATAGTTTAGTAGTGGGGGTGCCAATAGCACCACTCTATATAAAATTAAATGGTTTTATTAATTTTTTATTTTATTTCTAAAACTACCATTTTTACTTATTTTTCAAACGTATTACACACATTCTCTCTCCTTTAAATAATAATAATAATAATTGTACACCCCATCTCTCTTCTCTTTGTATATTTCTCACCCTATCAAACGATCTTTTTTTTTTGTTCTTTGAGACTTCGTGATCACCAAAATAAGCAATCAAATAATTATCTTTCTTAAAATATTTCGTTGCCTTTTGTGATGCCCCCGAAAGATCAAATATCTGCCTAGACTGGCTTGTAATCCCATCAAATGAACTTGAATTCTGTAACATTAGTTTCCATTGATGACTTGGGAAATAAACATAATTTTAAAGCTCTTCAATCTTCACTGTGAAAGTGAGTGAAACCAAACAAAGTAGAAGAAAAAATAAATAAATAATAGGAAATATATATAAGGGGTTGTTTGTTTTTTCCACTTAAAACTTAATGGATCTGAATCATAATTATTAAGTTATTTCGTTGGTTTTTTTTAAGTGGTCAAACAACTTAAAAATATCAAAAAGCAATTTAAAATAAAAAGTAAAAAATCATGATTTTTCACTTAATTACAAATTACTGAATTGCATTAAATGCAATCTAAAATATTTTCTTCCGATACTACCCCCCATATATAATATATTTCCAATTTCTTCATAATTATATATGGTATAAAAATATTTATTTTAATATATTGCTCATTTTAAATAGCTTTAAAAATTAAAAAAGAACCCTAATCACTTCTCATATTGGTGTTTAATATCAACACTTTATTATGATATTAGGGTGATGTATTTATATATTATTTTTTTAGAGTGTTTTGTGTGCGTTTTCCTCCTACCCGGCCCTTTTATTTTTTGAAAAAAAAAAACCTTTTTTTTTTAAGTAAAAAATGAAGTTTGTTTGTAATCGAATAAAAAGATCATGATCATCTGTATTCATATATAATTATTATTTTTGGATTTTTTTATTCCATATTATATATATATATATATATATATATATAATTGTTTAACATGGGTATAAATGTAAAATTATTTATTTTCAGACAATTTTACTTTTAAAAAACAAACGTGTTAACAATACATTCAGATATTAAAAAAAAAAAAAAAAAACAAAACAAAACAAACATGTTATTCAAGTTCAGATTTCAGTCTCTATTTAGTCTTCAGAAAAATTTAGGACTATTTAGTCTTCAGACAAAAAAATAAACGACCCCTTAATGTTCTAATAAGCACTAGACGCTAATCGGATAGAGTAAGCACTGGGTGCTAATTTAAGAGTAAAGTGCAATTAAGACTTTTTAAAATAAAATATAAGGGCATTTTTTTTTTACTTTTGAGTTTTGATGGCCAAAACTCAGAGGTCGTTTATTTTTTCCAATTAAAACTTAATGGGTCTGAATCATAATTATTAAGTTATTTTGTTTGTTTTTTTAAGTGGTCAAACAACTTAAAAATACCAAAAAACAATTTAAAATAAAAGTAAAAATCCTGACTTTTCACTTAATTGTAAATCATTGAATTGCATTAAATGCAATCCAAAATCTTTTTTTCAATACTATCCTCCATATATAACATATCTCCAATTTCATCATAATTATATATTGTATAGAAATATTTATTTTAATATATTGCTTATTTTAAATAGCTTTAAAAATAAAAAAGAGACATAATCATTTCTCATATTGGTGTTTAATATCAATACTTTATTATGATATTAGGGTGATGTATTTATATATTATTATTTTTAGGGGGTTTTTTGTGTGAATGTTCATGTTGCCCTTTTTATTTTTTGAAAAAAAAAAAACTTTTTCTTTTCTTAGCAAAAATAAAGTTTATTTGTAATCGAAGAAGAAAATCATAATCATATGTGTTCATATAATAATAATTATTTTTGGATTGTTTTTATTCTATATTATATATATAATTGTTTAACGGGTTCAAAAAAAATTTGTCACTATTTGGGAAGCTTTTTGTAAGACAGATACTGCATTACTAATTTAAGTTTAAAAAGCACATATTTAGGTAATCAAACAAAAATACCCTTTTTTGTCATTTTGTGACTTTTTCAAACATAGAGAGAAAACCTTTGAGAGAAAACATGCGAGCCTTTTCACATTAGATTTGAGCTTTTTCAAGCCTTTTCGAGCATTTTTACACTAGGTTTGAGCATTTTTACACTAGATCATCCGAGCTTTTTCGTGCATTTTCACACTAGATTCGAGCCTTTTCGTGTTTTTTTGTGTCTTTTCGAGCATTTTTACACTAGATTCGAGTCTTTTTACACTAGATCCGAGCCTTTTTGTACCTTTTTACAATAGGTTTGAGCCTTTTCGAGCCTTTTTACACTAGATCTGAGCCTTTTCGAGCCTTTTTACGATAGATCCGAGCTTTTTTGTGCTTTTCCGTACTTTTTTACATTAGGTTCGAGCCTTTTTACACTAGATCCGAGTCTTTTTATGCCTTTTCGTGCCTTTTTACACTAGGTTTGAGCCTTTTATTCCTTTTTGTTCCTCTTTACACTAGGTTCGAGCCTTTTTGTGCCTTTCCGTGCCTTTTTACACTGGATCCGAGCCTTTTTACACTAGATCATCTGAGCCTTTTCAAGCCTTTTCGTGCCTTTTCGAGCCTTTTTACACTAGGTTCGAGTCTTTTTACACTAGATCCGAGCCTTTTTACACTAGATCATCCGAGCCTTTTTGTACCTTTTCGAGCCTTTTACGCTAGATTCGAGCCTTTTAATACACAGTTCGAGCTTTTTAATACATATTTCGAGCCTTTTAAACAGTTATCCAAGCTTTTTAATAATTTATGAATAGATTAGTGAATTTTGATTCTCCGAGACTTTTAAAATTGTTTGAGCCTTTTCAGACACTATGTTCGAGTCTTTTCATACACTACCCGAACATTTTCATACACTACTCGAGCCTTTTCATACACTACTATTCGAGCTTTTTCATACACTACCCGAACCTTTTCATACACTATCCGAGTCTTTTCATACACTACTTGAACATTTTCATACACTACGATACACTACTCGAACCTTTTCATATACTATTCGAACATTTTCATACACTATCCAATGAAGATGAATTGATAAGGTTATGGTGTTTAACTTCCATTGGAGGTTTGTTATAGAAATTGATGAAAGAAAAAAGCTCTGAAAACTTTAAAGTAAGAAAGAGAAATGTGTAAAATAAGGGCAATTTTGGTAGTTCACCATAATAGGTGCCTTTTAAACTTAACTTATTAAATGAGTGACTTTGTCACCACATGAGTTTTAAAAAGTGACATTTTCCACTAGTTCCACATTGTTTAACATGGGTATAGATGTAAAATTACTTCTTTTCAGACACTTTTATTTTTTAAAAACAAATAAGTTGACGGTATATTCAGATGTGAGGAAAAAAAAAAAAACAACTATGTCATTCAGATTCAGGTTTCAATCACTATTCAGTCTTCAGTAAAATTTAGGATTATTCAGTCTTCAGATAAAAAAACAAACGACCCTTCAGTCTACCATTAATTGAAATGGAAGTCAACTTTGGACAACGGGTCTCTTGCGATTAAAGCAATTAGTTAAATATGAAAATTATCAAGTGCAGAATCTCGAATAAATAAAAAATCGTGTAAGATTCCACAATAAAAAGTTACTATAGTTAAATATTTAACCCAGAGTCCCTAATACTCTCTATAATATTATTTTACTTGATTTTGATGCATTGCGGTTCATGAACAATGAAATCAAAATCAAGAGTTTCTCGCATTGCGTTAAATTGGATTCACAGTCATTCATGTAAGGCTATAACAATAATATTAGGATTTTTATTATGGTGGACATTTTATAGTGACACACCAGCTGAAAATTTTCATGAGCTTTGTTAGTGGATTAGATATCTGTGATGGCCGATACGACACCGGAAAATATTCCTCGTTCGACATCCTCAAAATAGAGTCACATTGTTTTGAATTTGATCAGATTAATATTTCTGGGGATAGTCTTCACAAAGGAGGGCTTAGAGAGCCTTGGCATGCTTGTATTACTGGTGACTGGTTAGGCTGTTTGTGATGTGCTAATAAATTTTGAACATAGATGGATTAACCATGGAACGGAGAATACACAAAGCCAATGTAGAAGCAATAAAGAGAGCAAAGAGTTTGGTAGCCGGAAAAAATGTGGAAAATTTACAATGGTAAAGAAGTGGTAGAAATGGAACTGGAAGGAGCTCATCACGTAACTTATCTTGTGAATGTAACACAGGATGGTGAAGTTTACAGTGAAGTTGACAGATCCACCTCCGGCGTTGGAGGAGGCAAACGCCTCGCCTCCTCCATCTGTTCTGTCAATGAAGGACGCGTTTTGCCTTTGCATAGCAGGAGAGGTCGATCCTCCATTGGCACTGGAGGAAGCCTCCTCCATCACACACAAGCTGCACTCCATTACACAGCAAGGTGAGCGCCTCTAGAAATGAGACTCGCCTTAGCCTGCTCAAGGCGCCTTACAGGGCAAGATGCGCCTCCCAAATTCACAAATCACAATTGAAGGCCAAGACTGGAACTACTTTTATGATGACTAGCGTATAATCAACCGAACATGATAAAATAAAATGTCGATCAAATTAGAAATTTGAAAGAGACTATCATACATTCAAATAATGGGAATTTTTGTTAAAAATTAAATGTGTTATAGTAATACTAGAATTATCAAAAAACTGATTCTACTTACAGTTAACCTCTAGAAGGTTTCTTTCTGCAAATTAAGAATAATATTTGTTGGAATTTTGTGGATAATACAGTCAGAGGGAAAAAGAAATTAATGAGAATTAGAGGAAATACAGAAATAAAGTTGTACCATATTTCAGCAAGACTGCCACCATTTAGAGACCTGGTAATCAAAGGTTGCATTCCAATCAACAAGTCCAGTGATGGCTGAGAAGGCAAAATGTGATGGTATTAGGTGCAGTAATACTACCCTTCACCTGCAAACCGAAACCAAATACAACACATTGAAAATGAAAAACAAAGACGGTAAAATACATTCTTTTTCTTTCATTATTTTCATCCTATTTCAATTTTGCACTTGTAAGGACTTTTCGTTTACATATGTAAACAGTCTTCACAAATCAGTATTTGTTTACAGATTTATAAAAAATTCAATTTGATTAAATCTGAAAGAAATAAACAATAAAAACGACATTTTTATTTGCCTTAAACCGTAAATCGATTTTTAAATTAATCTAAAGAAACTAATTTTAAAACAAAATCCAGCAAAACACTTTTTTTTTTTTTTTTTTTTTTTTCGAAAACTTCAAATTTAGTATCTTGTTTATAACAACGTTTGAGAATTTATTGTATTTCATTAACTTTTTCCCAAAGCAATGAATCAATATATTTGCCATTCCATCTTGGAGCTTCAAACATTGTAATAAAAGCAACATAAATGTTTTTGATAGCATAATGAATAGAGATGATAGTCTTGTCTGATACTAATAGTAAAATTTTCATTGGTCTTGAAGTAAATACGGTGACATTTTTGTTCTTCTTTTTGGGGTTGTTGCTGTGAACATCAGTCTTGCAGCTTGTTATTGCATAATATTTTAAATTGTTGTTCATTGTTTGATATTGGTTTAGTCTTTTGTGAAGAGTTTTTATAATCTATTGTGCCTCATAAATTTTTCAAAGGCAAAAAACAAGTTAGGAAAAATTCCCGTTTGATATTGGTTCCAATACGAACAAACTCCAACAACTCCAATCGTGCTAAGAACTAGAAAGGGGAACGATTTGAAATTTGTATCTTTCTTATAGAATTTAACTTCCATTTTCAGTTTTCTAAGTAATTCATTTACCAACCTCGGATCAGAGTTGGAAGAATTTAACAGAAACAAAAACACTTGTAAATTTCAAAAGATATATTATTATATTCCTTCAGCGACTTGACTTGTTAAACTTTGCAAGTGGAATTCATCAAGTAAGCACTGAATCTTTTCTAGTATTCTACTGGTTCATTGTGCCTCCAATCGGGCTCAAGTCCAAGGAAGAAATATGTCTCATCTTTGCTGGCCTGCTTGATAGGGAAGATTGACAAATGTCTTCGTTGGTTTTCATATGTCAAGATAAGACAAGAAATTTCTCATGAGAGTGATAGCAAGTTGAATATTATTGATGCCAAGAGACAAAGCAAGTAACGCCGAGGAGGCAAGGACAAATGAGTCAAGGAATTGATATCAACCATACATGAATCATGAATGTGGATTCAATAGCAAAGCATAATAATTATATATATATATCGCATAACTATATAAGTAATGGAATTTTATTTTTAACTTGACAAAGAACCAAATTATTCAGCTTCATAAACTATGGAAACAACATATTTTATATGCATGATTTTGATGCTTAGCTTAATGCCCTCTTTGTACATTGCCGATCCCACATTCAGTAATCAAACAGATCAAATCGCTTTGTTTGCTTTCAAGGATTCCATCACTGAAGACCCCCTTGGGGCACTGAGCTCATGGAACAATTCTGTCAATCTTTGTCAATGGCATGGAGTCAAGTGCGGGCGCCGTCACCAGAGAGTGGTAGAGCTGGACTTGAGGTATCAGAAGCTGGCAGGGTCTATATCACCCTTCATTGGCAATCTGAGCTTCCTTAGGTCCATTTACCTTCAAGAAAACCAGTTCCGAGGCAACATCCCGCCACAAATCAGCCATTTGTCACGCCTGCAGAATCTAAATCTCTCTTACAACACTCTTCAAGGAGAGATTCCAAGTAATTTGTCACTCTGTTTAGAGCTTAGAGTCATTAACTTCGGAGGCAATGATCTTGTTGGGAAAATTCCAGCAGCATTTGGTTCTCTTTCTAAGCTCACTACTCTATCTCTTTTCTCCAACAATCTGCATGGGAGTATCCCTCCATCTTTTGGTAATCTGTCCCTTCTCGAAAGGCTCTCTCTCGGATCAAATAACCTTGAAGGAACGATTCCAGAATCAACTGGCCATCTCACCAATTTGAATTTCTTTGGTATAGGTTTGAATAAAATTTCTGGTACAGTTCCTCCTTCACTCTACAACATTTCCACCCTCACAGATTTAGTCATTCCATCAAACCAGTTAACAGGGAGTCTACCTCCGGACATCGGCATCGTGCTCCCAAGCCTCCGTATAATTTCTATCGGAGAAAACCAATTCACCGGGCGTTTTCCACCTACTTTCTCCAATGCATCTGGGATGAGAATTCTTGATCTATCTACAAGCGGATTATTCGGGCCGGTTCCTGTTGATCTTGGAAGAAGAATGAATGAACTTCGGCAGCTGGATTTTGGCTATAATAATTTAGGTACTGGGGTTGCTGGTGATCTAAGTTTTGTTGATTCTTTAACCAATTGTACCAAATTAGAACTTCTGGGATTAGTTTCAAACGGGTTCGGTGGTGTTTTACCCAATTCCATCACCAATCTCTCAACTCAACTTATATACCTGACACTAGGAAGAAATCAATTTGTTGGGAACATCCCAGCTGGTATATCAAACTTTGTCAACCTACTTCAACTTGGCTTAGAAGGGAATCGCCTCTCAGGTTCTATTCCTTTTAATATAGGGATGCTTCAAAACTTACAAATATTATCATTACGTGGAAATCAACTATCCGGTTCAATCCCGGAATCCATTGGCAATCTTACTCAAATCTTCAAACTCTATCTGCATCTCAACAGTCTGACAGGATGCCTCCCTCAAAGCCTTGAAAACCTTAAACACTTAAAAATTTTATATCTTTCTCACAACAACTTTGGTTGTTCTGTACCTAAAACAGTTGGCCTTTTCTCCTCTTTAATTAGAATTGTCTTGGCTCACAACTCTTTTAATGGTTCCCTTCCTTTGGAGCTTGGTACCTTGAACAATCTGCAGGAACTTGACCTTTCCAACAATGATGTGTCAGGTGAACTTCCAATGACTCTTGGAAGCTGTTTGAAACTGGAAGTCCTTCTTCTGAGCAGCAACTCATTTAATGGAAGCATCCCTTCCTCTTTCGCTTCCTTGAAGGGACTAGTGGAATTAGATCTATCTCACAACAATTTGTCTGGCACAATTCCAATAGATCTACAGAAACTTTCCTTTTTTCAAAAGTTGAACTTGTCCTTCAATAACTTAGAAGGTGAGATGCCATTGAAAGGCGGCTTTACCAACACAAATGTGATTTCAATTGTCCGAAACAAGAATCTCTGTGGCGGTGTTCCTGCATTGCACTTACCGGCCTGCCCCATTCTTGAGTCTAAGAAACAGAACAATCGTCTTGGCTCCAAAGTTATCATCATAATAATCAGTGTGGGTCTCTGTTTGGTATTTCTAATGTTTGCAGTTGCTATTTACCGGAAAAGAAAACCAAGAAAAGCTCCATCCGAAACACCCCTTGGAGGGGAGTTTTTGAGGGTTTCTTACAACGAGCTTCTTAAAGCTACCAACGGATTTTCTTTAAATAACTTGCTTGGTGTTGGAGGTTCCGGTTCTGTGTACAAAGGAATTCTTCAACAAAATGAAAAACCTATAGCAGTGAAGGTATTCAATCTTGAACAACTAGGAGCTTTGAAGAGCTTTATTACAGAGTGCGAAGCGTTGAGAAAAATTAGACATCGGAATCTTCTCAAGATAATCACCGCTTGCTCAAGCATAAATTTTGAAGGTAGTGATTTTAAAGCTCTTGTTTTTGAGTTCATGCAAAATGGGAGCTTGGACAGTTGGTTGCATCCAAGTGAGAATACAACAAGGACGTTAAATTTGACACAAAGGTTGAACATAGCTATCGATGTTATTTCTGGGTTGGAATATCTTCACCACCACTGTGAAACACCGATTGTTCATTGTGATTTAAAGCCGAGCAATGTTCTCCTTGATGAGGAAATGATTGCTCATGTGGGAGACTTTGGGTTGGCCAAGTTCCTAGCAAAAGATATAAATAATCCTATTGAACAACACACCAATTCGATTGCAATCAAGGGTTCTATAGGATACGTTGCACCGGGTAAAAAATTCACTTACGTCTATAAGATCATGTTTTATTATATTGTAAGGGAACTGACTTGTTTTTTTTCCCCCTCATAATATATATGTAGAATACGGGATGAGAGAATCATTATCAACACACGGAGATATTTATAGTTACGGAATACTTCTACTAGAGATATTGACAGGGAAGAGACCAACGGACAAGATGTTTAAAGATGGTCTAAGCCTCCATAGTTTTTGTAAGATGACATTGCCCGATAGAGTGATGGAGATTGCAGATTCATGCCTATTAATACTCGATGAAGAACTTAATGATAAAACCAACAGGAGCAAAGGTAAAGTCAAAGTGATCAAATGCTTGATTTCACTTGTAAGGATTGGAGTTGCTTGTTCAACAGAAACAGCCCACGAACGAATGGGTATAAGTGAGATAGTGATGGAGTTGAACGCAATCAAGCAAGCTTTTCTTGGTATGGGCATTCATGGACAAATGTGTGTGAGGATGCAACTAGCCAGCCAGGGAACTTCTCAGCTAGATAATGTTTAAACCTTTGATTCCCTTGAATAAGAGAATCTTCTTTTTGTTCATAAAAATTCAACTCATGTATTTGTTTGTTGCCTTCAATTGTAGACTAACGGAGAGGTAAAGCTTCGTTTTGTTTTTGGAGCATCAAGCTCGCGGATTGTTATTGCATAATATTCTGCTTCTATATTGAAATTCTTAGATCATTTTATATTAGACCTCAGTTTTCACTTGCAGTGTATAATGGCGAGGATAGCTCAGTCTCAGCATGATAAATATAATCTACGTAATAATTCATGATTTAGGAAAACAAATGATAAAAAAAGATGATAAAATTTCGACATCTTTGGTTCATTCAATGTGCTCTCAATGAGCTCAGTTATATACATTGCCTTTAAAGTCACACGAAGAGAAATGGAGTTTTGTACACTCGATTGTTTGGACTTTGGAATTTAACAAAAACACCACTGTAATTTCTCATCTTTGAACCAACTAATTCTGCAGAAAATCCACACTGTGTTCTCTCCCTATTTACAATACAACCAGTTTTACTTCCACTAACACAGTATTCTAAATCTGAACCTCATACAATGCAAAAACACCAATCAGTTCACCGATTCAAGACAATCTTAAGCAGAAGATCAAGATTCCAATCAGCTCATGAACTCGAGATAAAAATGTCAACTTTACTCATCACACACCATTTCAATTTCTGATAAATTACAATTTTTTATAAATCAAAGTTCACAAAAACACTGTCAACAAACAAAATTAACACAATTAAAACATCTGATTTTTAAATTTAATATACAAAACAAAATTATTCACCAATCTCACTGCTAAGTGGAAGTTGACCTGTCATCGCTTGCTATCGTAATCGACGATCTCGGAGTCGGTGACGGACCTAGAGTGCTGCACGATGGACCGTCCGATGGAGTTGATCCAGTCCTCCTTCTCCTTCTCGGAGTCGGCGATGAAGTACATCGTCTCCGTCTTCAAGCTCAGCTCGAAAGCGTACTGCTTGTTGAGCACGTCCTCAGCTCCCTTCACCGTCAGGCAGGACGCCACCGGGATGACGCCACGTGTCCTGGAGGCTCGCGTCACCGACGATTCCTTGAACCAGAACAACTTGCCTTGTTTTAAGACGAACCATCGGCGGCGCCACGTTTTGATCTACTAGCCTTGTTTGGTCAGCCACTCGGTCCGTTCAGGATTCGACCAGAACTCCACGCCGTCGTGATCGTCGAGCTGGTTCGTTTGGCCCGAGACGACCGCCAGAGGCTAGCCATCTATTGTTGGTGAAGCGTTTTTTGGGTTTGGATTGAATTGTACATGTTGGTGGTATATATAAGGAATAGAGCAGTGCTTCAATAGAGGGAAAAAATGGGAAGAAAAAAAAAAAAAAGAGGGAAAATTATGTTTATATATATATATATATATATAATTTTAAATGAAGACGTCCTTATAAAACTTTATAAGAATATTGAATGTAAGCTACTAGTTTTACATGTTTTTGACTCAAATGTGTATGTATTTGTCAAAACTAGTGGTTCACATTCAATATTCTCTTGAAGTTATATACTAACGTCAGCATGAGAACGGGACTATATATATATTATATAAATATTCAAGTTATTGCGTACTGATATAATTTTATTAGTGCGCACTGATATAACTTCATCAGTGCGTTAAATGTTGACCATTAGATTTACATATTTTAACTCAAAGTGTATGAACTTGTCAAAGCTTCTCAATAATCAGTAGTCCACATACATTGGTTTTGATGTAGTTATATTAATGTGTACTAATATGAATGAGACCGTATATATATATATATATATATATATATATATATATGGAAATTTTCCTATGAAGATGCCCTGATAGAATTATATAAGGACATTGAATGTGAGTCACTCGTTTTACAGACTTTGACTTGGTATGTATGCACTTATCAAATCACTTTTATAAATAAGTGGTTTATATTTAATATTCTGATAAAATTATATAAGGATGTCCTGATAGGAACGGGACCGTATATATATATATATTGATAGTAGGTACAGAGACGGGGACGGGGACGGGGGCAAGGACTTGAATTCCCGTAACCGTACTGAAATTAAATCGGGGATTGAAAAAAATATCGATCCAATATAACAACTTAAATGGTACGGTTAAAACAGCCCCTAACGGGGCGGGTCTTCATGAATCCCCAGAACAATGGGTAATTTTGACATTCCAAAGATAGATAACGTTGAAAAAAGAGGTAAATTTATCATGTAATTAAATATTTATACCACACATAATAAGGAACACTTAATAAAGTCTTATTAAATTATTTTATCTTATGTTACTTATTATTTACTAGTAGAAAAGTTTTGTTTAATTATTTTGTTTGGTTTTAGGACCTCTCATTTTAGCACAATTTTTTATTTACTTATTTATCTAAAATTTTCTAGTTTTCATATTACATTTTATGACTAACGGATTATAGTTATATATATTATTTACCTACCATCTATTTAGATCTTCCTAGAGCTTTTTCCAAAGTGATTGTTTTTTTTTTTTTAAAAAAAAAAAAATAGGGGTGGAAATATGTTCCATGTTTAATTAGCCTTTTTACTTTATCGATCACACATACATTCCATAGCCTTTTTTACTTCATCAATCATATATACATTGATTAAAATACATTACATCAGGTGCACACAAGTTTTTTCCCTTAATGACATAATTTGCAGTTATTGAAATGTCTATTATAGTTATTGATGTAAATAAATTAATTATAACGTTTAATTAGTCAATGAAAATAAACAATCAAGTACAACAGCATTACAGCAGTAGCACTGCCTACTCCTCCAACCTCCAACCTCCATTATTTTTTTTTTTTTTCTGTTTGGATGGAGAGAAAATTTTGAGTAGAGAAAACGAGCAAGAAAGAGAGAAAATAATTGTAACTAAAATTTTAAAAAAATAAAATTGGGATCAGGAAATGTATTTTTATTTTATTGGTTCAATAAAAGGGGACCTTTAGATATAAAATGACTTGGGCCCACAAAATTATAATCCAACAGGCCCAAACCCATTTAGCATTTAATCAAAGATCCGTCTCTCTTGTTTGTCACTCAAAGTAGGCACGTTAGCCTTCTTTGCCGACATATTTTAGCACGTCATCACCTTTTGCTAATGTTGTTTAGACAAATCAGCACACCAGTCTTGACCTCACTGACATGTCTGCAACGTAAGCTAATCTGATGACGTGGTTCTCCTTTCAAGCTTTAAAAAAAGTGCTTTAGCCTGAAGCACTTATCAAAGATTGATCGAATGACTAACAAGTACCAACACATTCATACTCGTAATTGAATTGTTTTTTCCATTAGATTGTTTAGATCAAATAGATATTTGGATCCATCTCAGTTTCAGGGGTCGTTTATTTTTTCCATTTAAAACTTAATAGGTCTGAATCATAATTATTAAGTAAAAGATCCTGACTTTTCACTTCATTTTAAATCACTGTATTGCATTAAATGCAATCCAAAATCTTATCTTCCGATACTATCGTCCATATATAATATATCGATAAGAATTACTGTAAGGCCATTGTTGAGCTCCTTCCCAATGAAGTGCCAACTATAGATAAAAGGAAATTGAAGAAGAATCAGGAGAAGAACCCTTCCATTGTTGTGATCCAAGGTCCAAAACCTAGCACACCGACTGATCTGTCAAGGATGCGGCAGCTATTACTAAAATTGAAGCTCAATGCACCTAAGTACCTAACCACCTGAATTCCTGCTCCAGCAGCTACTACTAGATTAATCGATCTACGACCAAGTGGGTATACTTATTCACAGATCTTTCAGCTTTTTGAAGGTTGAGAGCACAACTTTGTCTATAACATTTGGATGAAAACTAGGAGAAGATTATATGACAGACATTAATGATGTTTGAATATTGAATTTCATTGAATACAGAGTTAAATGTGGTCCAAAGCTACAGGATTCGTTGCTCGGAAATGGGTACACCTATTCCATTGCAAAATGTAAACTAAAAGTAGATTGGTGATGGATGGCGAAATGTGGTCAACCATTTGATCAAGATAAAATAGGTACTAGGCTTCACTTTTTATCTTCTTTTCGATGCTTTCATTATTATGTGTAGTCCCTTACTCCCTTTCATGATCAAGCGGAATGCCTTCACTGGTACTCTAAAACAGTTCGATAATGCAGCAGTTTGTCTTTGGAACTTTTGTGCAAATTGTCAACTCTTGAATCATTGCTTCGATTTTACGACACAGTTAATGTGTAGTAGCCGGTGTATTTGAAATAATGATGTAAGACGGATTAGAAAAGCAGTTTTTGTATCAGGATTGTTGGACCCTGGATGTTACCTGCTGGCAGGAGATTGACCACCTCTCTCGCAGCCAATGTCATCTTCGATTTCTATACAAAGGCCATTGTTGTTCACACTTACTTCAGAACTAGCATAAGTACTTGTGGCAAGTGGCGAGTCTGAAACACTAATCGTTCTGCTTCGTGTAGTCCCTGATCTCAAACTACACATAGAAGATGCAGGAATATTTTTCATCAATGGCCTCAGATTACCAGGAATGCTGCGCCTTATATCCTGCGAACTGAAATCAGGAAAAGCATAAGTACATCAGTGAGTTTGTTTCATTAAATGTTTCCTTCAGATGATGCCAACCGAGTCTCGGAGCACGGAAATGAAATAACAGATACAAAGATAATTAAAGGAGAAAGGGACAACATCCCTTATCACTGAATTCAACTAAAGCAATGCAACAACATGCATATGAACATGCGGAGGTAATGAGAAAGTACCCTTGCCATGGATATCAACATGAATAAGCAAATTTCAGAGAGAAATCTTCATATTTGGACAAGGATCCTAGTCTCATTTCGATTTCAAAGACAATAAAACATTAAATGTATAGATATACTCACCATATGCCTAATAGCCATATGCAGTGATTTCTTTGACAGAGTTCTTCCGAAGCCCAAGCTGTCCGGGATGAAGACTTCCCTCCTGCTCCTGGGTTGCCTTGGGGAGAGTTTTTACCATCTTGCCTGGGCAGTGCCAGTTTTTGCATATTGATCACCCTCTCAACCATTTTCGTCCCAATTACAACAGGGCTCACACTGTCATTGACTTTAGAATATCCACGACTGACTGCAGGAACAGAGCTACCGCTTGAATGTATAGTGCCAATGGACGCTCCTCTTGATGGAGAGCATGATTGCCCTCCTGGTCCTGGGTTGCCTTGGGGAGAGTTTTTACCATCTTGCCTGGGCAGTGCCAGTTTTTGCATATTGATCACCCTCTCAACCATTTTCGTCCCAATTACAACAGGGCTCACACTGTCATTGACTTTAGAATATCCACGACTGACTGCAGGAACAGAGCTACCGCTTGAATGCATAGTGCCAATGGACGCTCCTCTTGATGGAGCGCATGATTGCCCTCTTGGTCTACCATTAGATACTGGGAGCAGTTGATGGAGTAGATGGTCGGCGAGTTGGTGTAGCTGCCATTGATGTGGGCTTTGATGAAGTTATAGAGGGTCTTGAAGTTGGTGTTGAAGATCTGGCTGTACCAATATTAATTCTGTAATCAATTCTCAAATTCTGGAATGCAAATCATATCAATGGTGAAATTATCACCTGCTTTTAAATTAGAACTTAGCGTATAAAGATGACCAATTCATTATTTTATTTGTTATAGTGATGGTGGTGCAACAACAGTTCACCTGAAAATGCACACTTTACGACTTGCATGAACCTTGGAATCTTTCATAGGATTGAGAAATTATGTCTACTCTTCTGATATTATGAGGATGAGAATTCTAGTGTAGTTCCGCATGCTGCTTTCCATGCCTGAATAAAAGCCTACACATTTTACAAGAAATATAAATTTAAAAGATAAATTTCTAACAGCAAATATATGGACTAAAAAGCAACTCTAGTGAGTCCATGTAAGAGAGTTGATGAAAATTTTATAATGAATTTCAATGATTCAGGGATTATAAGCAACACATATGCACTTTACAATCGTCAGTTCCATATTAAATCACGTTAAAATTTTCAAAAGATATTTGGCCCAACACCAGGTTAGCCATGCTCAAGAACAAAATAATGGTTAAAATTTGATCCTGAAAAAGAAACTCAAAACTGTAATATAATCTTACAACACATAGCAGATTAGTGACAAGCTTGATGATGTAGCGGGTTACCATCTATTCATGTTAATTCTTCAAGATTTTGGAGAGACATTTTAATCCCGCTACAAATCTCTTATTTACACCAATTTCTCCAGAAATTACAATGAGAGGGTGATAAGAAACAAAGATTTTAGTATCACCCTACTAAAGGGCAACCAAAGGTCATTTGAATATAACCAAAGCAAAATGAAAGGTTATCCAGAAAATAACATGTATGGAGTAATCAATAACCCTCAAGAAATAAAATATGGTGATACCTGACAGGTGACAGCATTGAAATCCAAGGGGGGGTTGCTGGCTTCTTTCTTCAGTGAGTACTTTAGTGGAGGTTGTCAAACGAATGTGAGAATGAACTTCAATCCTCGAAAAAACCATCTTCTTTAAGTTTCTTCCAAACACTCAATATGAATTCACATAGATGTTGGCACTGCTGGGCTCACTTTACAAACCTCTACATTAAACCCACAATCCATTAACAGCAGTAGCCATGCTCTTTGTTGTTCTGAGAGTCGATCCCTGGGGCCTTTAACTTCAACAAGCTTGGCTTCACCCCTGTATTCTTCATGGAAATGCCATAGCAACAAATCTGGCATACCACTGGACCAGCTACCATAATCTTGAGCAAGATGTCGGCACAATGAGACCAAACAAGGTCCCCCAATACAGGCAACTGCTGCCCGAAGCTCAGAGAGGGAATGCATGTCCCAATTAACTCCTTTGCAAGCTGTTCCCATATGTGATTCCCATGATGCGAAGATAATCTCCTCAGCCATACCATCATGTATTTTTTGTAGTTGAGATTCTATAAGGTTTTTTCTGACTACATAAAAACTACCGGTTGCCAAATCCAATGGAGCAGTCTGCAAAATAGAAGAGACACATCTTTTCCTTTTCATAAAATCCCATCTTAAAAAAGCAAAAAGAAACTACTAGAGGCAGATTGTAATTTAGAAAATAACAAATGTGTCTCTTGAATGCTTTGTCACTCTTATGCTAGATTCTGAAAATTAATTCATTCATTGCATCTTTCAAATAAAATTATTAACTAAACTTTTTAATTTGATTTGGATCTTTCAATTATTAACTAAACTTGTTAATTTGATTTGGCATCTTTCAAATAAAATTATCAGTATTCCCAGCGTCTATTTTATCCTTTCAACAAAGTTATTTTTTACTATTTAGACGAGGTTAAAACAGTCAAACCATTGTAACAAATATAAAGAAGAGCATGATAGTCATTTATTTTATTTGCATGTTCCATGCCACTACATTTTCAAAAACTAAATAACTAAAGCTTTTTTCCTTTTGTTTATTTCCAAAACACTATTTCAAAAAAAAAAAAAAAAAACAAAACAAAACAAGGAAGAAAAAAAAAAGGGATCGGTTTACAACTTGTGCATTGATTAGGGGAGAGTTGAAATTTATGTTTTATTTTGCAGAGAAGAAAAAAATATATTGAAATTCTTTTTCTCTTTGATGGTTGCAGATAATGAGGGACCTTGCAAACTTCAGTAGTTGGATATTTGTATATTGTGCTTTCTCACTCAGTTTCTTCCACTTATGGGAGCAGAATGTAAGATCTGATCCCTAAAATCTCTCTGGTTTTTTAAAAGGCACACCCAAAAAAATGAAAAGCATGGGCTGAGACATTGATGTGTAAGCATGTGATTATGTGAATAATGCATGTCAAACGTGTGCAAGAGAGAGAGAGAGAGAGAGAGAGAGAGAGAGAGAGAGAGAGAGATAGAGCTTGGCATCTCACTGAGAATACTACTACCTGAAACCTGGAGCAGAAAACATCAGGTACGTCAGAAAACAAGATATCCCACATGAGAAGCCCAAAAATAGTCAACCAAGTGCCGCTCTCAGTATGAACACCCCGCCATCCACCACCTTCCCCAGCAAAAAACTGTAGAGCAAGTTGCTCCACTCCACATTGTTCTCCATCTTCACCATAGAACCTGCTCTTCATACCAGTTTCAGAATTCAAAGGTCTCCCTTGAATATGAACCTAATTATTTGCCACAATATCTGATTCATAGTTAGAAAATTTATACTAGTTCAAAGTCAACATGGGAAATTTTCTATCATTAATTATGAAGTCAATATTCAAGAAGCATCTCAAATCTCAAAAAATCAAGAGAATAAATTATGTAATTACCTCTATGATATTCCTTTGAATGGATTCTGAAAAACTAGGAGTTTTCCACTGCCTTGGTGGTTTTCCCAAGCGAAGAACCCTCCTTTGCAGTGTCATTCTTGAACCAGCAGGCACCCATGGATCCAGTAATTCTTCTTCAGCAACTGACAGACTCTCATTGGGACAGCTCAAATGCTCCAAATCAATTGACAATCTTAGTGTCCAATATCCTCTTCTTTCATCACAAATGAAACTAATAAGCAACCGTTTCAGTAAATTTACAGCATCTTTGTACCTGTAACAGTGCAATAACATCCTTTTGGTAACCAAAGAAAGACCTACTAAAGTTAGTCCAACCTACTATATTACATTAATTCTCTCTAGACATCAGTCAGATCAGCTGTAACAACGAGCATTAAGCTTAATGGAAACCAGTACATCACTTAAACCATGATAAAGTAACATAATAAATAGTTTTACAGAAGATAAGAAAGTAAAAGATTATCCATAACTAATAATCAGAAAGACTAGTCATATTATATATGACTAATAATAAAATAGACTACAAAGATCGCGTGAGATGTGTCATGTGTGACCATTTTTTATCTCATTTCTTTCATCCTCCTAAAGCTAAAGTTATTCAAAGTATATACATAATTCTTTCCTTAAAGAGGAGAGGTAGCATTACACAATGTAAGCATTTTTTCAGTATACAAAGTTAAGATCAATTTCCTACACACTCTAATCAGGTAAGAGCTCCAAAGCATCATTTTGCATTGAAAACCAATGCATTACAGAACAATAAATAAGATTATATTAAACAAACTTATCATTTTACAAGGGGAAAAAAATTAACCATGGCCTACTATTAAACATACTAGATAAAGGGTCTGCACTATGCAACATTTCCTTTGTTTTATCCACATTAAATTATTTCAAGGGTGTACAGGGTTATTGTAATTAAGTAGGAGATAAAAATACCGATGGGAAGAGCACAAAATATTCCAATCTTAGGAAGCTGAAAGTTTCAAGTTTGTAGTGATCATTTAAAGCTTGAGGAATATCTTCGTTTTGAAAGGTCCAAAGTTCTTGTTTCAGTTATTAAATTCAAGAGAAATTTGAATACCTTCTTTCCATTCTAAAAGGGTTAAAATGAGATACAACTCGTAACGCATAGAATTGAGAGAGAAACAAGAAAGACAATGTGATCTATCGGTTAGTGTAAAATAAGGTGCAATCCTTTGAATGATGTAAGAAGGGGTATAGGAACAACCTACCAATCAAAGAAGAGTATGTGCAACTCTTAATACATACTTTCTGTTTCCAATGATGAAAAAAAAGAGCCAGCCTTGCTTAGGGCCAATTAACTTATTGGTTAAAAGATTCAAGGGAGCAGACCAAATTGGAAGCATGATAAAAAAAAATGAAGTTCATTGGGAACATGTCAGTGGGAAATTAATATGGGAGAAAAAAAATATGAAAATGGAGAGAAAGAAAAACAAAGAGGCCATTCACAAATCAAGAAACACAGCTGATAGATGAAGTCAAGCACATAGATCAATTTTATAGTTCCAACCGAAACATCAAAAAAGATGTAAGCAATGGTCCATAATTTTCAGTTCCATACCTACACTCACGCTCAAGAAAGGAAATTCCTAATAAGACCACTTTTGAGAACATCCATGATGCTGAAAAGCATGAATAAAATGGGGTTGCCAATTCAGAAGTTGTGGGCTCAGCTGCTTCCCAACAAGTGCTGGATATTTGGGAATCAGCTATCATAATGCATCTTAACACCAATTCGATGTTGTTTTCATCGAGATAACCAAAAGTAATACAAGAAGCCATTGCTCAACAGCTTAGGCAATTCTCTCTTCTAAGTAGAAATAATTTAGGCAAATAGCTTTTTCAAGCAGAAACAGAAACAAGCATATGAGAGACAACTTAAAAAATAACACAAAAACAACGTAAAAAACATAAACATATAGAAAAATGACCTTTGCGAGTATAAAGCCGAACAAAAAGCCTTTGACTATCCCCGGAGAGTGCAGAAAATAATTCTAGCAACAGAAAAATCAGGTAATAACCTTACTAAAAATATAAAACAGAAGATATAATATAACCAAGTAATGCAGTAGATACCCATGAAAATCTTTTCATCATCTGTAAAAAAGGTGAGGACTTCTAAGAACTTCTTGTATTAAAAGATTGAAATTATGCTGATATTTTAGCATATTGGATGGATAATTCTTTGAAAATTCGGCTACATGAAGAGCCTTCTTCCACAGAAATTTGAAAACCTCAATATCATCATATATCCCACCATTTGATATAACCTTGTTACAGGTGATCGTAATTGGAACAACATCAAGAGAATTTTTTGAAGCTAAAGTCACATAACCCTGCAAAAAATCCAGACGTGTTGTAATAATCAAGAAAGTCAACCATTGTCAGTATTTCAGTTTCAATATACAACTTGTAAGATAATGGCAAGAGAATATTCATTCAAAAGCAGACACTGGGGATTGGAAAATGTGCAATTGAAACAGAAGCACACACAATGAAACCAAAAGGCCAAGGAAGTTCCCCACAAGATTAAACATCAAGGAGTTATGAGGAATTAACCATCAATTACAGTTGATAAATATACATAAACATCCTAATAAGCAGCTTAACTCTATTCAATTAAAATATTTACATTAGCAAAATGGTTTTCTATATTTTGCAAATAGTTTTAAGCAAGTTCAATGCAAATATGCATACTTTTCTTTGGATTTCCGAATCCTTTGAAATCAAATGAAAATGAAGAAGCATGTTCATAAAAAAATGTAAATTGTGGATTTCATAGAAAACAAGAGATATGCATAGTAAACTTTATACACATGCAACCATTATTTACAATGGAGCCTATGTTTGATTTCAGTAAACATATAATATTAAGACTATTTGTTCATAAAATATAGGTGTGCTTTTCTACACACATCTGACTCTGATGAAGGACAGAAAGAGAAATAGAGATAGATAAGAAGTATAGTTAGTAGGGCTAAAAATTAAGATAGAATGGGGAGGAAAAAGGAATAAATAAGAAAGGGAAATTAGGGAGAGACTCAAATCAATATCATTTAATAACAGGTCTGAAAAACAAATAACATAGAGGGATATATGCATAGGCAACCAAACCTATTCAAATAAGAAACTATATTCCTTACAACCAAGAAGTAAATCCCTAAAATATATTTGTTCATAAAATATAGGTGTGTGATTAATACAAAAGAGGATATAGGTACCCTAAAATTAAACAGTACAATATGCCAATTTTCATTCTTATAATGTTAAAGAAAATGATAGTCATAGTTTCGTCTGATTAGGTTTTTCAAAATTCAAAGTGTTAACAGGAGTATTGTGTTCTTAAATGGTCCTTAGAAAACAGAAAAAGAAAAAGCCTGCAACAGTGAGCTACATATACATACCCCATTTCCTTTCCACAAATTTTCTATCATAAGATTAAGTAGTTGACTCCCCTTTGAAAGGAAGAGAGATTGCACTTTACTACGAAGGAAATTGGCATAGCAAATGCACTAAGAAAACTGGTAACATTATTCTCTTAGAACTTTTTTTTTTTTTTTTTCCTTTTTTTTTTTTACATTGTTCAGGTAAACAGAAAAAATGATCATGCATTCATTAAGCAAATGAATTAATTATAACTTATATGAGAATTCCCTACTCAAGAACTAAATCACCTCAAAGTCCAGGCAAAACTTCTCAATCAGAGGTGACAATACTGAGATAACTCACGAGGAAGATAACCAAGCGCTTTACAGCATCCAGAATGTACAGAAAGAACCTGACTTGAAAGGGCAAGTAAAGTCATTATATATATATATATATATATATATATGAAAATGAAAAATCATACAAATTCACAGCCAAAGGGAAATAAATTACTTTATCCTTAACATTGTGAGGCTCTCTCAAAAGTGTGATGTGAGCTCCAAAACTTATCCCCTTTTCATCACTAAACCTACGGCCAACAATAAAAGTTTGAAGAGTAGCTCCAGATATGTCATCAATATTCACGTCCACGTCAAGTTTGGGCACCTTGCTATTCAGAGACGATGAAGACACATGATTCTGGCAGTGGATCCTTTGATGGTTGATTGGGGTTTCAGTTGAACCACCAATGTTAGTTTTCTTAACCGATTTGAAGTTCATATGTGATCCATCGCAATGGTTAATGTCATTTTCTTCAACTAAAACATAGTCAGGAGATCCACAAAAGGCACTCTGTGGAAGAATCTCACCAGGACTCTCCCAAACCACATCGGTCCTTGAAAGATCTGTTTCAATACATTGAATATGCACTTTTGATTGTGCAGAGAAGTTAAACTGAGGAAGGGTGCGCTGGTACAACTTACATTTGGTTCCTCTAGACAAACAGGCATCTGGAAGCATGCATTCAAAGTGTAAGCATAAACTAATATAATTAGACTACATCACTCAGTCTATAACATCCTTTATCAAATATTCAAATGGACATAAAAAGGTTTTCTTTCGCTTCCCTTCAAACTCTAGCACCTGCATTGCTAGCCCAACAAATGGTGCAAAATGTAAACCATCTTAAAGTTCAAGCTTTACTGGCTCACATGTATTTGGGCTCATGTACTATAATGGAGTCTAGTATATTAACAATGAACAAGTTATATATATGGGCATAAGCAGAATACTTGAAAATCATAAAACCCAAACAAAATGAAGAAGAAAAAAGCATACCCAAATAAGAATTGATGACGGAATCATCGCCGGGAACATTGATGGCACAAACAGCACAGGTTACCAAAGGAGAAGGTGTAGGATTGGCAGCACCATTTTTATCAGAGCAGAGATTGAAAGAGCACTAGAATACAAAACAAAACAAAAATGATTCAAGGAAACTAATTTGTGAAAATAAAGAAAAGAAGAAAGATGTAATAGGTTACCTGGATAGGAGAAGAGAGGAGAGAATCACGATTTGGAAGAAATCGCCTGCGCTTGCAGATCAAACGAATCAAACTCTCTCTTCCTGTTAGCATTTTCAATCTCTACACTACTAGGTTGCTCGTTTGCTCTTAATCAACCCAACCGAACACTAATCCAAATTTAACCTTTATCCACTTTAACACTATAATCAGTATAATTTCAGGATTGGTCCCTCAGTTTTTTTATTTATTTATTTATTTATCTTTTTTTTTTTTTAACTATATTTACAATTTTAAATAATTAAATACGGTTAAAAATATAAAATAGAAGATTTGAAGGGAGTTTATATAATTATTTTCAAAATATTTGAGCATTCAACCTTTGACCGACAGCCAACGGTCGAAATTTGGTAAAAAAATAATAATAATAATAATTAGTAAAAAATAAAAAATAAAAAGTTAAAAAATATAGTGAACCAATGGTCGGCCCACTGTGCTGGAACCCAAGACCCAGCTCGGCACGTGCCATACCAAGCACGGCCTACCTGCCTTGGCACTTGGCAGGTCTAATGGGCTAGGCAAGTCATGGCCGACCTCAATTGACAACACTAATAAATTCATTTGTAAATGAAATTATGAAAATCCAACAGTAAGAACCGAAGAAGTAGAGATGTATATCATGTATAAATTATATTACACGTAACTTATTCTACAAACATTTCATCAAGTAAATTAAATACCAAATTATATATAGTAAACATTTGAGGCGTAAAGATCACTTTAGTTTGTCAACAGATCACAAATAATATCTTCACATTTCCATTATATACAGTCTTGTACACCTGCCTTGAAAATGAAAAACATATTGTCAAAATTTCGGCTATATTTTCAAAGTTATTGTAGCATTAATATCAAAAATGTTACTTGATATATATTACCAATATTTTATAAATTTAGATCTCTGTATATCCAAAATCCATGTAAACTCAATTTCTGAACCATTGCAGTTAAGTTGTCGAGACAATTTGGTATTGTCCCTGAGATGTTGTTCAGAGAGAAATCAACAAGTTGGATATTTGACAGTTGGCAAAGTTGTAGAGGTATGCTTCCGTTGAATCGATTGGATCGTAAAGCAAGAACGATCAGATATGGAAAGCTATCCCCTATCCATATTGGAATTGTCCCAGAAAAATTATTATCTCCAACATCAAAAATCAGAAGCCAATTGCAGGTATTCAATGATCGAGGCAGTTCCCCAATAAAGTTGTTATTGCGTAAATTCAGTGATTGAATTGAACATGTTGAGCCTATCAAGTCTGGAAATTTCCCAGAAAAATTATTGTTTGCCAAATGTAGGACATGTAAATTTTCAAAGGGCCACGAACAATTGGGCAGCTCTCCTGATAGTAGGTTATCTGAGGGATCAAGATAGTGTAAAGTTTCCCCACGAACTGAACACAAGAAAGAAATTGGCCCTAAAAACTTATTTTTGGAGAGATTTAATGATGTGATATTGGAAGGAACTGGGGGAATTGGACCTACAAAATCATTGGAACTAAGATCGAACGCAGGATATTCGACAAACTTCAATGATAAATCTGGCAACATGCCTTTCATATGGTTATAAGAGAGATTTAAATAATATAGATTAGGAGAGATGTCCCAAAACCAAGTGGGGATAGTATCTGAAATAGAGTTATTAGAGATATCAAGGTCTGAAAAATTCTTTTGAGTTTGGAGCCATTTTGGGAAATGAGGCCCCTGTTTGCAAGCCCTCAGTCTAATGGTTTGAAGTTGAAATGAAGGAACCCATCCAGAGCTAAAGTTCAAAGTCAACAGTAAGTTTGAAGATAGGTACAAAAATTTTAGTTTAGGAAGATTTGACATGTGGACTTCTGTGATTGTACCTTCCAAAGAATTTGACGAGATATCTAGAAGCTCAAGCTTGAGAGGTTGTCCAATACTTGTGGGAGTGATGGCATTTAATCGGTTGTATGAGATATCTAGTTCTTTCAATGAAATAAATTCAGTGAAATCTGGCAATGAACCACACAACATGTTGTCGTCTAATGTCAAACTTTTCAATGCCTTTTTGGTGCAATCAGACAAGTTGAAAAGAAGGTCGGAAAGTTGTACAATGAGACTGTTTGATTCTAGACCTAATGTTTTTAAACTACAAATGTTTGTGAAGGCTTCTGCATCAATACCATCAATTTGATTTTTATTGAGATCAATATGTCGAAGAGATGTCGTGTTTGAGAAAGCATATTTGGGAATAGGTCCTTGTATGCTGTTGGAAGATAAATCAAGATAGTGAATGAATGTCATATTTGAGAAAGCATATTGGGATATTGGTCCTTGTAAGTTGTTACCAGATAAGTCAAGATGGCGAAGGAATGTCATGTTTGAGAAAACATATTGGGGTATAGGTCCTTGTAAGTTGTTGTTAGATAAGTCAAGATAGAGAAGGAATGTCATGTTTGAGAAAACATATTGAGGTATAGGTCCTTTTAAGTTGTCGTCAGATAAGTCAAGATAGTGAAGGGATGTCATGTTTGAGAAAACATATTGAGGTATAGGTCCTTCTAAGTGATTGGAAGAGAGGTCAAGATGAACAATGCTGCTACTAAAGTTGGACAAGAGAAGGTATGTTGAATTAGATAGATCATTCTGAGAGAGATCAAGAAAAGCAAGAGATTTAGAAGAATTAACAGAGGGAATAGATGATGAGGAAGTAACTAATGGAAGATTGCACCCACGTAACTGCAATTCTGTTAAGGATGGGAGTTCAGTAATAACTTGCAGCCAATCTACAGCTTCTGTAAGATTAACATAATTTAGACTAACGTGTCTTAAAACGGAGAGATGGGAGAGCCACTCAAGTTTGCCAGCATACATAACATCATAGTTATAGTTATTGCTGAGATCAAGAGATTGCAATCTTGATAGATTCCCAAGTTGATAAGGAACTCGACCACAAAAACCGGAGTTGGATAGATTAAGGTGCCTCAATTTGTTAAGCGAGCCAAAGAATTCTGGGATCAGTTGTCCTCTAAAATCATTGAAACTCAAGTCCAAATAATTCAAATGCTGCAATTCAAGCAGGGAAGAACTGAGATTACCTGTCAAATAATTTGGATTGAATAAATCAAATGAGGATTGAAGATTGAGCTTGAGCACGTGACCCGTCCGGTTGCTACATGATACACCTTTCCATTTGCAACATTCTTTTTTGTCTTCATCGTCCCCCCATGAAGAAAGATGGCCAAATTCATCAATAAGGCCTTGTTTGATCATCAAGAGTGCATGTCTTTCACTCTTTTTGCACTTTATTATGTTACCATCTTCCACTCCTGAATTGAATCCAAATACATTTTGTATAGAGACAAGTGAAAGTAAAACGAGCATAATGAAAAGCAGTTGAGGAAACCTTCCACTACTCATCATTACAATCAAATGCATATAAAACCAAGGATCAAGATGAATAAAAACACAACTGTTTAAGATTTGTAGAATTGTTTGGTTGCATGTTTGAGCTCATAACCAACACACATTTATATACCATTGGACCAATGAAACCAATGGCCCAGTGATGATTGTGATGTTGATAATTGCTTCATAAATTCCTGGCAGATTTGAAAACACGCATTACTCCACTAACATTACTCCACTAATATTTGTGTATCAATTTTTCTTCATAATACTCCACTAACATTCACTATGACCAATAGCAATGATGTTGAAAATTGCAGTGCTTCGTAAATTTTCTAACGTTTTTCATAAATTATATATATAATTGCTATGTTAGGATAGACCTAAAAATATTTCAAGACTGTCATTTTGTAACCTATATTACAAAGTTAAACAATATTACAAAGTAAAATAAAACTTTTTTGCTTAGCTTTGTAATACCATTGAGTTAGCTCTATATTGTTACAAAACGAAAATCCAAAAACCCTACCTCCAACAATTATGTGGTACAATTATATGGTATATAATGTTCGAAATTTTTATAATACTAGATTTGATGGTACATGTAAGACATGTAATTGATATATATTCATGTATATTAAAAATAAAATAAAAAAATACAATAATTAAATACATTGATCTTTCTCATCTTGACGTGAATTGAACACGTAACTTTTCTGTAATAAAAAACTTTTTAATAATTCATTTATTATATTCTTATATAACTATAGTATTTAATTATAATAACAGATTTGAAAATTGATATGAAAAACAATTTGCTTGCTTGATGGACTTAAGTCGTGATATTAGTGATGTTAGTGACCAAGCAAAAGGAGGTAATATTTTAATGAACTATTTTTTTTATTAGTTATTTTACAATTAAATCTTGAATTTAAATATTTATTTTTGGTATTGAAATCAGGACATGCTATACTCACTTGCCAAGGATTTGAATGTGTTTAGAGTTCTAGCTACCATTGTTTTTATGGTATTTGTACAAATAAGATAGGTTGTAATACATACAACTCTTATTCATTTATTTATTTATTATTTTTAAGTTATGATTGATTTGTTAATTTGTTTAACTTGATTTTCTTTGTGGTCTTATTTTGTCATAAACATGGGATTGAATTAGTTTTGATGATTTGAATTATAAATTTTGAATTTTGCTATTGAAAGCTTTATTTTGTAGTTAATTGGTTTTTTAGTTCCTTTTTTCTTTCTATATGTTAATTCCAATTGTAAAATTATATCTATTATATTATGAGTAATTTTATACAACTCAAATAATTAACCCAAATTTCAACCCAGATGATGTGGTAAATGAGTTGTCATCACCACACACAACATGAGATAACGTGGTTAATGAAAAAACTAATTGCCATATCATTTTAATTGAAATTTAGACACAATTTTGGATTGTCTAACATTAATATTAAAATAAATAAATAAAATAAAATAATTAAATACATTAAAGTCTTTCTCATCTTGGCATAGACCAAGAAGAATTCATGTCTATATTGTAATACAAATCAAAATACTCTCCTAATATTACTCCAACACGCATTCACCATGACTAATTGCAGTACGTGCTTCATAAGTTTTCTAACGTTTTTCACAAGTGTTATCATTATCATTCATCAAAATTTATTGAAAATAATTGGATTTCATTAAAAAGGTCCTAATTATATAAATATATATATATATATATATAATTATATATATATAAATTGTTCTCTTAGGATAGACCCGAAAATATTTCAAGAACACCATTTTTTTTAACCTTAAAATGTTGGTTTTGTAATATTACAAAGCTAAACAATATTACAAAGTTTTGCTTAGCTTTGTAATGCCACTGAGTTAGCTCTATAATGTTACAAACCGAAAATCCAATAGCCCTACCTCCAACAATTAAGTGGTACAATTATCTAGTATATATTGTTGGAAATTATTACACATGCTTGATATTAATATATATATATATATATACAATAATTAAATACATTAAACTCTTTCTCATCTTGTCTTGAGTTGAACACGTAATTTGTGTAGTTCTGTGTAACAAAAATCTTTTTAATAATTCATATATTATATTCTTATATAACTATAGTATTTAATTATAATAACATATTTAAAAATTGATATAAAAGGCAAATGTTTGACTATTATCATTTAAAAAAAAAAAAAAATGAATTGTCAAATTTTTATTGTAGCATTCTGTTGATCTTTCTATTTTATAAACAAAATGAAGTCTCTCCATTAATCCAAGTTCAAAACATAATAATTTATGGCCAAAATTAAAAGAAGAAAACATTTATCATTAAAGACATACTGCAACTACTAAAAAACAATCTCCAAAGTCTAAAATAAAATACAAATGTAGGATATATAATATTCTTATTATTTTAAATTTCCATAAATATGTTATGCACGTACACTTTTCCTCCACACACATTTTACCAGAATAAAATATCTTGTCAAGTACCAAAATCATGAAATTTTCTTTTATTTCATTTTTTATACTTTGCTAGGTGCTCCAACCATTTTGAGTACACTCTATCTTTATAAAATTAAAAAAACATGTACTTGAAACTTGGTATTCAAGTCGGTGAAAAAGAAAAAGGAAATGTGGTTTACAATCATAAACTCATTAATTTGAACATATATAAGAAGATTACAATAAAAGTGGATCACATAAGCTATATAAAATACTCTAATAATTTTTTTATTATAAAGATATTGGTGATACCTCATTAATAATTGCTCCAAAAAAAAAACCTCATTAATACTTTTGTTGTGCAAAATGAAAGAAAAAGAATGGAAGACGGTGAAATGACATTGAAATTTGCACTAATTCAAATGAGATGAAAGTTATATTTTGTGAGGAACAAATGGGGAATGGCAAATTACCTATAAACTTTAATAAAATAAAATAAAACCTATTTCAATTTTCAACTAACAAGAATACATTTATACCCTTATCAATGTTATTTGACTTGAATCTTTTGTATAATTGTTTGTTTTATTAAGGATGCAATTGTCTTTCTTCAAATTACAATTAACAATAAAACAAAATAAAAATTGTCAAATGATATATCTAACCCTCATTTATTAACTGTGCCTACATATGATTTGCTAATTTTCTGAATATAATAAGGATACAGGAGTTATTTTGACATCAAACAAATTAAATTGGAGTTAAATTTGAATATCAATACATTTTTTTATACAGGGTCAATTGATAGAATAAATGATGGGGAACTGGTTAGGGATTTGAGAACTTACGTAAGACGTAAGTTTAGGAAAGATAGCTAGGGATTTTGGGGATATTATCTTTTGTTATTTTATTAGTATTTATCTATGAGATATTATCTCCTTTAGAGATAATTGATTCAGGTTATTATTTTTTAGTATTTGTTTTCTAGTTAAAATCTTTGTATTTATCTTTCGTATCTGATCATTATAAAAGGCTCATTTAGAGCCTTTATAGGGTTACACTTGATGAATTGAATAAAGAAGTAATGCGAGAGCAAACCCATGACACCTTTACCTTA
This sequence comes from Acer negundo, assembly GCA_035582765.1. NCBI lineage: Eukaryota > Viridiplantae > Streptophyta > Magnoliopsida > Sapindales > Sapindaceae > Acer > Acer negundo. The sequence goes on from CM069241.1 coordinate 36,593,717, forward strand.
GGGTTAGAACCAACCTCCGCAGTTAGACAGTTACTAGACGAATTCGTCTATGTGACTCCTCAGGACTTGCCTATTAAGTTACCACTTTTGCGTGATATCTAACATGCCATTGACCTGGTCTCAGGTTTCCAACTTCCCAACCTTCCGCATTATCGAATGAACCCTACTGAACGAGCCAAATTGAGCAAACAGATAGAGGGTCTTTTGGAGAAAGGATTCATACGTCATAGTCGTAGTTTTTGCGTTGTTCATGTCCTACTTACTCCAAAAAAGGACTAATCTTAGCGAATGTGTGTTGATAGTCGAGCTATTAATAAGATTACAATCAAGTATAGTTTTCTCATTCCTAGACTCGAGGACAAGTTAGATGAGTTAGTTGGTGCTCAATGGTTCTCCAAAATAGACCTACGCAGTGGGTATCACCAAATCCTGATTCGGCCTGGCGATAAGTGGAAAACCGCTTTCAAATCCCCTGATGGTTTGTATGAGTGGTTAGTTATGCCCTTTGGAATGTCCAATGCCCCTAGTACATTCATGAGAATGATGACACACATGCTTCGCCCCTATATTGGTAAGCTTCTCGCTGTTTACTTCAATGACATCCTTATCTATAGTAAGACCAAGAAAGAACATCTAGCTCACCTTAGGCAGGTTTTTCTCACACTTAGGGTAGAAAAGTTGTATGTGAACCTTACGAAATGCTCATTCTTGCAATCTCAAGTCCTTTTCCTAGGATTTATTATCTCGGCCTTGGGTATCATTGTAGATCCTGCTAAGGTTAGTGCTATTCGGGAATGGCCTACACCTAAGACCTTAACTGAGGTCCGTAGTTTCCATGGTCTAGCATCGTTTTATAGGAGATTCATTAGACACTTTAGCACCATCACCAATATCAAATTGTCTAAAACTAGGAGAGTTTAGATAGGACTCAGTAGCTAATAAATCATTTCTTGAGATTAAACAGAAAATGACTGAGGTGCCTGTTTTACGCCACCCCGACTTTTCCAAAGCCTTTGAGATTTCTTGTGATGCATCCGGAGTGCGTATTGTTGGGGTCCTTAGTCAGGAGGGACACCTGGTAGCTTTTTTTAGTGAGAAGCTAAACTCAGCCAAACAAAAGTATTCAACCTATGATAAAGAGTTCTATGCCATTGTTAGGGCTCTTCATTATTGGCAGTACTACATTTTTCCTAATGATTTTATCCTTTACTCTGGCCATCAGGCTTTACGTTACCTACAGTCCCAAAAACAATTGAACCCTAGGCATGTTAAATGGTCTGAATTTCTTCAGACGTTCACCTTTGTTATTAGACATCATTCTGGGTAGATAATAAAGTTGCAAATACTCTTAGTCGTGTTCTGACGGTGGTCCATTCTTTAAGTATCACAGTACCAGGATTGGATAGAATCAAATCAGAGTATTCCACCTGTCCAGACTTCGGCATTATATTCTAAGAAATTTTGGATGGTCATCGTCGAGACCATGTAGAATTTGTCATTAGGGATGGTTATCTCTTCTGTGGGTCCCACCTTTGTCTCCCTCGTACTTCCCTTCGTGATTTTTTAGTATGGAAAATGCATGCTAGTGGGTTACCCAGTCATTTAGGTCGTGATAAAACCATAGCTTTGGTTGAGAATAGGTTTTATTGGCCTTCTTTGAAATGTACTGTTGCTAGGACAGTTTTCCAGTACAGGACATGTCATTTAGCTAAGGCAACAAAACAGAACACTGGTCTTTAATTATACACATTTGCTTGTTCCCCACACCCATTGGAGAGACTTGAGCATGGACTTGGTTTTAAGGTTGCCCAAAACGGTATGTGCTCATGACTCAAAATTGGTGGTAGTTGATAGATTCTCTAAAACGGCCCACTTCATCCCCTGCTCCAAAACAGTTAATGCTTCACTTGTTGCATGATTGTTCTTTAGGGAGATTGTACTTATACATGGATTGCCTATTACCATTGTGTCTGACCGTGATGTGCGTTTTATGAGTTATTTCTGGAAGACTTTATGGAAATTATTTGGTACTTCCCTTAAGTTCTCCTTTACCTTTCACCCCCAAACTGATGGTCAAACTGAGGTCGTTAATCGTAGCTTAGGCAACCTCCTTAGATGTGTGGTGGGTGATAAACTTGGTAACCGGGACATTTTTCTCCTTATGACTGAATTTGCTTACAATAACTCAATCCACCGAACCACCGAAAAAAGCTCATTTATGATTGTTCACTGCATTTCACCTCGTCAACCTATTGACTTGACACTAATACAACATGAGTCACGTACATTTGAATTTGCCACTGATTTTGCCACTCATATGCATGATTTACATACTGAAGTACGTCGCCAAATTGCATTAAGTAATGATAACTATAAATTAGCTGCTGATGTGCACCGTAGACCGTTAGAGTTTGGGGAGGGTGACTTTGTCATGGTTCGCATATGCCCTACCCGTTTTCCACCACATTCTGTTAAAAAATTGCATGCCCGCGCCATTAGGCCTTTTCATGTTCTCAAACGACTTGGATCTAATGCTTATTTACTTGATTTGCCTACTGACTTAACAATCTGTCTAGTGTTTAACGTGTCGGACTTGTATCCTTACCAGGGTACGTTCGAGCCTCCTGTTATTTCCTCTGATGTCTTTGCAGATCCTTCTAGTAGCCCATTGCCCTGTATTTCGCCTGTTGCAACCAATCATGCCGACTAGGTTGAGCAGATTTTGGATGATCGCCTTGTTACCTTTACTCAGGGAGGTTTTCGATAGTTTTTGTTTCGTTGGCATAGACGTTCTTCAGCTGAGGACACTTGGATTTCAGAGTCTGAAGTTCGTGGTCTTGCCCCGTCCTTATTGGAGGATTATTTATAGCACCACTCACCAGAGTCGAGTTCTTTTCAACCGAGGGAGAATGATGAGGAAGTGGTTAGGGATTTTAGAACTTACGTAAGGCGTAAGTTTAGGAAAGATAATTAGGGATTTTGGGGATATTATCTTTTGTTATTTTATTAGTATTTGTCTTTGAGATATTATCTCCTTCAGAGATAATTGGTTCAGGTTATTTTCTTTTAATATTTGTTTTCTAGTTAAACTCTTTGTATTTTTCTCTTGTATCTGATCATTATAAAAAGCCCTTTTAGAGCCTTTGTAAGGTTAGACTTGATGGATTGAATAAAGAATTGAATTGTTTTGTTTCCAATCTCCTTTTCTGATTCTATTTCCTTTTGGTTCTACATCAATAAAGTTGACTTGAAAAAGTTAGATTACATTAATCATATCTCTATCTTTCTCAGAAGCTATCTATTCTTTCTCAGAAGCTATCTATTTTTCAATCACTTTAAAGTGAACTTCATATATGGACGTAATAAATTGACTTAGAGTCCTTGTCGATGAATTCAATTATTATGGCAAGATAGAATAATACTTTTCTTGGTGGAAAAACTTGTGGAAAAACTTTTCTTTCTCAAATAATTATAAAATATATATCATTCCAAACGTGTTGGTCGAGTACAACAAAATGTGAGTTTGATTTCAAATAAGGTTAGGTTATATCAACTTAAATTTATGACTCAATTTTTTTGACTTTAATATCTCAACTGTCCATTTGCTCATGTGCTCTTTAATCTAATAGTTGAGATATTTAAATAAAAAAATAATCAAATTTTTTAGTTAATATAATCTGACCCTTTCTAAAATACAGTGAGAGAGACAACAATGAGATTTAAAAAAAAAAAAAAAAAAAAAAAAATTGACACAAATTGAGATCAAGACCAATACCCATCACCGATCTGTAAGGACTTGTAACTTGTTGAACTAAAGTTGTTTGAATGAAGTGTAGAATTATGGAAGCCACTTGACTTTTTAAGAAAATAGGACTTTGATTCATGGACTTTGTCAAATTGGCAATACAATTGTTGCCCTTTAGTTACTCGAAGAGATAGTTCATAGGAATAGTAAATTTGGTGTTACAGTATTTGTAAGTTTAATGATGTTTGGTATGATAGTATAATTGATGGTCTTTGCAAAGGTGGGTTTATAGACAAAACCAATACTGTTTTTGGAAATGAATGACAACCAAGTCCATGTGAATGCAATTGTTGATGGTGATTTTTCGTTATGGAAAAATATTAACTTGCCAACAACATAATTCTTAGATTTTCAATGGTTAAAATAGGAAAAACAATACGAAAGAATGAGAAACAAGAAAAAGAATAATAATAATAATAATAGTAATAGTAATAATAATAACCTCCTTAATACCACCACTCTATGTGGCATGAATTTGGATCTTTTGCTGATCTTTGTCTTAGCCTATATAAATCTACTAACATGTGTAATCAATTGTTGTAATTTATTTATTTTACTTGTTTCACTTTCATTATTTTTAAATGTATATTTTTATTCTCAAGTACTTTAAATTAGGAAAAAGACCAGCACAACAGAGGATCCTGATCCATGTGAGACAGTGGTCGATGGCACTCAACAAGCCTGACAATGTCTCGGTTTCGAGTTAACCTAACGTATGTCTTATTATCTTTCATTCCTTTTCTTTTCTACCTAATACCTATTGTTGTGCAAAATGAAAGAAAATGAATGGAAGAAGCTGAAATGACATTGAAATTTACACTAATTAAAATGAGATGAAAGTTACATTTTGTGAGGAACCGATGGAATGGCAAATTACTTATAAAATAAAAAAAGAAATTATTAAAAAAAAAAACCTATTTCAAATAACAAGAATACATTTATACCCTTATTTGATATGAATCTTTTGTGTAATTGTTTGCTTTATTAAGGATGCAATTGTCTCTCCTCAAATTTCAATCGATAATAAGATAAGAGAAATGTTATTGACAATTCATTGAATATCTGTATACACTGTATTTTTTTTTTTATTATTATTAATGACAATTTTAACAAGAATTAAAAGTAATAAACGGAACAAGAAAGTTTTAAATACACTCCAAACCATGTTTTTTAGAAAACAAGTTTTTTTTTTTTTTTTCCATCTTTAGTTTATTTTTTTTCCACTTTTGTGATTTTTTTTTTCCATTTTACAAACTCTAAAATATATTCTTCTTCTTCTTTTCAAAATATATTTTTTTTTTCACACACCATCAAAAACTCCATCATTATCATCACCAGATTATATATATATAAGTTTATATATATATATATATATATATATATATATATATATTTCTTTTTTCTAGAAAAATATATTTAAAATTATTTTTTTACTCAATAGAATTTTTTTTACTCAACTTAAAATCCAAAAGAAAAAAACAAATATTGTTTTCCTATTTTCAAAGATTGATCTCTAAAACAGTTTTTTTTTTTTTTTTTATAGTTTTGATCTCCTCACTTTTATTCGGTTTTAGTCTACGTTATATTTTTATTTGATTACTTCACATCTCTTTTCTATTTCCTGTTTTAAATTTTTTGAAGAAAAGTATTCAAAATAGGTAATATTAAAATAAAATGGAGTGTCTCTAGAAATTATTTTTTTAATGCAGTGTCAAAAGATAAAAGGGATAAATTTTGAAAAAAAAAGGAAGTGTCTTTTGAATTTTTTTTAATTAAAATTTTTAGAATAAAGCGTCTTTAGAAATGAAGTATAAAAAGAAAAACATTGTATTGCAGGCAGAAACTCTCTAAAACAAAATAAAATTTGTCAAATGATATATCTTAACCTCATTTATTAATTGTGCCTACATATTTTTAGGTAATTTTCCAAATATATTAAGGATACAAGAGTTATTTTGACATAAAACAAATTAAATTGGAGATAAAATTTGAAAATCAATACTTTTTTTTTTTTTTAATAGAGTCAATTGATAGAATAAAGTTGACTAGAAAATGATGGACGTAATAAATTGACTTAGAGTCCTTGACAATGAATTCAATTATCATGGCAAAATAGAATAATACTTTTCTTGATAGAAAAACTTGTGGAAAAACTTTCTTTCTTGAATAATTATAAAATATATCATTCCAAACTCGTTGAGTACGACCAAATGTGAGTTTGATTTCTAAAAGGGTTAGGCTATATCAACTCAAATTTCTAACTCAATTTTTTTGATTTCAATATCTCAACCATACATTTACTCATGTGCTCTTTAATCCAATGATTGAGATATTGAAGTCAGAAAATTGAATCATATTTTTGAATAAATATAGTTAGACCCTTTCTAAAATATAGTGAGAGAGGCAACATATGAGATAAAAAATAAAAAATAAATAAAAAATAAATTAAAAAAAAAAAGATACAAATTGAGATCGAGACCAATACTCGTCAAGGGTATATATGTAGGGACTTGTGACTTGTTTAACTAAAGGTGTTTGTATGAAGTGTTGAATTATGGAAGCCACTAGGCCTTTTTAGAAAATAAGACTTTGATTCAAGGGCTTTGTCAAACTAGTATTACAATTGTTGCCCTTTAGTTACTCGAAGAGATAGTTTATATGAATAGTAAATTTTGTGTTATTTGTAAGTTTAATGATGTTTGGTATGATAGTATGATTGATGGTCTTTGCAAAGATGGGTTTATAAATAAGACCAAATAACTGTTTTTTGAAATGAATGACAACGGAATCCGATGAATGCAATCACTTTATACCTCTCTCTTTTCACGGTTTGTGTTGTTGGTGAAAGATCTAATAAATCTTTAATTTAGATAAAGAAAAAGAAACCAACCAAACCATATCAATCTCAAAAATCTGATCAGTTTAGTATTTACTTAATATAAATGTATTCCATCTTTGTCATCTATGTTTGTACGTTTACATGGATTGCCTATTACCATTATGTCTGACCGTGATGTGCGTTTTATGAGTTATTTCTAGAAGACTTTATGAAAATTATTTGGTACTACCTTTAAGTTCTCCTCTGCCTTTCACCCCCAAACTGATGGTCAAACTGAGGTCGTTAATCGTAGCTTAGGCAACCTCCTTAGATATGTGATGGGTGATAAACTTGGTTACTGGGACCTTTTTTTCCTTATGACTAAATTTACTTACAATAACTCAATCCACCGAACCACCGGAAAAAACCCATTTATGATTGTTCACGGCATTTCACCTCGTCAATCTATTGACTTGGCACTAATACAGCTTGAGTCACGTACATCTGAATTTGCCACTCATATGCATGATTTACATATTGAAGTATGTCGCCAAATTGCATTAAGTAATGATAACTATAAATTAACTGCTGATGTGCACCGTAGACCGTTAGAGTTCGTGGAGGGTGACTTTGTCATGGTTCGTATAAGCCCTACCCGTTTTCCACCACATTCTGTTAAAAAATTGCATGTCCGCGCCATTGGGCCTTTTCATGTTCTCAAATGACTTGGATCTAATGTTTATTTACTTGATTTGCCTGCTGATTTAACAATTAGTCCAGTGTTTAACGTGTCGGACTTGTATCCTTACTGGGGTACGTTCGAGCCTCCTGTTATTTCCTCTGATGTCTCTATGTCTCTGCCGATCCTTCTAGTAGCCCATTGCCTTGCATTCTGCCTGTTGCAGCCAATCATGTCGACTAGGTTGAGCAGATTTGGATGATCGCCTTGTTACCTCTACTCAGGGTGGTTGTCGACAGTTTTTAGTTTGTTGGCATGGACGTTCTTCAGCTGAGGACACTTGGATTTCAGAGTTCGAAGTTCGTGGTCTTGCCCCGTCCTTGTTGGAGGATTATTTACAGCACCACTCGCCAGAGTTGAGTTCTTTTCATCGGGGGAGAATGATGGGGAAGTGGTTAGGGATTTGAGAACTTACGTAAGACCTAAGTTTAGGAAAGATAACTAGGGATTTTGGGGATATTATCTTTTATTATTTTATTAGTATTTATCTTTGAGATATTATCTCCTTTAGAGATAATTGATTCAGGTTATTTTCTTTTAGCATTTGTTTTCTAGTTAAACTCTTTGTATTTATCTCCTGTATCTAAGGCCCCTTTAGAGCCTTTGTAAGGTTAGACTTGATGAATTGAATAAAGAATTGATTTGTTTTGTTTCCAATCTCCTTTTCTGGTTCTATTTCCTTTTGGTTCTACATCATTAAAGTTGACTTGAAAATGTTAGATTACATTAGTCATATCTCTATCTTTCTCAGAAGCTATCTATTTTTCAATCACTTTAATGTGAACTTCATATATGGATGTAATAAATTGACTTAAGAGTCCTTGTTGTTGAATTCAATTATTATGGCAAGATAGAATAATACTTTTCTTGGTGGAAAAACTTGTGGAAAAACTTTTCTTTCTTGAATAATTATAAAATATATATCATTCCAAACGCGTTGGTCGAGTACAACAAAATGTGAGTTTGATTTCTAATAAGGTTAGGTTATATCAACTTAAATTTATGACTCAATTTTTTTGACTTTAATATCTCAACTGTCCATTTGCTCATGTGCTCCTTAATCCAATAGTTGAGATATTTAAATAAAAAAATAATCAAATTTTTGAGTTAATATAATTTGACCCTTTCTAAAATACAGTGAGAGAGACAACAATGAGATTTAAAAAAACAAAAAAACAAAAAAAAACAAAAAAAAAAACAAAAAACAAAAAAAATTGAGATCGAGACCAATACCCATCACCGGTCTGTAAAGACCTGTAACTTGTTGAACTAAAGTTGTTTGAATGAAGTGCAGAATTATGGAAGCCACTTGACTTTTTAAGAAAATAGGACTTTGATTCATGGACTTTGTCAAATTGGCAATACAATTGTTGCCCTTTAGTTACTCGAAGAGATAGTTCATAGGAATAGTAAATTTGGTGTTACAGTATTTGTAAGTTTAATGATGTTTGGTATGATAGTATAATTGATGGTATTTGCAAAGGTGGGTTTATAGACAAAATCAATAACTGTTTTTGGAAATGAATGACAATCAAATCCATGTGAATGCAATTGTTGATGGTGATTTTTCGTTATGGAAAAATATTAACTGGCCAACAACATAATTCTTAGATTTTCAATGGTTAAACTAGGAAAAACAATACGAAAGAATGAGAAACAAGAATAATAATAATAATAATAATAATAATAACCTCCTTAATACCACCACTCTATATGGCACAAATTTGGATCTTTTGTTGATCTTTGTCATAGCCTATATAAATCTAATGGCATGTGTAATCAATTGTTGTAATTAATTTATTTTACTTATTTCACTTTCATTATTTTTAAACGTATACTTTTATTCGCAAGTACTTTAAATTAGAAAAAAGACCAGCACAGCAGTGGATCGTGATCCATGTGAGACAGTGGTAAATGGTACTCAACTAGCCTGACAATGTCTCGGTTTCGAGTTAACCTAACGTATGTCTTATTATCTTTCATTCCTTTTCTTTTCTACCTAATACCTATTGTCGTGCAAAATGAAAGAAAAAGAATGGAAGAAGCTGAAATGACATTGAAATTTACACTAATTAAAATGAGATGAAAGTTACATTTTGTGAGGAACAGATGGAATGGCAAATTACTTATAAAATTAAAAAAAAAATTATTAGAAAAAAAAAAACCTATTTCAACTACCAAGAATACATTTATACCCTTATTTGATATGAATCTTTTGTGTAATTGTTTGCTTTATTAAGGATGCAATTGTCTCCCTTCAAATTACAATTAATAATAAGATAAGAGGAATGTTATTGACAATTCATTGAATATCTGCTTACACTGTATTTTTATTTTTATTTTTTATTAATGACAATTTTAACAAGAATTAAAAGTACTAAACGGAACAAGAAAGTTCTAAATACACTCCAAACCATGTATTTTAGAAAACAAGTTTTTTCTTTTTTTGTTTTTTTTTTTTTTAACCATCTTTAGTTTATTTTTTTTCCACTTTTATGATTTTTTTTTTTTTCCGTTTTACAAACCCTAAAATATCTTCTTCTTCTTTTCAAAATAATTTTTTTTTTCACACACCATCAAAAACTCCATCATTATCATTATCAGATTATATACATGTACATATATATATCAGTTATATATATAAAAATATATATTTCTTTTTTCTAGAAAAATATATTTAAAATTATTTTTTTACTCAATAGAATTTTTTTTTACTCAACTTAAAATTCAAAAGAAAAAAACAAATATTGTTTTCCTATTTTCAATTATTGATCTCTAAAACAGTTTTTTTTTTTATAATTTTGACCTCCTCACTTTTATTTGGTTTTATTCTACGTTATATTTTTATTTGATTACTTCACATCTCTTTTCTATTTCCTGTTTCAAATTTTTTGAAAAGAAATATTCAAAATAGGTAATATTAAAATAAAATGGAGTGTCTCTAGAAATTATTTTTTTTAATGGAGTGTCAAAAGATACAAGGGATAATTTTTGAAAAAAAAAGGAAGTGTCTTTTGAATTTTTTTTTTTTAATTTAAATTTTTAGAATAAAGTGTCTTTAGAAATGAAGTGTAAAAAGAAAAACATTGGATTGTAGGGAGAAACTCTCTAAAACAAAATAAAAATTGTCAAATGATATATCTTAACCTCATTTATTAATTGTGCCTAAATATTTTTAGGTAATTTTCCAAATATATTAAGGATACAAGAGTTATTTTGACATAAAACAAATTAAATTGGAGATAAAATTTGAAAATCAATACTTTTTTTTTTTTTTTTTTTATAGAGTTAACTGATAGAATAAAGTTGACTAGAAAATGATGGACGTAATAAATTGACTTAGAGTCCTTGACAATGAATTCAATTATTATGGCAAGATAGAATAATACTTTTCTTGATGGAAAAACTTATGGAAAAACTTTCTTTCTTGAATAATTATAAAATATATCATTCCAAACTCGTTGAGTACGACCAAATGTGAGTTTGATTTCTAAAAGGGTTAGGCTATATCAACTCAAATTTCTAACTCAATTTTTTGACTTCAATATCTCAACCGTACATTTGCTTATGTGCTCTTTAATCCAATGATTGAGATATTGAAGTCAGAAAATTGAATCATATTTTTGAATTAATATAGTTAGACCCTTTCTAAAATATAGTGAGAGAGGCAACATATGAGATAAAATAAAAAAATAAATAAAAATATATAAAAAAGAAGAAGATACAAATTGAGATCGAGACCAATACTCGTCAAGGGTATATATGTAGGGACTTGTGACTTGTGACTTGTTTAACTAAAGGTGTTTGTATGAAGTGCTGAATTATGGAAGCCACTAGACCTTTTCAGAAAATAGGATTTTGATTCAAGGGCTTTGTCAAACTAGTACTACAATTGTTGCCCTTTAGTTACTCAAAGAGGTAGTTCATATAAATAGTAAATTTTGTGTTATTTGTAAGTTTAATGATGTTTGGTATGATAGTATGATTGATGGTCTTTGCAAAGATGGGTTTATAGAGAAGACCAAATAAATGTTTTTTGAAATGAATGACAACGGAATCCTATGAATGCAATCACTTTATACCTCTCTCTTTTCACGGTTTGTGTTGTTGGTGAAAGATCTAATAAATCTTTAATTCAGATAAAGAAAAAGAAAAAGAAACCAACCAAACCATATCAATCTCAAAAATCTGATCAGTTTAGTATTTACTTAATATAAATGTATTCCATCTTTGTTATTTATGTTTGAGCTAAGTTGCTCGGTATAAGTCCCCATGATCTGGGTTTTCCAGATCTCGGAGGCTCTTCCGAGATCTTACTATTTTTTTTACCTTAATATTTTCTTAATTTTATTTTTTAGTTTATCAACTTTAAAGAGGGTATGAAAGTAACTTCTTCCCTTCAGTCAAAGTCAAAGGTGTAATTTAACAGTCAACAAGAACCAAATTGGTATTTCTGAAAAGTCAATGACCAATTTGGCACTTGTGAAAACGTTAGGGGACCAATTTAGTCACTTATATAATGGTTGCAAACAATTTGAAATTTCAAAAAATGTCCAGGACCTATTTGGTAATTACCAAAAAAAAAAAAAGTTTGTAAATGGCTACTTCACTTATTAAACATTGCAGCATAGATTGTGTTGGACTTTATTTTTTATTTTATTTATTTTATTCTTTGAGATTGTCTTGAAATCATGTTCATAAAAAGCACAGTTTCCTTGACCCAAATTTTTTGTCTAACACAGCTCAAATAATTGTAGATACCCAAGCTTATATTATAGTAATGCAATATTGACCGGTTGGAGCATTTTAATGAACATTTGGTGCACAATTATAATAATTTTCAACTGAAAAATAAAAATCTCATCACTAATATTCACTGTCTTCATTCACTCTTTGTTTAATAATAAAAATAAAACAAAACAAAAAAATTACATTTAAAGTTGGGTTAGATCGGGCCACCAATCAGACCCAATACGATCGTTACCCTTAAGTTACATGAAGAAATAGTTCATAGTAATAGTAAATATGGTTTTATTTGTAAACCTAACGAAGTTTGATACCATAGTATGATTGATGGTTTTTGTAAAGATGGGTTTATAGATAAAAGCCAAAGAACTGTTTTTGGAAATGAAGGGCTAGGGAATCCTTCAATGTAATTATCGTACTTAAGTGACATTTATAGTTCTGGATATGATTGTATTAAGTGAAACTTTCAATGTAATTATTTTGCATTTCTATGTAGCCAAGTGAATTTACTATGAATTTTGGTATTTCTATGTAATTGTTTTTCTGATTCACCATGGTAGATTATGGGGTATCATCACAATATGCAACAGCTAATTTAGAGGTTGATGTTTGCTTCAGATTTAGTTATATTTACTGGGTTCCTCAGCTTGAAGAACGTAAAAATAATGTTATTAATGGGAATGATGTTACTGGATACATGTATTTAAAATTCTCTTGGTTAGTGGTTGATTATTATCCATTTTGTTTTCTTCAAAACTTTAATTTTAAATGAATTTATTTGTTGTCTTATTAGGAATGTCAACACATGATTTGGGATTATAAAATGAATTCTGAAACTTATATTTCAACAGAAGTTTTCATATATCAGATTACAGCTCCTAGTAACTTTTCTTATATCAGATTGTGTCAAATTCAGACTTTAATAAATTCTATGAACTACAGGGAGTTGGTAATGAATATCAAATGAGTGTATTTAAGTCAAACGCTAAGGTAAGTGAAATTAACCTTTCTATTTGATATGCCCAGAAATCAGAGTTTGTTCTTCCACATATATAGCCTTCAATCAACATGAAAAGAATTACAAACTAAGTTTCAAACTTTCCCTGTTTGAATACAGAGAAAATGTGGAAATCCAGAAATAAAGTTGTACCATATTTCAGCAAGACCAACGCCATTTAGAGATCTGGTAATCAAAGGTTGCATTCCAATCAACAAGTCCAGTGATGGCTGAGAAGGCAAAATGTGACTGTATCAGGTGCACTAAAATACAACACATTGAAAATGAAAAACAAGGACAGTAAAATACATTCTTTTTCTTTCATTATTTTCATCCTTTTTCAGTTTTGCAATTGTATAGGACTTTTCATTTACATATGCAAACAGTCTTCACAAACCAGTATTTGTTTACAGATTTACAAGAAATTCAATTTTATTAAATCTGAAAGAAATAAACAATAAAAACAAATTTTTTATTCGTTTCAATCTGTAAATCGACTTTTAAATTAATCTAAAGAAACTAAATTTGAAAGAAAATCTAGCCAAACGCATTTTCTTAAAGATATATATTAAAAAAAAAAAAAAATTACATTCATAGTCAAATAGACATCAAACTTTATATACATAACTCAAATTATGATTCAAATTTAGTATTGTTTTTTTTTTTTTTTTTTTTTTTTTTTGAACTTTAAATTTAGTATCTTGTTTATGACAAGAAGCAATGAATCAATATATTTGCCTTTCCATCCTGGAGACTGGAGCTTCAAACATTGTAATAAAAGCAACATAAATGTTTTTGATGGCATAATGAATAGAGATTATAGTCTTGTCTAATAAAGTATCAATATTAATTCTGGAATCAATTCTCAAATCCTGGAATGCAAATCATATCAATGGTGAAATTATCACCTGCTTTTAAATTAGAACTTAGCGTACAAAGATGACCAATTCATTATTTTATTTGTTATAGTGATGGAAGAGCAACAAAAGTTCACCTGAAAATGCACACTTTGCGACTTGCATGAACCTTGGAATCTCTCATAGGCTTGAGAAATTATGTCTTCTCTTCTGATATTATGAGGATGAGAATTCAAGTGTAGTTCTGCATGCTGCTTCCATGCCTTGGTAAAAGCCTACACATTTTACATGAAATATAAATTTAAAAGATAAATTTCTAACTGCAAAAATATGGACTAAAAAGCAACTCTAGTGAGTCCATGTAAGAAAGGTGTATGTTAAACTTAATGAAAATTTTATAATGAATTTCAATGATTCAGTGAATATAAGCAACACATGCAATTTACAAACATCGGTTCCATATTATATCAGGTTAAAAATTTCAGAAGATATTTGGCCCAACCCCAGGTTAGCCATGCTCAAGAACAAAATAATGGTTAAAATTTGAACCTGAAAAAGAAACTCAAAACTGTAATATAATTTTACATAGCAGATTAGTGACAAGCTTGATGATGTAGCGGGTTACCATCTATTCATATTAATTCTTCAAGATTTTGGAGAGACATTTTAATCCCACTACAAATCTCTTATTTACACCAATTTCACCAGAAATTACAATGTGAGGGTGATAAGAAACAAAGATTTTAGTATCACCCTACTAAAGGGCAACCAAAGGTCATCTGAATATAAGCAAGCAAAATGAAAGGATATCCAGAAAATAACATGTATGGAGCAATCAATAACCCTCAAGAAATAAAATATGGTGATACCTGACAGGTGACAGCCTTATAATCCAAGGGTAGCTGGCTTCTTTCTTCAGTGAGTACTTGTGTGGAGGTTGTCAAACGAATGGGAGAATGAACTTCAATCCTCGTAAACACCATCTTCTTTAAGTTTCTTCCAAACACTCAATATGAATTCACATAGATGTTGGTGCTGCTGGGCTCACTTTACAAACCTCTACATTAAACCCACAATCCATTAACAGCAGTAGCCATGCTCTTTGTTGTTCTGAGAGTCGATCCCTGGGGCCTTTAACTTCAACAAGCTTGGCTTCACCCCTGTAATCTTCATGGAAACGCCATAGCAACAAATCTGGCATACCACTGGACCAGCTACCATAATCTTGAGCGAGATGTCGGCACAATGAGGCCAAACAAGGTCCCCCAATACAGGCAACTGCTGCCCGAAGTTCAGAGAGGGAATGCCTGTCCCAATTAACTCCTTTGCAAGCTGTTCCCATATGTGATTCCCATGATGTGATGATAATCTCCTCAG
Organism: Acer negundo; assembly: GCA_035582765.1. Lineage (NCBI taxonomy): Eukaryota > Viridiplantae > Streptophyta > Magnoliopsida > Sapindales > Sapindaceae > Acer > Acer negundo. The sequence continues at coordinate 36,609,056 of CM069241.1, forward strand.
CCATACCATCATGTATTTTTTGTAGTTGAGATTCTATAAGGTTTTTTCTGACTACATAAAAACTATCAGTTGCCAAATCCAATGGAGCAGTCTGCAAAATGGAAGAGACGCACCTTTTCCTTTTCATAAAATCCCATCTTACAAAAGCAAAAAGAAACTACTAGAGGCAGATTGTAATTTAGAAAATAACAAATGTGTCTCTTGAATGCTTTGTCACTCTGTTGAGACCGTTAGAAAATCTAAAAGAATTGTGGAACGACGGTCCAGACCGCAAATTGTTGGTAGCAGTTTGAGTGACGAGAGGCACAATTTGGGTTCCTGAATTATAAGGAAATTGATACTGTTTTGGAAAAGGACTTTAGACTATTTCTTTTATTTTTATTTTAGTTATATTGTTTTATTTATGATTTAGACTATTTTCCTATTTTAGACTAATCCTATAATAGTCAGGATAGAAGATTAATTCTAGTATAAATAGAACTATATTTTTTAGGGTTGTTATCTTTTGAATGTTTTATCAATAGAATTGACCCAATTAGGGTTCACCTTATTTCTATTGAATTCAGCTTTTCTCAGTTAATTGCTTAGAATAGCTTGGGCTAGGGTTAGGTAAATTCCGTTATCTGATTCTAGGGAATCGATCGCTCAATTCTGTGAGTGGTTTGATTCAAATCTATCCAACTTTAGGTACAAGTTAAGGCTTGTTGTTGGATCCTAATCAAGGTCCTCAACACACTCTTATGCTAGATTCTGAAAATTAATTCATTCATTGCATCTTTCAAATAAAATTATTAACTAAACTTTTTAATTTGATTTGGCATCTTTCAATTATTAGCTAAACTTGTTAATTTGATTTGACATCTTTAAAAATAAAATTATCAATATTCCCTGCGTCTATTTTATCCTTTTCAGAAAAGTTATTTTTTACTATTTAGACGAGGTTAAAACAGTCAAACCATTGTAACAAATATAAAGAAAAGCATGATATTCATTTATTCTATTTGCATGTTCCATGCCACTACATTTTCAAAAAATAAATAACTACAGCGTTTTTCCTTTTGCTTATTTCCAAAACACTATTTCAAAAAAAAAAAAAAAAAAAAGGGAATCGGTTTACAACTCGTACATTGATTGGGGGAGAGTTGAAAGTTGCGTTTTATTTTGTGGAGAAGAAAAAAAAAAAATTGATATTCTATTTCTCTATGATGATTGCAGATAACGAGGGACCTTGCAAACTTCAGTAGTTGGATATTTGTATATTGTGCTTTCTCACACAGTTTCTTCCACTTATGGGAGCAAAATGTAAGACCTGATCCCTAAAATCTCTCTGGTTTTTTAAAAGGCACACCCAGAACAATGAAAAGCATGGGCTGAGACATTGATGTGTAAGCATGTGATTATGTGAATAATGCGTGTGTGCACGTGCATGCAAGAGAGAGAGAGAGAGAGAGAGAGAGCTTAGCAGCTCACAGAGAATACTACTACCTGAAACCTGGAGCGGAAAACATCAGGTACATCAGAAAACAAGATATCCCACATGAGAAGCCCAAAAATAGTCAACCAAATGCCACTCTCAGTATGAACACCCCGCCATCCACCACCTTCCCCAGCAAAAAACTGTAGAGCAAGTTGCTCCACTCCACATTGTTCTCCATCTTCACCATAGAACCTGCTCTTCATACCGGTTTCAGAATTCAAAGGTCTCCCTTGAATATGAACCTAATTATTTGCCACAATATCCGATTCATAATTAGAAAATTTATACTAGTTCAGAGTCAACATGGGAAATTTTCTATCATTAATTAAGTAGTCAATATTCAGGAAGCATCTCAAATCTCAAAAAATCAAGAGAATAAATTATGTAATTACCTCTATGATATTCCTTTGAATGGATTCTGAAAAACTAGGAGTTTTCCACCGCCTTGGTGGTTTTCCCAAGCGAAGAACCCTCCTTTGCAGTGCCATTCTAGAACCAGCACGCACCCATGGATCCAGTAACCCTTCTTCAGCAACTGACAGACTCTCATTGGGACAGCTCAAATGCTCCAAATCAATTGACAATCTTAGTGTCCAATATCCTCTTCTTCCATCACAAATGAAACTAATAAGCAACCGTTTCAGTAAATTTACAGCATCTTTGTACCTGTAACAGTGCAATAACATCCTTTTGGTAACCAAAGAAACCCAACTAATAGCACGAATTGAGAAGACATACTGTCCCAAAGTCAGTCCAACCTATTATATTACATTAATTCTCTCTAGACATCAGTCAGATCAGCTGTAACAAAGAGCATTAAGCTTAATAGAAATCAGTACATCACTTAAACCATGATAAAGTAACATAATAAATAGTTTTACAGAAGATAAGAAAGTAGAAGATTATCTATAACTAATAATCAGAAAGACTAGTCATATTATATATGACTAATAATAAAATAGACTACAAAGATCGCGTGAGATGTGTCATGTGTAACCATTTTTTATCTCATTTCTTTCATCCTCCGAAAGCTAAAGTTATTCAAAGTATATACATATTTCTTTCCTTAAAGAGGAGAGGTTGCATTACAATGTAAGCATTTTTTCAGTATACAAAGTTAAGATCAATTTCCTACACACTCTAATCAAGTCAGAGCTCAAAAGCATCATTTTGCATTGAAAACCAACGCATTACAGAAAATAAATAAGATTATATTAAAAAAACTTATCATTTTACAAGGGGAAAAAAAGTTAACCATGACCTACTATTAAACATACTAGATAAAGGGTCTGCACTATGCAACATTTCCTTTGTTTTATCCACATTAAATTATTTCAAGGGCGTACAGGGTTATTGTAATGAAGTAGGAGATAAAAATACTGACCAGAAGAGCACATAATCTTCCAATCTTAGGAAGCTGAAAGTTTCAAGTTTGTGGTGATCATTTAAAGCTTGAGGAATATCTTCTTTTTGAAAGGTACAAAGTTCTTGTTTCAGTTATTAAATTCAAGAGAAATTAGAGGAATACCTTCTTTCCATTCCAAAAGGGTTAAAATGAGATACAACTCGTAATGCAGTGAATTGAGAGAGAAACAAGAAAGACAATGTGATCTATCAGTTAGTGTAAAATAGGGTGAAATCCTTTGAATGATGTAAGAAGGGGTATAGGAACAACCTACCAATCAAAGAAGAGTAGTGCAACTCTTAGTACATACTTTATGTTTCCAATGATGGAAAACAAGAGCCAGCCTTGCTTAGGGCCAATTAACTTATTGGGTAAAAGATTCAAGGAAGCAGACCAAATTGGAAGCATGAAAAAAAAATGAAGTTCATTGGGAACACATCAGTGGGAAATTAATATGGGAGAAAAAGAAATAGGAAAATGGAGAGAAAGAAAAACAAAGAGGCCATCCACAAGTCAAAAAACACAGTTGATAGATGAAGTCAAGCACATAGATCAATTTATAGTTCCAACAGAAACATCAAAAAAGATGTAAGCAATGGTCCATAATTTTCAGTTCCATACCTACGCTCACGCTCAAGAAAGGAAATTCCTAATAAGACCACTTTTGAGAACACCCATGATGCTGAAAAGCATGAATAAAATGGGGTTGCCAATTCAGAAGTTGTGGGCTCAGCTGCTTCCCAACAAGTGCTGGATATTTGGGAATCAGCTATCATAATGCATCTTAACACCAATTCGATGTTGTTTTCATCAAGAGATTGATCCATTATTTGTGCCAGTTCAATGGCCTGCAACAGATTCACATGTAAAATAAAAGCAACAGAATGTAAACAATTTCATATGAAAACAATTCAAGACCTCTTCATACGCAAGTAAGTCACTGCGATTGGAGAAAATTTGTTTCGAAATTATGCAGTTGTAAATTGGATATTTAACTATCCCCAAATCGACTAGCAGAAATGCTGACAGATCCTGATCTCCATTAAGGAAAAAAAGCCTCTGCACCAAAAAAAAAAGAAGAAAAAAACCTTACAGAAATTAGATGTAAAATATACCCACAATTTTGCTCAAATACAATGCTATATTAAAGAAACAGTGAAGCAACCTCAGCACGCCAGATAAAGGATTCAGCTTTTGAAGATATTCTAATACAGATCCCTGTTTTATCCAGAACCATGCTTGGTAGACGTTGGCTGCACAATAGAAACCAAGGAGTCAAGGACATTAACACAAAATTTGGTAACAACTCACCGACTTTACCAATCTCTTATAGCAAATCATTCATACCATAACCCGTCTTCATATGAACACAGAAGAGATGCAATAAGATCGTGCTTTCTTGAACCATGGTTTGAACTCTGTCTCTGAAGCCTCAATATAAAGCACATTGTGTAGAAAGACCCATCAGCAGAAGAATTATGAAAGAGAGATTATCAGAGCAGTTGCAGCATCAAGTCCACTAGACCACTACTAGAAGCCATTTTAGTTATGTTGATCAATTCCCATTTCTATCAATATAAACAATGGTACACTACACAAATGGGATTCTCTTCTTTTCCTTGTCTAATAAAACAAGGAGGTGGTAAGGCTTGGAAATAACAGACATGATGCAAAAGACGAGTTGATGTAGAAACAACACGAGATTTAGAATAAACGGTGAATTAGGGTTAGATAGAAGGGGGTAAACTATAGAAGAAAGGGGAGGGGATTAGATGAAAAAATAGATGGGAGATGAATAGGAGGAGAAATTCAACATAATTTATTTCATCAAATAGTAGTCTGAAAAACAAATACATAGAAAAACCTATTTATAGGCACCTGAACTTATTCAAATTGGAAACTAAATCACTTAAATACGAAAGAAAGAAAATGCTCAGAAAATCATAATAAAAGAAAATTGATCATTAAACCATAATTCTAATAAAGTTATAAATCTCTAACATATATTATTTCCTATTTTCCATCATTCTCTTTCGCTAAGAAATACTCGACTCTTAACCAGTTTGAAAAACAAATACATAGATAGACCTATTTATGGGCACCTAAACTTATTCCAATTAAAAACCGGATCAGTTAAATAGGAAATAAATAAAATCCTAAGAACATTGATCATTAAACTCTAATTCTAATAAAGTTATAAATCTTTAAAAAAATAATTATTTCGTATTCTCATTTCTCCATCACAAGTACTTATTACAGTCATATCCTCACTTGGCAGAGCCTGATGATGTAAAAGAGTATCGCATCATGTATACAGATACATACCCATTTAAGCATACAAGTTAAAATGGAAAGATTATTGACAAATCTTAAACAAATTATTTAAAATGAAATGAAATCAACAAAGTAGTTAAGCATTCATTATGCCAAAAGCCCTTATATCTCAAAGCCAAACACTTAATATTATAGTATGAAGCATATCGTATATGAGTCTACATGCAATATTCTCGAACAAAAATTGATCCTGACTCAATGCATAACCCAGTGACATGCATGCCACAAATACCCAAAAAAGAAAATCTCAACTACATGCAGCATAATTAGGAACATTTAATGAATTAATTTTGCTTACTAATAACTTCACTCCTATGAATACCCATATTAAATGAGATTTATACTCGATGGAATAAAATTTCAACCGATAATTCTAAGGTAGTAATCAACATGTATAAGATTCTCAACAAAAGAATGGAAACACGTAAGAATGCAAACGAAATGAGACTAACTAAATAACTGCAAAAAGAAAAAGAAAATAAAAACCTTCTGAAACACGGACAAAATTTCACGTAGCTCAGAGACGGTGAGTAAATTGCAAATCTCCTTTATGTCATCATGGAGTTCATTAGCATCTTCAAGGAGGCATAAAAAGCCATTACCTGCATTATAATGTGAGAAACAAATTTTCTGTTAGGAATTCATAGTCATTTGAAATCAATATATTTAATAGAGATAATTACCCGAAAGCTCCTTTATTGCTTCTTGCAAATTCGATACTTCGGAATAAGAAATATTAGACAGCCGAAACCATGGCCCTAGAGAATCACCAATATACAAACTTAGCTCAGTCATGGGAAAAAAAGAGATTGAAAGAGAAAATACTCTCAATCTTATTCTATAAATTAGTATGTACAAAAATTAGTAAAGTTGTACACCTATTCTAGAAAAGGCAAATGATTTATCTTAATTAGTACGGACTGATTTCTATGGTCAAATATAAAAGGAAACTAATTACAATTAGGAAAGAAAAATACAATCAATACATAATTAGGAAAGTCAACACAATTAATCAGGATAGCTAACACTTGGGAGAACAAACATTAATCCAGTAGCTTTAACAAAACTAATACTATCACTTACTTCATAAACATATGCACAAACCATGTTAATAGAACATCAAAAATTGAACAAAAACATGCAAGTATGGTGTATAAAATTGAATTTGCAACATCTAGAACTTGTAATAGAAATATAGAATTAGCACTGCAGTTCTCAGTCTACATCATGCAAAAATCAGTACGACAGATTTAAAAGAAAGAGCAAGTCAAATATTTTGCAATTTTAATTTCATTCCATGCCCTTTTAGAAATTGTCGTCATTGAAGATGCAAATGACACAAAATAGTAGTTAATTACATAAGCCAATTCACTTGGAAAAAGTTACATAGATCACATTTGAAGCAAAACTAAGAGATGGCCTATGCAGCACAAAAAAGCCAAGAAATCAAATGGAAAGTCCCTTGTAAGCCTCAGTTCAGCTTAAAACGATGGAAACACTAGTAATTAATGATTCTAAGATCATACTTTTGCCAACTCTGCATTAATTTGCAAATATATAACCAAGTGCTCTACTGCCATAAGAAACTTTATAAGGGAATGACACAAAATCTAATAAAATGGTTCTCATATGAAGATGACAAAATTTGTCAATTAGAATACATCTCTCAATATGTAAATTGAAGAAGACCTTATACATGTTTATGCATCTCAATGGGTGTCATGAGAAAGTATTGAGGTACTAGTATTTAGCTAAAGATTATTAGACTAAACAAAAATATTCCTTACACAAATTGATGAAGAATCTACATAGGCAGCCTGATCAACATAAATAAATATACTTGGGAGACTTTTCATTAAGATATATCCAAGTTGCACTTCTTGATTGGGAGTGAAAAAAATGATGTTAATGCTCAAAATAGAAGTTAATGAAAGCACTTTAGGATTATGGGGAAAACTATTGTCAGCATGGTTGGAGAAGAATAGTAATAGCACAGGCACTTACACCAATACTTTTCAAAGTACTGGTTCCAGGGGGCTGAAAGATACTAATTATCATAAAAGAAAGATATAGAAATGATAGCAAATGATGACAGATTTGTTTGGTATCATTTGTCTGCACTGGGAAAGAAGTGCTTAATAACAAAAAAACAAAGAATAACACACTTAAAGGAATTGGCAGGCGTTTATGATTAAAAGGGAAAATGTGAGTGACCCAAAAAAGGTGAGTCACTCAGCTTGTTTAATATACTGTAGTGTAACAAAGGGAAAATTTCATAACAGAGGAAACCAGTTTGATGCCTGGATAATTTAGCTAGAATCATAAGGGGTAGACAGATAAGGGCTCCAATCCAGCGGTGATGGAAATCGATCATGAGGGGCATACATTCAAGTCAACAGTATTGAATTTTTTTGGTCAGCAATTTCAAGTAATACAAATACTCTATGCATCAGCTGAGACGAAGAAAATGAAAGGAGGTGGAGAGCACATTTGTCAAACAGGGGAAAGTTATTTATACAAAAGCATATTAAATTGATAGGCAAAATTTTTTTTTGATCAATAGTTTATCCTGTAATCGCTGTAACGGGCACAAATTATCATAGAGTGAGCCAATTATGTTGGGGTTATTTAAAATGTTTTTTGAGTGACTTAACATAAATCTTGCAGAGTATCTCTAGATAACCAAAAGTAATACAAGAAGCCATTGCTCAACAGCTTAGGCAATTCTCTCTTCTAAGTAGAAATAATTTAGGCAAATAGCTTTTTCAAGCAGAAACAGAAACAAGCATATGAGAGACAACTTAAAAAATAACACAAAAACAACGTAAAAGACATAAACATATAGAAAAAAGACCTTTGCGAGTATAAAGCCGAACAAAAAGCCTTTGACTATCCCCAGAGAGTGCAGAGAATGATTCTGGCAACAGAAAAATCAGGTAATAACCTTACTAAAAATATAAAACAGAAGATATGATATAACCAAGTAATGCAGTAGATACCCATGAAAATATTTTCATCATCTGTAAAAAGGTGAGGAGTACTTCTAAGAACTTCTTGTATTAAAAGATTGAAATTATGCTGATATTTTAGCATATTGGATGGATAATTCTTTGAAAATTCGGCTACATGAAGAGCCTTCTTCCACAGAAATTTGAAAACCTCAATATCATCATCTTTCCCACCATTTGATATAACCTTGTTACAGGTAATCGTAATTGGAACAACATCAAGAGAATTTTTTGAAGCTAAAGTCACATAACCCTGCAAAAAATCCAGACGTGTTGTAATAATCAAGAAAGTCAATCATTGTCAGTCTTTCAGTTTCAATATACAACTTGTACGATAATGGCAAGAGAATATTCATTCAAAAGTAGACACTGGGGATTGGAAAATGTGCAATTGAAACAGAAGCACACACAATGAAACCAAAAGGCCAAGGAAGTTCCCCATAAGATTAAACATCAAGGTGTTATAAGGAATTAACCATCAATTAAAGTTGATAAATATGCATCAATAAACAGCCTAATGAGCAGCTTAACTCTATTCAATAAAAATATTTACATTAGCAATATGGTTTTCTATATTTTGCAAATAGTTTTAAGCAAGTTCAATGCAAATATGCATACTTTTCTTCGGATTTCCGAATCCTTTGAAATCAAATGAAAATGAAGAAGCATGTTCATAAAAAATGTAAAATGTGGATTTCATAGAAAACAAGAGATATGCATAGTAAACTTTATACACATGCAACCATTATTTAAAATGGAGCATATGTTTGATTTCCGTAAACATATAATATTAAGACTATTTGTTCATAAAATATAGGTGTGCTTTTCTACACACATCTGACTCTGATGAAGGACAGAAAGAGAAATAGAGATAGATAAGAAGTAGAGTTAACAGGGCTAAAAATTAAGATAGAATGGGGAGGAAAAAGGAATAAATAAGAAAGGGAAATTAGGGAGAGACTCAAATCAATATCATTTAATAACAGGTCTGAAAAACAAATAACATAGAGGGATATATGCATAAGCAACCAAACCTATTCAAATAAGAAACTATATTCCTTACAACCAAGAAGTAAATCCCTAAAATATATTTGTTCATAAAATAAAGGTGTGATTAATACAAAAGAGGATATAGGTAGCCTAAAATTAAACAGTACAATATGCCAATTTTCATTCTTATAATGATAAAGAAAATGATAATCATAGTTTCGTCTGATTAGGTTTTTCAAAATTCAAAGTGTTAACAGGAGTATTGTGTTCTTAAATGGTCCTTAGAAAAGAGAAAAAGAAAAAGCCTGCAATAGTGAGCTACACATACATACCCCATTTTCTTTCCACAAATTTTCTGTCATAAGATTAAGTAGTTGACTCCCCTTTGAAAGGAAGAGAGATTGCACTTTACTACGAAGGAAATTGGCATAGCAAATGCACTAAGAAAACTGGTAACATTATTCTCTTAGAACTGATATTTTTTCCCTTTTCTTTACATTGTTCAGATAAACAGAAAAAATGATCATGCATTCATTAAGCAAATGAATTAATTTTAACTTATATGAGAATTCCCTACTCAAGAACTAAATCACCTCAAAGTCCAGGCAAAACTTCTCAATCAGAGGTGACAAATATTGAGATAACTCACGAGGAAGATAACCAAGCGCTTTACAGCATCCAGAATCTACAGAAAGAACCTGACTCGAAAGGACAAGTAAAGTCATTATATATATATATATATATATATATGAAAATGAAAAACCATACAAATTCACAGCCAAAGGGAAATAAATTACTTTGATAGCATTGGGATCCTTAACATTGTTAGGCTCTCTCAAAAGTGTGATGTGAGCTCCAAAAATTATCCCCTTTTCATCACTAAACCTACGGCCAACAATAAAAGTTTGAAGAGTAGCTCCGGATATGTCATCAATATTCACGTCCACGTCAAGTTTGGGCACCTCGCTATTCAGAGATGATGAAGACACATGATTCTGGCAGTGGATCCTTTGATGGTTGATTGGGGTTTCAGTTGAACCACCAATGTTAGTTTTCTTAACCGATTTGAAGTTCAAATGTGATCCATCGCAATGGTTAATGTCATTTTCTTCAACTAAAACATAGTCAAGAGATCCACAAAAGGCATTCTGTGGAAGAATCTCACCAGGACTCTCACAAACCACATCGGTCCTTGAAAGATCCGTTTCATTACATTGAATATGCACTTTTGATTGTGCAGAGAAGTTAAACTGAAGAAGGGTGCGCTGGGACAACTTACGTTTGGTTCCTCTAGACAAACAGGCATCTGGAAGCATGCATTCAAAGTGTAAGCATAAACTAATATAATTAGATTACATCACTCAGTCTATAACATCCTTTATCAAATGGACAAAAAAAAGTTTTCTTTCCCTTCCCTTCAAACTCTAACACCTGCATTGCTAGCCCAAAAATGGTGCAAAAAGTAAACTATCTTAAAGTTTAAAGCTCTCACATGTATTTGGGCTCATGCACTATAATAGAGTCTAGTATATTAACAATGAACTATATATGGTCATAAGCAGAATACTTGAAAATCATAAAACCCAAACAAAATGAAGAAGAAAAAAGCATACCCAGATGAGAATTGATGACAGAATCATCGCCGGGAACATTGATCGCACAAACAGGACAGGTTACCATAGGAGAAGGTGTAGAATTGGCAGCACCATTTTTATCAGAGCAGAGATTGAAAGAGCTCTAGAATACAAAACAAAACAAAAATGATTCAATGAAACGAATTTGTGAAAATAAAGAAAAGAAGAGAGATGTAATAGGTTACCTGGATAGGAGAAGAGAGGAGAGAATCACGATTTGGAAGAAATCGCCTGCGTTTGCCGATCAAACGAATCAAACTCTCTCTTCCTGTTAGCATTTTCAATCTCTACACTACTAGGTTGCTCGTCTGCTCTTGATCAACCCAACCCAACACTAATCCAAATTTAACTATTATCAACTTTAACACTATAATCAGTATAATTTCAGAATTGGTCCCTCAGTTTTTTATTTATTTATCATATTTTAACTACATTTGCATTTTTGAAATATGGATAAAAATATAAAATAGAAGAGATGAGGGAAGCTTTTTGTAAATTTTTGAGCATTCAACTGGCCGATCTTTTGTAAAAAATAATATAAATATATAAAAAAAAAAAAAAAAGCAACCGTTATACAATTGTAAAAAATTAAAATTAAAATTAAAAGAAAAATCTAACAAACCAACGATCGGCCTACCGAGCCGACCTTTGGGTATGGCACAGGGCCTGGCGTGCTTTGTCGTGCCATGCCAACACAGCATGTCGGAACCCAAGGCCCAGCACGGCGCATGTCTTGGCGAGCCTAATAGGTCGGGCACGCCAAACCCGACCCCAATTGACAGCACTAATAAATTCATTTGTAAATGAAATTATGAAAATCCAACAATAAGAACAGAAGAAGTAGCATGTATATATTATATTACACATAAATTATTCTACAAACATTAAAGGCTTAAAGATCACTCTAGTTTGTCAACGGATCACAAATAATATCTTCACATTTCCATTCTGTCTTGTCTTGTACACATGCCATGAAAATGAAAAATATATTGTCAAAAATTCGGTTATATTTTCAAAGTTATTGTAGTATTAATATCAAAAATGGTACTTGAAATATATTACCAATATTTTATAAATTTAGATCCCTCCATATCCAAAATCCATGTTTACTTTCTTATCCTGAACATATGAAACAATTCATGACATGGTCACATGAAACAGAAGAAAAAGAAAAAAAACACATATTAGCACTAATTTAGTATTCAATTATCAGAAATTGCAAAAATCAAATTATCAGTTATCACAACTAGAGGCGACTAAGAGTATCTGGGGCCTTAAACGAAAATTTAAAATGAGACTTTGAGTCTAATTTAGTATTTTTAAAACATATTCAAAGTCTCATTTGTCTAATATTAATTAAACATGTAAATTAGGTCGAGCCAGTCTAGACATTTTCCAATAAAGCACAATTTCGCACAAATATAATACAGCACGGCACGACACGACACGGCACGGCACGGCACAACACGACACACTTCATTTAACATACTGTGATGGTATTTAATTAGTATTTAGTTATTTTTTATTTGTAAAACTATTTTTAGCTTTAATTTTAGTTGGGGCCTTAGGCACTCGTCTAAGTTGCCTTAAGGCACCAACAACCCTTGATCACAATAGAAGGAAACATAAAGGTCAGATGTTACCATTCAGCTTCTAGCGATCATAATCATGGGTTCGAAATTTAAATGTCACTATTTGGAGGGGTTTTTGTAAGAATAGCACTACTTTAATAATGTAAGTTTAAAAGGCACCAATCTTGGTGACCAGACAAAAATACCCCCATTTTTGTCTGTTTGTGTGTTTTGAAACGTGAGAGAAAAAACTTGAGGGAGAGAGAGAACAGAAGAAAAGAGAAGTTATCGGCGCAAGAAATCCGGCCAAAAAAGCGACGGCGAATCACCGGCGGTGGTGCTACAGTACCCAACTCGACTCCAACTGCGTTCAGGGTGAGTTGAACTTTCTCTCTCACGCGTTTTGTTGTTAATTTGATTTGCGTTTGATGTTTGGTGTTTGATCATATAGATTAGGTTTGATTTATTGTTCATTAGGTTTGTTTGATTAGGGTTTAAAGTTGTGTAAAAATTTTGTTGAAGACGATGAATAGAACATTCTCCGAGCCTTTTAAACCTTCATCCGAGCCTTTTCCGAGCCTTTTAAACCTTCGTTCGAGCCTTTTCCGATCCTTTTCAACCTTCATCCGAGACTTTTAAGTAATGTGACTAGGTTTTCTGCAATTTTTCATTTCCGAGCCTTTTAAACCTTTCTCCGAGCCTTTTCCGAGCCTTTTAAACCTTCATCCGAGCCTTTTGATTAATGTGATTATGTTTTGTGCAATTTTTCATTTCCGAGCCTTTTAAAACCTTCTCCGAGCCTTTTCCGAGCCTTTTAAACCTTCATTCGAGCCTTTTAATTCTATGATGTAGGTTTTTGTAATTTGAATCTCCGAACCTTTTAATAAAGTCTCCGAGCCTTTTTATAAAGCCTCCGAGCCTTTTTATAAAGTCTCCGAGCCTTTTTATAAAGCCTCCGTGCCTTTTTATAAAGTCTCCGAGCCTTTTTATAAAGCCTCCGAGCCTTTGCATTAAGTCTCCGAGACTTTTGTACCTCACTCCGAGCCTTTTCTTAAAGTCTCCTTGACTTTTATTTTTGCAGTGTCTGAGCCTTTTCATGAAGTTATATATATTAATTTGTTTTTTTTTTTTTTTTTTGTGAATATGCAGATGAGGAATCCATTGAAAGATCTTCTGAAAACTCCAGCGGAAGAAAGGTACCCGGGGAAAATAACTCGGCATGACCATTTCGGTCACCTTAGAGATATCGAAAATGCACTTAACAGTGTACCTGAAGATCTTGTGGTCGAAGAACGACGTCGGTACACTGAGTCATGTTTTGGACATTTCCTTCGGATGCAGCACAACATGAAGTTTTCAGCTGGTATTGTCCATCGATTGCTTATTCGTGAGTTGCATCACGACGGGCCGGAAGATGAGATGAGATTTCTTTTAGGAAAGCATTCGGTCCGGTTCTCGAAGGTTGAGTTCTGTCTGATCACCGGATTGAAGTTTGGATAACTTCCCGACACGTCGACCTATGATGTGGTACAGAATGGCATACACCAGCGATACTTTGAGGGTCGAGATGAGGTCGAGTTTGGAGAGCTGAGAGCCGTTGTACGGACCGGTGGTTTTTCTGAGCAGTACGATGCGGTTAAGCTATGCTTACTGTATATGCTTAATTGGATACTAATGGGTTTGGACGAGAGAGAGAAAGTCTCATTATGGCAGTTTCGCCTAATCGAGAACTTGGACGCTTTTGATGCATTCCCGTGGGGTGCGCATGTGTATAGGCAATCTATTTCTGGCTTCAAGCATGCGTTGGATGGTCGTCGGGAACGGTTCGAAAAAAGACAGCGAGAAAAGGGCGTTGAAGTGCACAAGGTGGAGACGTACAACATATATGGTTGTACTTATGCACTATTGGTAAGAATTTAGAATTTGATTCCATACTTTAATTGTATTTTTTATTTTCATATGATTGATGTGTTTGATTATTATCGTACTTATCTATTACGCAGATATTTGCTTTTGAGGTTATCCCCGATCTTGCCATCGAAGATTGTGGGACCCGTAGGGAAATCGAGCTATCCCCCCGTATTCTAAAATGGGAGTTGAGTCAGCCACCGAGGGGGGATAAGTTGGATTCCATTTTTATTGAACGGGTAAGTATCTGTTATGTTAACGTTAATAGTTAATAGTATGTATGCGATTACAAATGGTCTAACATTGATTTCAGATGTTTGCGAGGGTGAAATTGGTGCCGACACCGGTAGAGCTGGCTGAACGGTACTATGAGGGCATTGATGAGGGAGGCAGTCTGTATGATGCGGATGCCGATGTCGAACACCGTACGACTGTCGAACCCAATGATACTGAGGGTCCGTATTCGAGACCCAGTGATACTGAGTATCCATATTCGGGACCCAGTGATACAGATGGTTCTGACGTGGAGGGTCGCAGTAGGAGTCCCGTGAGGCATAGGCGGGTTCGATTTGTGTTCCCCACAGAGCCTCGACCTGAAGGTCACTCACGACGAGGCGTCGGAGGGCAACCAGAGGTACGTAAAAGTAGTTGCACCGCAGTATTGAATTTGAAAGCAGTTGGAAACTTTTAGTACTCACAACGTGTTTATTTTTGTTTCATTTTAGGACTGTAGGTATACTGAACTGCTGGATGCGTTTCGAGAGTTACGGGACGAAGTGCAAAGGAATGAAAAAAAGCGAGATCAATAGCATCAGGAGTTGCTGGATTTGATTCAGGGTCTTCAGGGTTCGACGGCGCAGACACCTACTGAAGGCAAACGGTCCGATGACCCACCATTTGATGACCCGTCGATTGATGACCCGTCGATTGATGACCAAGACCGACACTTCAGTGACAGAGACTGGACTGGTAGTCATCAGGACGGAGCAGACTTACAGAGTGGGCGTCAGCTGCACCCTAGTACCCAGACAGTGTCTGATCAGCAGGGGCTAGGTGTGACACCAAGAGAGGAGGTTACTGGTGGTACTGATGACATTGAGACAGCACATATGGAGATAGAGCAGGTACCGCATAAGGTATTACCAGACCCTGTTCTTCATCCCCAGGACTTGGGACAGAGTGCCTCCATACTGCGCACCTCTCTGGATGATCCTAGTGCAGCACATCCCTCCATTCATTCCACGGGGATAGAGTCCCTCCGTCCTACTGCACCCATCGGGTCTATCCCAGCAGGGCTTGCAGGCGATCCACGATTCCAGAGTCCCTCCATACAGAGCACCCCTACTAGGAGCAAACGGGGACGGAGTCCTTCTATACAGAGCAGACGTTCGGTGGATCCCCATGGTTTAGATCGGAGTCCCCCACCACTTCACCGTCAGGATCGGATTCGCAGACCAGGTTGGCAGGAACGGAGCCCATACACTGACCCATGTCGGCCGAAGAGGACAATGACTATGCCACAGCCACCACATGTATGGGCGCTCCACGAACTGATAGATCCTGATCACCTAGCGGCGTACCAAGCGTACAAGAGGAACTCGACGGGGGAATTGTAAGTATAATCGTAGATATTACAATCTCTGTATTTTTTTTGAAATAGCTTAGTAAAACTGACTTGACTTGGTTATCTAACTTCTTCAACAATAATGCAGGCGTGATGTGGATCTACAGTTGCCAGTAGATGTCCTTTGGTTCCACCGGTTTCAAAGCAACTTTATGGAGTTGGAGGATATGGTATGTTCATAACTGTAATATATGTATATGTTGTTACAAAAATTGTACAATCCTAACAAATGAAAATGTTAAAACTTTCAGCACATTGAGGCGTACTTGAAGATTCTACGGAAGCGTCAGCGAGCATTTCCCACTGTCTACGGTCCAAGGATCAACATACTGGATTCACAGTTTTATGTAAGTGTTTAAATTGTACGGTATTTGCTTGTGCATTGATGTGTTTCATACATCTATAACCTAACGTTTTTGTACAGTCATGGTTATGTAACTACTGGGACAGGAAGATGGGAAATGGGTCTAATAGACCCCGTACAGGTTGGTCTTCACAGAAGCAGAATTGGTCCGACGAAGACCTTATGGTGGTACGTGGGCAGCTCCCGCTAGGAAACTTACCATGGCACAATGTTGACTCCGTGAGTGTTTATTTTACATGTTTTCCATTAAAGTTATGAAAAATAAATGTCACACTGATCGCACATTGTTGAAACACCTGCAGGTTCTGATTCCGTGCAACCTTGGACGTACGCATTGGGCCCTGGCCAGCATCGACCTCACAGCAGGGAATATCTACCTTTTTGACCCGTACAGACAGGAGGTGCCATTCAGCCACAGGAAAATGCAGCTCGCGTGCTTACGGTATTTTGTACCATCGATGCTGTATGCGGTGAACTTTCACAATCACAAACGGAGGGGCGATCGGACGTACTCAAAGACTACTAGGGCATTCACTTTTTATTATGTGTCTGCAGACCATGTGCCACAACAGGCCACAGGGTATGACTGTTTCAAGATCTGATTTTATCCAAATCCGTTTTCATATAATTCCATTCTAACGGTTGTTCATGTGGTGAATTGTAGGGGTAACTGTGGTCCTCATACTTTAAAATTGACAGAGTATCTGGCGGCGAACAGGGATACTTTTGACTGGTCGGAAAATGATATGACCACCATTCGAGAGAAGATGGCTGTGGAGGTTTTTTGCAACTCGAAGGACTGGTCTTCGAGATTGTGATTTAGTTTATGTACATAACATTTCAGTAATGAATTTTTTTTTTGTTTCTTTTTAAGTGTTTGCAATTAACAAAGGATCAAGTATGACATTACACAACACAAACAACTAAATTCAAATCAATTTCAGAAAAAAAAAAAAAAAAAACAAAACAAAAGTATTCAACATAAAACCATAACACAACTGCATCGACCATGGTTCCCTGCAGTCTAAACGATGTTGGAACACATTAGCAATCGCAAGCTTTTCTCCAACATAAAATCAATCATATTACTTATACATAAAAGCATAAGAACCAAGGGTCTCATAAAACAATTGTATCAATCATGTTTCCCAAAATCTGAACGATGTTGGAAGACATCATGTTGGAGACATGTTTCTCAATCACAAGCTTTTCTGGTGGCAATTCGTCTTCCTCTTGTACTGCCTTGTTATGTTTGATCGTCTTCCTCTTGTACGACTCCTTTCATTCCACTGGCGTGTCCTTCTGAGGGCATGTTTGTTTGTTGTGTCCTATTGTGTGACAGATGCTACACTTGCAACGGTAATCATCGGGGACAATTATCCTGGGACCTTCATTAACCATAGGCGGATTCGAACACCGCCTGCTATTATGTCCTGGTTGTCCACATCTTCTACACGACTGTGTGGTTGTCCTCTCTGAAGACGATACGTGTCGACCCTCCATGGGGCGACCTGATTGTCTCTTCGTCTTTGGATTTAAAACCACTCGCGCTGCGATATCGGATGGAACCACCCATGAAGAAGGATGGCTAACAGGCATAATAGGAACCGAGTATGCATCAATAAGTGTCTCCCTCTTGTAGTAGTCTGCACACAGAGATGTGAAATCCAAGTTCCGCTCCCTGCAACAATGAAAACAGTGAGACTCACGTTTGGTTATAGAAAAACGTTAAATGCAACTTGTCATGTAACTTGCCGCTGCGAGTGCGTGTGAACAAGGTAAAAAGTCCATTTGGAATTTGTTGCACGTGCAAGTCTTTCGGGCTAAGTTAACCGTCCATTGTTTTCCCTTGTGTTTAACGGAGAATATGTTCCAGTCAACTGCATTTACGGTCATATAATTGCATTTCTCGACTCGTTTCT
Source organism: Acer negundo (assembly GCA_035582765.1). Classification (NCBI taxonomy): domain Eukaryota; kingdom Viridiplantae; phylum Streptophyta; class Magnoliopsida; order Sapindales; family Sapindaceae; genus Acer; species Acer negundo. The sequence goes on from CM069241.1 coordinate 36,627,293, forward strand.
GGATCACCCCATGTGCTGCGTCGGTCAATCGATGACGCATGGACTGTGCAGCTGTATGACGATCGTGAAACCATTTCTGTAGCATATTCCTAATGAACTCTGCCAGTGTCATTAGTGGCAGTTGTCGTGCGAATTTTAAGCATGAGTTTATGCACTCTGCAACATTTGTGGTCATCAACCTGTACCTTCTTTGGGGACAGTGAACGCGGGACCACTTGTGTGGACCGGCATCAATGGCATAATCATATGCACCCTTGTGCAGCTTACGTAACTCCTCCATGTGGCGATCGTATTGGATTTCACTGTACGACCTAGCAGCACTATCCATTATGTCGGCAACATCCTTTCTGTGGAATCGCTTCTTCATATTTTCACCAAAATGCCAGCAACATATGGTATGGGTTGCATAAGGGAACACTTTAGAAATCCCTGCTTCAATGCTTGCATGACGATCGGAAATGAAAACCAGATCATCTATATGACCAAGGGCCCCCCTTAAGCATTCCAAAAACCACTCCCATGAATTGTTGTTTTCTGAGTCACCATACCAAAAGCAATTGGATACACCTGTTCGTTTCCATCTTGTGCAGTTGCAACAAACATTGTACCCCCGAATCTTCCCTTCAAATGTGTACCATCAACTGCAATCACAGGACGCATACACCTCCGAAAACCTCTAATTGAGGACCATAACGACATGAAAAAGTAAAGGAATTTACCATCGTCTGCGCACTGTAAGTCCGTGATTGTGCCAGGATTTTGCTGTTCGAGAATGTATGCAAAAGATGGCAGCAGTTGGAAAGTTTCTTCATGCTTTCCATAGCTCAATGACAATGCATATTGCAGGGCATAATGTGCTTTACTGTACATGATTTGGATGCCATATATTGTTTTCATATCGGCAATTATGTCCTTGGGACGCATGAGACGTCCATCATGTTGCTGAAGTCTAGGGGCAACGACTTCTCCGATTGTGACTGCACTAGCTTGTCGGTGCCGACGGTGAATCTCCTCCAACGGACAACTGTGTTCGTTGACAAAACTTCTGACTTGAAAGTAAGTCCCTTCATCTCTCCTCACCGCTCTTAATTTCCACGTACATTCGTCAATGATGCAGACCAGATGTAAAGTTGTTTTATTCGACCTTTTCACCTTCCATTCAAAGTTCTGCCGCATTGAAAAATGGCTAACTAGCCTTTTCAAATCCTTTTTACTCGGAAAAAATTGACCTTTATAAATCATGGTTCTAGGTTCTTGCGCTGCGAAGGTGTTGCTTGTACAAGTACCAAACGAGTATGCATCTGCTCCGAGAATAACCCACGTTGTCACATTATCAGAATCAGATGATGTTATGTTATACCGGACCTCGGAAGTCCCAGCCATATCTGGTGCAGTGTAACTAACTCCTTGTACACGTCTACCATGTGGTTGAATTTGTTCAGGCTCTTCATCCACATTTTGCATATCATCAACCTGTTCATTATTTGCATCATTATCCACTTCATGGTTCGGGTGATTGTTCTGCTCATTGTAATGCTCATTGTACTGCTCAATTCGACACCCAAACACATCAACAATTTGAGGTTCAACTAGATCTGTATGATTGACCGTTACCGGTGGGACACCGTACATGTTTTCCCCACCTTCGGTGGCACTCCTTTGGGTGAACCCTTGGTTGCTACCGCTAAAGGATCCAAACTGTTGGGTATTTTTAGGACGAGGAATATCATTCCCTATCATATCTCCAACTGTCCTCTCAGTTACACTGACACATACTTAAGGGATCACTCGATCTTCCCCCAGCATAAACTGGACATCGTCATCATTCCTTATAAATATACGACATGTACTGCTAGGAACGATTGATACTGATGACAAATCAACGGTGAATTTGTTTTCATCGTATTTCACAATGGTATGCACGATCGCCAACAATTTTTCGTAAGTCATATTCTTTGACACATACATTCCCCGGTTATCGGATCCAATAAACCTCTGACTTCCGTCGGGAAACTGCTCCCATCGACCGTTGTAAGATATTACAATCCTAACCCCATTCATGATGCTGTCAAATTATTCATCACTAACAATTAATAAAAACACAGGACTAAAAAATATTTTCACATCTTATATTTTTATAAAGGCTCGGGTGAGGATATTGAAAAGGCTCGAAGAAGACTTCAAAAGTCTCGAACATTTCTCTAAAAGGCTCGGTCAAGGCCAAAAAAGGCTCGAAAAGGCTCGAAAATTTGTAGACAAGGCTCCATACTTATTCATTTCAAAAAAAGGAAAAGGCTCGATGAAGGCAAGAAAAGGCTCGGAAAAGGCTCGGTCAAGGCAATAAAAGGCTCGGAATTTGTAGACAAGGCTCCATACTTCTTCATTTCAAAAAAAGGAAAAGGCTCGATGAAGGCAAGAAAAGGCTCGGAAAAGGCTCGGTCAAGGTAATAAAAGGCTCGGAAATTTGTAGACAAGGCTCCATACTTCTTCATTTCAAAAAAAGGAAAAGGCTCGATGAAGGCAAGAAAAGGCTCGGAAAAGGCTCGGTCAAGGCAATAAAAGGCTCGGAAATTTGTAGACAAGGCTCCATACTTCTTCATTTCAAAAAAAGGAAAAGGCTCGATGAAGGCAAGAAAAGGCTCGGAAATTTGTAAACAAGGCTCCATACTTCTTCATTTCAAAAAAAGGAAAAGGCTCGATGAAGGCAAGAAAAGGCTCGGAAATTTGTAGACAAGGCTCCATACTTCTTCATTTCAAAAAAAGGAAAAGGCTCAATGAAGGCAAGAAAAGGCTCGGTCAAGGCAATAAAAGGCTCGGAAATTTGTAGACAAGGCTCCATACTTCTTCATTTCAAAAAAAGGAAAAGGCTCGATGAAGGCAAGAAAAGGCTCGGAAAAGGCTCGGTCAAGGCAATAAAAGGCTCGGAAATTTGTAGACAAAGCTCCATACTTCTTCATTTCAAAAAAAGGAAAAGGCTCGATGAAGGCAAGAAAAGGCTCGGAAAAGGCTCTGTCAAGGCAAGAAAAGGCTCGGAAATTTGTACAAAAGGCTCCATACTTATTCATTTCAAAAAAAGGAAAAGGCTCGATGAAGGCAAGACAAGGCTCGAAAAAGGCTCGGTCAAGACATTAAAAGGCTCGGTCAAGGCAACAAAAGTCTCGGAGATCCAACAAAAGATATTACAGTTTTCTATATAAACAAATGAAAATGTGAACAAATTAACAGAAGTATTTGCCAGAAATATTACCTTCTTGTACTGAAGCAAGTCCAAATGTTTTATAAGTTGAAGAAGAAAGTCGATCGAACCTTGAATTTTTATTTCGATAAACAAAGAGAGTCGATGTGGAGAGAGAAAGTGGAGAGAGAAAGTCTCGTTTTTTTGGAAGTGTGGAGAGAGAAAAGCATAAACAGAATAACATAAATGAAGAACTAAGGGCAATTTTGGTAGTTCACCATAATTGGTGTCTTTTAAACTTAACTTATTAAAGTACTGACAAAGTCACCAAATGAGTTCAAAAGAGTGACATTTCCCACCATTTCCACTCATAATTAATATGCCGCCTTTGAAGTTTGGCTATATTCAATACCATTGCAACGTAAAGCCTGTCTTTTGTTTGGTTTAAAAATTGAAAATAAGCATGTCCCCACGATTTATTCAAAATGAGAGAGCCAACAACTCCCCAAAATCCTACAATAAATCCAATCGTAGAATTCTGAAGTTACGATCACATCCTCGTTGCTATTGTAGTGTGTTATGATGGTTGGTGCTTCGCCCTCATGACACTTGTTTGGAAATGGGGATCCACGAAGTTGAGGATTTCCCATATATGAATTTTCATCAAAGCTCTGCAGTTGAGTGCCCATAAGAATTTTTCCTGACTAGTTCAACATGCCAAGAAAATTCAAGGAAGAAAAGCTAGGAGGAATTTCACTGATAAGCTGATTATTTGGTCATATTCATCAATGAGGTCTTGTTTAATCATCAAGAGTGCATGTCTTTCACTCTCTATGCACTTTATTATGTTACCATCTTCCACTCCTAAATTGAATCCAAAGACATTTTATATAGAGACAACTGAAAGTAAAACGAGCATAATGAAAAGCAGTTGAGGAGACCTTCCACTACTCATCATTACAACCAAATGCACATAAAACCGAGTATCAAGATGAATAGTAACACAACTATTTAAGATTTGTAGAATTGTTTGGTTGCATGTTTGAGCTCACAACCAACACATATTTATATACTAAATGACTCGTGAGTTTGATGTAGACCAAGAAGAATTCATTTCCTCATATCTATATTTGCTAGCTTGATGGACTTAAGTCCGTCAACGATTGTGATACAAATCAAAACCGACAAAAAATAAAAAAGTGACGATATTTGCACCCCTTAAAAACCGTATGTACACCCCAAATTAATATACTTTTAAAAATCCAATAATACCCTTGAGTAAAATTACTAAAATGACTAATCGTTTGTTAGTATACCCACCAATAATTATTAATTAGTTTCCTATTTTAATCTTTTGTATTTTTTTTTCCTATTAATGGTTTGATATTAACATATATCATAAAAACTCTTTCCATTTTAATAAACCCTAGATTATCTTTTAAATATATTTTCAATCTCTTTTAAGGAAATACAAATTGATTGCTAAGTATGAAAAATGAATCAAAATCATAAGGGCCAGTTTGGTATTGCTGTAACTTTTATAATAATCACTGTTAGTTATGCTGAATGAATAATCAGCTGTAAAGTTAATCAGCAGATGTTTGGTTAATTGTATTTTTAAAACTACTGTATAGCTCAAAAGCAGTATACATATGTTTGGTAATTTTATTTCAAAAGTGTTGAGATTAGTTACAATGACTAAAATATACATGAGTTTAGGATCATATTTCATTTTTTTTTATTAATTATATATATATATATATTAAATTGGAATATTTAAATTGGAAAAAAAAAACTCCATAAAAACAATAAAAGTATTTTAAAAAGAATTTATAAATCAAATCCATATTTAAATAGAATATTTAATTTTGAGATGAAATAAGGTATATAAATGATTTTAACCTGATTTCATAAGGATAATAATTATATTTTAAAACATGCATCAAATGCTGGAATAGATTATTCTATGATCGCTTTTAAAAAGTAACCCCCTACCTACTTCTCAAAATCGAGAATGAATTTGCTCACCCACACTTTTTGTGGGTAAGCATTATCTCCCTCCCCAGCACTTGACATGTGAGGGAGGGGGTGATTTTGTTAAAACACATTAACAAAAGCAGCCCCTCCTTGGACACATGTCAAGTGCTGGGGAGGGAGGTAATGCTTACCCACAAAAATGTGGGTGAGCAAAAATGCACTCATCAAAATCACTGTCAAAACTTGTCAGATTATCAATTAATCACTTTTAGAAGTTTTACCAAACATTATTTTATGTTAAAATTATAAAATAATTGATTTAACTTTTCAAAAGCAATATCAAATTGACCCTTGACAAATTTGGTTGTGAAAAAGTAAAGTTTTAAATTAATTTTTATTAGAACAAAATCCTTATATATATATATATATATATATATATATATATATATAAATAGACATTTAAATTAACTATATTATCTATATTTTTTTTATTTCTTTCAAACACACTTTAGAATTTTTTTAATTTATCAATATTATATGTTCTTTTTTGTTAGAAAAAATATCAGATGTTTTTCAATTTCATCGAACACCTATCTTTTTTTTTAAAAAAAATATCATTTAACACTTATCTACTTCACATCAACTGGGACATGACACAAATCTTGCATTCCAACAACTCTCTCAAACAGAAAGTGGTTCTCCAATAAATAAATAAATAAAATTTGAAAATGGATTTTTAATAAATAAAAAAAAAAGGAGTTTGATTTTGAAAAAACCAAGAAGAGAAAAGAAGTAGGGAAGAAAAATGATAGTAAGAGAATTAAAGGTAACAAAAAAAAATTAAATAATAATAAAGTTGATTAAATAACATAATAATAGTCATATGTGATGTGTGCTTACAAAAATACAATACAGTATAATTAAATAAAGGGTATTTTTGGTGTTAAATGAGGTTTATTTACAAATTAATGATTTTTAAAAAAAAAAACTTAATGGATGTAATTATTAAAAGGGTGTAAATACAATTTTTGAGGGGTGACATTATCACCACTCAAAAATGAAAAGATCAATGAAACCAATGGCCCAACACGCATTCACCATGACCAATGAAACCAATGGCCCATTAATAATTATGATGCTGATATGTGCTTCATGAGTTTTCTAACATTTTTCGCAAGTATAGCCCATTGTCATTATCACTATATTCTTTCAACACCGCAAGTAAATCCTCTTCTCGACTTTCTTCCAAATTAGCAGCAATAATAACTGGGTTCCTCTTTTCTTCGTCTAGAAACATGTACTTCAGGTTCGATAGAAGTGCCTTCAATTCAACCCTTGGAGGAAGCTCTTCTATTGGCACAAAGTCATCTTCATTCTCTACCCTTTCGAATTCCTCTTCAACAGTGACATCTAACTCCTCCTCTAAGAAATCCACGGTGTTACAATCGTAGGAACCAACTGGGTATGACAACGAGTCCTAATATAATTAACCATCTAAAGTTTAATTTTGTTGATAAAATCTCATGATTTTTTTTAAAGGGTAAAAAACCCAAAAACCTTAATTATTACAATTAGTTAATACTAGATGAACAAAGTGAGGGCAAACATCAACCCGAACCATGTCATGAGATAAAGAAATAGCATATTTAACTAAAGCATGAGCCACTTTATTACTGTCACGCAGAACAAAACAACAAGAAATACTCCCCATAACTGAGAAAGATTAACAATATTATCAGCCACAAGAGGCCCTTCAACAACAAAAGAAAATTGGTTATTGATATATGATACAACTAAAAACGAATCATTTTCCACAAATGCAGAGAAAAACCATACAGCTGGACAAGATGGAGACTCTCCCTGATAGCAAAAATCTCCCCAATCTAAAATGTGAAATATTAATGTAAGGTATACAAATTAATTTAGAGCTAATTAATCAACTACCCATCTTTTACACTATATGTAGTCATGACAGTGTAAAAAATGGGTTGTGTACACGCAAAGGAATATTTGATCATGGTAATTAAGATGCTATTTTATCTTGCATTCGGTTCTCTATAAAGAGCACCTACAAACTTCACCAATAAATCACACACAACCAAAGGTAATTCAGGATCATAGAATATTTTTGTGAATTGTATAATTGAATTATAACTTGAAAGCCACGTTTTTAATGATAAAGAAAAAAAAGATCTATTCCTAATTAAACATCGATGCTTGATTTAGGAAAAAAGAAATTTAGTAAAAAGTCGGTTATATTCTCACGGTCCAATGGCGCGACATTCGCGTATGCAAGACGTACACACGAGTCGTTCATTCGAAGGTTCGAGGTCTGTTATACAAATTGAGATCGAGACCAGTACCCATCAAGGGTCTGTAGGGACTTGTGACTTGTTTAACTAAATGTGTTTGTATGAAGTGAAAAATTATGGAAGCCACTCGACTTTTTAAGAAAATAGGACTTTGATACACGGGCTTTGTCAAACTGGCAGTACAATTGTTGTCCTTTAGTTACTTGAAGAGATAGTTCATAGGAATAGTAAATTTTGTATTATTTGTAAGTTTAATGGTGTTTGGTATGATAGTATGATTGATGGTCTTTGCACAAATGAGTTTATAGATAAAACTAAATAACTGTTTATTGAAATGAATGACAACGGAATCCCTGTGAATGCAATCACTTTATACCTTTCTCTTTTCACGGTCTGTGTTGTTGGTGAAAGATCTAACAAATCTTTAATTCAGATAAAGAAAAAGAAACCAACCAAACCATATCAATCTCAAAAGTCTAATCAGTTTAGTATTTACTTAATATAAATGTATTCCATCTTTGTCGTCTATGTTTAAGCTAAGTTGCTCGTTATGCGTCCCCATGATGGGTTTTCCAGATCGCGGGAGGCTCCTTCGAGATCTTACTATTTTTTTTTACCTTAATATTTTTTTAATTTTATTTTTTAGTTTATCAATTTTAAAGAGGGTATGAAAGTAACTTTGTCACTTCAGTCAAAGTCAAATGTGTAATTTAACGGTCAACAAGAACCAAATTGGTATTTCTAAAAAGTCAATGACCAATTTGGTACTTGTGAAAATGTTAGGACCAATTGGTTACTTATATAATGGTTGCAAACAACTTGAAAATTTAAAAAAAGTCTAGAACCTATTTAGTAATTGCCCAATTTTAATTTTTACTAATTTATTTATTATTTTTGTAAATGGCTACTTCACTTATTAAACATTGCAGCATAGATTGTGTTGGACTTAAATATAAATATATATGTATATATATATATATATATTTATTTATTTATTTTAGACTTAATAGCACCAGACCCCCCCTGAAGTGTATGTAAATTTACAATGTGCCCCTTGAATATTTTTTTTCGGCGGTAAACCCCTCGAACTCTCCTTTTCTTTGCATCACCCTTATGGATATGTCCCCTCCTTAGGGGAAAATAAAACAAGCAGGTGTAAAGAAAATGAGAGTTCAAGGGGTTTACTGTTAAAAAAAAAACATTCAGGGGGCACATTGTAAATTCACGTACACTTCAGGAGGGTTTGGTGATATTAAGTCTTTATTTTATTTTTTGAGGTTTTCTTCAAATCATGTTCAGGTTGGAGCATTTGGTGCACAATTATAATAATTTATTATTATTATTATTATTTGATTGAAAGAAAACACATTAACCATTACAGAAAAGAGGAACAGCTGGGAGGACACTATTTTCCAGCCAAAGTTGCTCTCTACAAGAAGAAAAAACTGAATATGCTAGCTTAAATGCTAAGGAATTTCTAGTTATAGAAACAGTCAAACACTTAGTAATGCCTACATCTAAGAACAACACCTTAATATCATTCACCAAGAACTTAGATTCCCCTACAAGAGGCATGTAATGGTTTAACATAGAAAACACTATGGTAGAATTCACCTCTGCATAAACCACCGTCAGATTATAGAAATGGGCTAGGAGAAGACCTTCCCTAAGAGCAATCAACTCACCATTCACTGAATTGAAATTACCTACGAGTTGATTTGATCTTGCTGCAATCACCAAACCTTTCTCATCTCTAATAGCTGCTCATACACCATTATTCCTCCCATTCTTTCGTTTTGTCATAGCCGTATTTAGCTTCAATCTGCCAGGAGGAGGAGCTAACCAATCCTGACAACATTTGGACACATCTGGACCACGCTGAGAAGAGAAGGCAAGCTTTGATTTCTGAAATTATGACAGGAAGGATATGGCACCCGAATACACCAGCTCTAGAGGTTTTCCTCTCCCATTATGAAAGAGAACATTTCTATTGTTCCATGTTGACCACGTTGTCATACAAAAACTGCACAAGTCTTCATATGAAAAAGGAGTAGAAAAATACAAAAACACATCTTAGGCAGGGAGCTGATTCACCTCTTCAAATGGACACTCTGAACTAGCAATTCTCCAACATTTGTTTGCCTCTTTACACCAAAAAATAGCGTGAGCAGCAGTTTCCACCGGATTATAACAACTATTACAACTTGGAGAATCCACCACTTTTCTTTTCCAAAGATTTTGTAAGGAAGGGAAAGCGTTCCGGCATGCTCTCCAAACAAAAATTTTCACTTTTGGTGTCAAATTCAGACTCCACATCTTATTCCACCAACGATGTGATAACTCCGAATTAGAACCTGATTCACTAATTTTTTGTGACAAAGCCAGATGATAACCACTTCTAACAGAATACTACCCATTCTTTTCAAAATACCAAGCCATAAAGTCTTTTCCTCCATACCAGCTAATAGGAATAGAAAACACTAATTCCTTATCTCCTGCCAACAAAAAACTATTTAGCTTATCTATATCCCACCAACGAAGGCTATCAAAAAGATCAACCACTTGGATATCAATTCCAGGGTCAGGCGAAATAATCATAAAAGAATACGAACGAGGGATCCACCTATCTTTAAACACTCTTATCTGCTTGCCATCCCCAATCACCCATTTAAGCCCTTTTGAGAGTAAATCTCTCCCCCACAAAATACTTCTCCATACATGAGAGTTGCCATTTTTTACACAAACTTGTAAAAAAATCCTCATTCTTGAAGTATTTTTCCTTCAACAACTGCGCAATCAAAGAACCTGGATTTTTCAAAATTCTCCAAGCTTGATTTGGCTAACAAATATTGATTAAAAGAAATAAGATCTTTAAAGTTCAACCCACCTTGACTTTTAGGTTTGCAAAGAGTTACCCATTTCACCCAAATAATTTTTCTTTTACCCTCTTTGGAACCCCACCAAAATTTGGAGAACATAGAGCTTAACTCCTTGCAAAGACCAACCGGAAGTTGGAAAATACTCATCGCATAGTTCGGTATAACTTAAGCCACTGCCCTAATCAAGACCTCCTTACTGCCATGAGAAAAATAGTTGTTTTTCCAACCTTTAAGTTTCTTCCAAACTCTTTCCATAATATCATTAAATAAAATCATCTTATTTCTACCCACCAAAGTAGGAAGCCTTAGATATTGATCCTGATTGTTATGATCCTCTATGCCAAGCAAATTATGAATCTCTTCTTTAGTACTTTCAACAACATTTGAACTGTACGTCACCTTGCCTTTTTGGAGCTTAATTTGCTGCCCAAACCCTTTTGCATAAACATCCAGAATTTCCCGAATTTTAGAACTACAATCCTTCGAGGCCCTACTAAAAAGAATACTATCATCCGTAAAAAAACATATGACTAATAAGAGGACCTCCCCTACAACATCTAACACCTAAACCCCTACGATTATTTTCAGCTTGAGAAATCAAACAAGAAAAAGCCTCAGCACATAGTATAAAAATATAGGGTGAAAGGGGACACCCCTATCTAAGCCCTCTAGAAGGTGTCACATTGCATATAGGATTACCATTAAGCAAAAAATTGAGAGAAGTGGTTGATTTACATTCCATAATAAGCTCTCTCAACCTAGAAGGAAAATTCAGCTTAAACATAACTGCTTCTAAGAAATTCCATTCGACCCTATCATACGCCTTACTCATATTCAATTTGAGAGCCATCAATCCTTTATTACCTAACTTTTTCTGGCCTATCGAATGCAAAGTTTCGAAAGCAACTAAAACATTATCAAATATTAGCCTACTAGGGACAAAAGCCGATTGATTAGGGGAGATTATATCTTGAAGGTAAGGTTTTAGCTTAGAGGCAATAATCTTAGAAATAGTCTTAAACACCACACTTCACAATGAAATAGGCCTAAAATCCTTAGGGGAGACATGATTTTTAATTTTTGGAATTAAAACAACAGCAGTTTCAATGAATTCCCTAATAGAAGAATTTCCATTCAACACACTTAAACAAACTCTAGTAAAATCAACACTCAAAATGATCAAGAATTTCTGAAAGAAAATAACATGATACCCATCTGGACCAAATGATTTAGTAGGACTTAAATCAATAAAGGCTAACCTGACATCTTCAGCAGTAAATTATGAATTCAACACTTCTCTCTAGGAAGTACTAACACAAGAGCTGATACCCTCTGAAGCTTTACCGATATCTGAAGGGGAGGGATTTGAAGTCTTGAAAAGAGTTCGAAAATAATCTTTAATCACACCAGCCATACCTTCAACTGTGTCTTCCACTCGACCCTCACTGTTCAATAACATATGAATCGAGTTTTTCTTTTTTCTTGCTGAAGCCCTTGCATGAAAAAACTTAGAATTTTTGTCTCCAGCTTCTATCCATTCCACTTTAGAATGTTGCTTCCAAAATAATTCTTCACTATCAAGCAAATCTTCCACTATTTTTTCAAGCTTCCTAATTACTATCATACCACCCTCTTTCTCACAATTTTAATACAACAACTCTATCTCTTTATTTTTTAAAGCAATTTGGATGCTAAGATTCTTAAATCTAACTCTACTCCAACCTAATAAACTAGAAGCACACAAATTAAGTTTATTGATAAACTCGTGAGATGAATTAGAGGGACCCTTATCCTGCCAGGCTTCCATAACCACTCTACCAATATCATCTTCTTTTAACTAGTAAGGTTCAAATTGGAAACCTGAATATCTGCACTTCAATTGTCTGTTAACCTTATTGAAATTCAGAAGAATCGGTCGATGATCCGATGTATGAAAGCCTAAATGTTTTACCAAAACATACTTGAAATTGTCTCTCCATAAATTACTAGCAAAAAATCTATCTATTCTTTCTTGGATATTGCTCTCTCCCTCTCTTTTATTGTTCCAAGTAAAATTAGGGCCTGAAAAACCCAAATCTATCAAATCACACTCGTCAATTGCCTGCCTAAATCTAATCATCCCATAAATAGACTTCTCTGGTCCTCATTTCTTTTCATTCATACAAAGAACTTCATTAAAATCTCTCCACAAACCCAATGCAGACTATCAACCCCTCTCAGACAACGTAAAAGAGCCCAAGAATTAACTCTCTTACTAGGAGAAAGATCTTCATACTAACCCGAAAACCTCCATAAAAATTCATCCTCCATTTTAAATCTAGCATCAATATGTCCTGATGAGAATGAAAGAACTGACACCTGCAATTCTTTTTTCCATAATAACATCAACCCACCACTATTACCTATGCTATCCACCCAAAATACTTCATAATTACCCATAGTTTCCCTAAATTTTACTGCCTTACCTCCTGCCACTTTTGTTTCCGACAGAAAAATAAAGTCAGGGGAATGATTCCTCATTAACCTCTTCAAGGCCGCGCCCGGGGAGTCCCCAAACGCCGGACGTTCTAACTTATTCCTATCATAATCCCTGGAGGGCCTGGGAACCAGACTTCGCCAAAATATTAAGCTCTTGCACTGAATCAGACCACCTGCCTTTTTTATTCTCACCACTCTCCACAGCAAAACCAATAACGGATTTTCTTTTACCAAATTTAACCTCCCACCTTTTTAACGAGCTAGATTGAGAGCCCATCTTTTTTGAAATAGACTGAAACAAATTACGATACTTCCCAAGGCTAGACCTCTTCCCAAGAATATTGAAATTTGACTTACTTGCTGAAGATAAACCGTTTCCTTTTGAATTCTTCTTCCCCTTTGTACTCACCGTTTGCAAAATACGAAACAAACACAACTATTGATTCGAATTGAGCTTGACCTTCTTTTCTCTCACCATTCTTTTCCAGTTTCTAGGATTCGACTTCTTAGAGGATAATAATACAACTAGTTGAGAAGAGCAAACCATTGCCATATCTTCTACTGGGTCTTTTTCTACACTTGGGCCATTCATTTTTATCTCATAATCCAACTTAATCAAAGGACTAACTGATCCTTTCAGATCAGGCCCAGAACTTGCTTTTCCTTCTACCACAAACTTCTTCTTTTTAATTAGAGACACTTCTGATGGGCCTTTTCCTTCCAGCCTAATCTTTTGAGATGACCAAAGTCCACTAGAAGTAGATAGGATATTTTTTTGATCACCAATAGTATCTTCCTTCAGCTTCCCACCTAAGTCGGTCTGATCTTCCACCTGAGAAATTAGAGTACCTTTTCTTACTCTTTCTGGACCAGTTACATTCACCCCACTGTTCTCCACCAATACTCTGTTCTGAATCTTCACATTATCATCAATTTGCTATTCAAATATGCTTTTCCGTCTCTCTGATATAGAAGCTCTATCCACGATCCATACTTTGTGAAAGCACTCTTCAAAGCCTCCAATTTGGCCTCTTCATCAGAACACTCCTTGCTAGCATGCCCAATTCTTCCACACACATAATAGAATTCAGGAAGTCTTTCATACTTAAGACACACCATTACAATATTCTTTGATTTGTCCAATCTCAAACGAAGCCATCTTTTCAAAGGTTTAAAGATATCTATTTGGACCTTTACCTTCAAAAATTTGCCCCATCAATCCTTTGTTTCTAATGGTAATTCAATCACTTTCCCTATCTGCTCTGCGATCCATTTTGATGTTCTTTTATTCATACAAATGATTGGAACATCATGAATTTGGATCCACAATTCCACTTTATCAAATCTCAGCTGGGAGATATTACCCATCCCTTCCGGTTTTTCTAGAATAATCAAACTCTTATCAAAATACCACAGTCCTCTTTGCCAGATCCTATTCCGTTCCTCTTGATTATTGAAGTGAAACATGAAAATATTAACACCCACTGATTCTACCTCAACTCTCCCAAACTGACTCCACAACTGTTCAATCAAGTTTTTAAAAGCATCCCTATTTACTTCCTTACCTGAAAGAATCTTTCCAACCAGACATAGCTCCACATTGACCTCTCCATTTCATTGATCTTCTTCGGCTATCTCATGCACCGCTCCAACTTCATCTGTTAAAGAAAGCTTCTCATACAACTTTGTAATTTCTGACTCTACCATCTCTATTGACTGTTAATTTCAAAACCCCTTTTTGAATTTTGAAAATCTACTTCAGATTTGAAGACTGTAGACCTAACGGACTTTTCTACTTTTACACCCTTTTTTTTCCTTTCTGAGAGAGAGAAAAAAGAGGAGAAACGACTTCCTAATTAATGTTTTATATTTATAATTTTTTTTATTTAAGAACTATAATTTTCAATTGAAAAATAAAAAATCTCATCATTGATATTCACTATCTTCATTCATTCTTTGTTTAATAATAAAAAAAAACAAAAAAAAAAATTACATTTCCAAAAAAAAAAAAAAAAAAAAAAGTCTTTGATTCAAAAAGAATAATAATAAAATTGGGTTAGATTGGGCCACCAATTAGATCCAACACTTTGTCAACCCTTAAGTCCAAACCCGATTAAAACTCTGAACCGTCTCTATCCCTTTGAATCCCATCTCGATGTCCCCAATTCATCATCAAAAATTATCTAGGGTTTTGAAAATGACAACTTTCAAAGCTACAACTTAAATTCGCAGAAATGGAGTCTCACACTCAATATGAATGTGTGGATATGGTTGGACGTCCTTAACTTATAATTTCGAGACATCCTTACTAGAGAACCACCATATATATATATATATATATATTTATATATATATATATAATTTTCAACTGAAAAATAAAAAATCTCATCACTAATATTCACTATCTTCATTCATTCTTTGTTTAATAATAAAAATAAAACCAAAAAAAAAAAAATTACATTTTTAAAAAAAGAAAAAGCCTTTGGTTCGAAAAGAATAATAATAAAGTTGGGTTAGATTGGGCCACCGATCGGATTAAAACTCCGACCCGTCTCTGTCCACTTACAAATTACAATCCCTTTGATTCCTAGCCCGATGTCCCCAATTCATCAGCAAAAATTATCTAGGGTTTGAAAATGAACTTTCAAAGCTACAACTTCAATTCACAGAAATGGAGTCTAATCTCTGTCTAATCTTTTTACTACTCCACACCCAAATTCTATTTCAAAAGACTCAGTGATGGCGGAGGAAGACCGAGCTTGGCTTCGTGAATTCCTTCATGGGAAATATAAATCAGTTGATATCAATCTCAATGAAGCACTTTACTTCTTTGATTACATGATTCATATGCAACTCACTCCTCCCATGTCTTCATTCAAAGTTTTTTTTACTGCTCTTGTAAAGAATAATTATTATGATCATGTTATTTCTCTCCAAAGAGATTGAAGTGAGTTAGGTTGGTGCCTGATTTATCAATTCAAACATTTTGATTTATTGTTCTTGCAAGATGAGTAGGGTTGTTGATGGTCTTGTGGTATTTGGTGCCCTTTTGAGGAGAGGTTTTAATCCAATTGATGCGACTTTTACTTGTTTAATTAAAGGTCTTTGTATGGAGGGTAGAATTATGGAAGCCACTTGACTTCTTAAGTCAATATGATTGTTGCCTTTAAGTTACATGAAGAAACAGTTCATAGTAATAGTAAATATGGTGTTATTTGTAAGCCTTACGATGTTTGATACCTTAACATGATTGATGGTCTTTGTAAAGATGGGTTTATAGATAAAGCTAAAGAACTGTTTTTGGAAATGAAGGACTAGGGAATCCTACTATTGCGATCATATATACCTCTCTTATTCACGGTTTTTGTTGTGTTGATGATTGGGAAGAAGCTAAAAGCTTTTTTGTAGAGATGTTGAATCAAGGTGTACAACCCAATACAATGACATTTAGTGTGCTGCTAGGTGA
Organism: Acer negundo; assembly: GCA_035582765.1. NCBI lineage: Eukaryota > Viridiplantae > Streptophyta > Magnoliopsida > Sapindales > Sapindaceae > Acer > Acer negundo. The sequence goes on from CM069241.1 coordinate 36,643,580, forward strand.
GCTTTGCAAGAATGGAAAGATAGACAAAGAAAATAAGTTGTATGAATTGATTATTAAGAAGTGTGCAACCCAATACATTCACTTATAGCATACTTATGGATGCAGAGAAATTGTTTGTTTCTATGGCAAGTAAGGGGGTGTATGCCTATTGTTGTTAGCTACAATATTTTGATGGATGGGTATATTAAGAATAAATAGGTAGACCAAGCTATGGATCTTTAATGAGAACTGATTTCAGTTTTCGAATGAAATTTGGCCATCATTTGTTACTTACAACATTCTACTAGTTGGCCTTTTTATAGTGGGTAGAGTTGTAGATGCATGGGAGCTGTTTGATGAGATACAAGTTAATGATGTTGTACTTTTATTGACGGGCTTTGCAAGAATGGTTGTGGTTTAGATGCATTGGAATTCTTTCATACTTCAGAGAAAATCACTAGTTAGAAGTTACCATTGAAATTTTCAGTTGCCTTATCGATGGATTGTGTAAATCGCAGAGGATTGGATTGGTGTGGGAGCTATTTTATAAATCGACTTAGAAAGGTCTAGTGCCAAATGTATTCTTTTGGAATGTGTTTTCAATGTCAAGAAAGCATCATGAATTTACTATGAATTTTGGAATTTCTATTTAATTGTTTTTCTGATTCACCATGGTAGATTACAATATGTAATGCTGAGGTATGGAATTGATAAATTGTTTAAGCTGGCTTGTTCCCTTAACATAATGTCTGGATTTTAAATGCTTAGTGTTGCTTGCCATCGACCAACTTCCTAGAAATGAAGGATCAACCGAAACTTGTGATTGTTGAGCATTCACTTGTAATGGAGGAGGTATCATCTGTGCAACAGCTTTAGAGGTTGTTTGGAAGTAAAGGATGTTTCTAGTTGATGTTTGAAGAGTTGTGACATGCTGCAATCGATTATTCAGGATGAGTGGGCCTTTCCTACAATGTAGTTCAGTGGATTTTGTTCTAACTGAAAAATAAAAAATCTCACCACTATCTTCACTCATTTTTTGTTTAATAATAAAAAATAAAATAAAAAATTACATAATATTCTTTATTAGAAACTGATTTTAGTTTTTATTTTGATTTTATTTACTCAAGTTAAAAAAAAAAAAATAAAAAAAAAGACTAAATACCCCTGAACCGTTTAGTTTGACTAATAAAAAGTTAATGAAGAGACCGATTTTGTACGTAAATAAAAATTAGGGATCAATTTAGTCACTTTTGTAAGGCCATAAACTATTTGAGATTTAAAAAAAAATCTTCCATGACTTATTTGGTAATTGTCCAATTTCAAATAAAGGGACCAAATTGATAAATTTATTATAATCATTAAAATAAAATATATAAAAAAAATTAAAAGAGGACAGGTGTTCGCTCCTGTAGGGGCTACTGCTGTCAACTAGCATTGCTCTCTAATTCATTTGTAAATGAAATTATGAAAATCCAACAATAAGAACCGAAGAAGCAGAGATGTATATCATGTATATATATTATATTAAACATAAATTATTCTACAAACATTTCATCAAGTAAATTAAATACCAAATTATAGTAAGCATTTGAGGGTTAAAGACCACTTTAGTTTGTCAACAAATTACTAATAATATCTTCACATTTCCATTCTCTCTTGTCCTGTACATCTGCCCTCAAAATTTCGGCTATATTTTCAAAGTTATTGTAGTACTAATATCAAAAATGGTACTTGATTACCAATATTTTATAAATTTAGATCCCTCTGTATCCAAAATCCATGTTTACTTTCTTGTCATGAACATATACAACACATTATCGGATGCATCACAATTCATGACATGGTCACATGAAACAGAAGAAAAAGGAAAAAACACATATTAGCAATGATTTAGTATTCAATTATCAGAAATTGTAGAAATCAAATTATCAGTTATCACAACAGAAGGAGACATAAAGGTCAGGTGTTACCGTTCAGCTTCTAGCGATCATAATTCATCGGCCGCCTTTAAAGTTTGGCTATTTTCAATGCCGTTGCAACGTAAAGCCTGTCTTTTGTTTGGTATATAAATTGGAAATAAGCATGTCTCCACGACCTGTTCAAAATGAGAGAGCCAACAATGAATCCAATTGCCACGCAAACGTAGAATTCTAGAGTTACGATCACATCCTCGTTGTTGCCGTAGTGTGTGATGATGGCTGGTGCTTCACCCTCCTAACACTTGTTTAGAGGAAATCCACAAACTTGAGGATTTCCCATATATAAACTAGCATCAAAGCTCTGTAGTTGAGTGCCCAAAGGAATTTTTCCTAACAAGTTGTTGTTTGACAAGTTCATCATGCCAAGAAAATTCAAGGAAGAAAAGCTAGGAGGAATTTCACCGATAAACTGATTATTTGACAAGTCAAGCGACTCAAGCAAATTTCAGTTGCCGATTTCTAGAGTGATTGGTCCTGATAAACTATTTCTTGACAGATTCAAGGATCTTAATCCCTCGAGAGTTGTAATTTTAACAGGAATTTCCTCCGAAAGTTTATTGCTTGAAAGATCGATGCATTTTAAGTATCCCAAATTCCCATTGTATTGTTGATCCATCTTTTTCCACACTACTAGCGCCGAATCCTCAAATTTGGCTCCATAACAATCACTCAATGTGATGCTAATGGTAGAATCTAAACTCAATTTCTGAACCATTGTAGTTAAGTTGTTGAGACAATTTGGTATTGTCCCTGAGATGTTGTTCAGAGAGAAATCCACAAGTTGGATATTTGATAGTTGGCAGAGTTGTAGAGGTATGCTTCCGTTGAATCGATTGGATCGAAAAGCAAGAACTTTCAGATCTGGTAAGCTATCCCCTATCCATGTTGGAATTGTACCGGAAAAATTATTATCTCCAACATCAAAAATCTGAAGCCGATTGCACATATTCAATGATCGAGGCAGTTCCCCAATAAAGTTGTTAGGAGAGATTGCAACATGCCTTTCATATAGTTATAAGAGAGATTTAAAAAATATAGATTAGGAGAGAGGTCCCAAAACCAAGTGGGGATAATGTCTGAAATAGAGTTATTAGAGATATCAAGGTCTGAAAAATTCTTTTGAGTTTGGAGCCATTTTGGGAAATGAGGCCCCAGTTTACAACTCCCAAGTGAAATGGATTGAAGTTGAAATGAAGGAACCCATTCAGAGCTGAAGTTGAAGATAGGTACAAAAACTTTAGTTCTGGGAAATTTGACATGTGGACTTCCGTGATTATACCTTCCAAAGAATTTGACGAGATATCTAGAAGCTCAAGTTTGAGAGGTTGTCCATTACTTATGGGAGTGATGGAATTTAATCGGTTGTAAGAGATATATAGTTCTTTCAATGAAATAAATTCAGTGAAATTTGGTAATGAACCACACAACATGTTATTGGCCAATGTCAAACTTTCCAATGCCCCTTTGGTTCAATCAGACAAGTTGAAAAGAAGGTCGGAAAGCTGTACAGTGAGATTGTTGTAATCTAGATATAATGGTTTTAAACTACAAATGTTTGTGAAGGCTTTTGCATCAATACCATCAATATGGTGAAGAGATGTCGTGTTTGAGAAAGCATATTTGGGAATAGGTCCTTGTAAGTTGTTGGAAGATAAATCAAGATGGTAAAGGAATGTCATATTTGAAAAAACATATTGGGATATAGGTCCTTCTAAGTAGTTGTCAGATAAGTCAAGAAGGTGAAGTAATGTCATGTTTGAGAAAACATATCAGGAAATAGGTCCTTCTAAGTGATTTAAATGGAGATCAAGATGGCGCAATTTGTTAAGTGAGCCAAAGAATTATATGATCGGCTGTCCTCCAAAATCAATGGAACTCAAGTCCAAATAATTCAAGCAGGGAAGAACTCAGGTTACCTCTCAAAGTCTTCAACATGTCTTAAAGATTGAGCTTGAGCACGTGACCCGTCCGGTTGCTGCAGGAGACAACTCTCCATTTGCAACATTCTTTTTTATCTTCTTCATCTCCAGCCTTGTTTGATCATCAAGAGTGCATGTCTTTCCCTCTCTATGCACTTTATTATGTTACCATCTTCCACTACAGTTTGTAATAGAGAAAAGTGAAAGTAAAATGAGCATGATGAAAAGCAGTTGAGGAGACCTTCCACTACTCGTCATTATAATCAAATGCATATAAAACCGATGATTAAAATGAATAAAAACACAACTATTAAAGATTTATATACTGCTAGCTTGACGGACTTAAGTTCATCAACGATTGTGATGCAAATTTTGACCAAGAAACTTGTGTATCAATTTTTCTTCATAACACTCCACTAATATTACTCCAACACGCATTCTTAAAAGATTTTCTTTTTTAATATTAAAAAGTAAAATAAAACTTTTTTGCTTAGCTTTGTAATGCCATTGAGTTAGCTCTATAATGTTACAAAAAGAAAATCCAAAAACCCTACCCCCAACAATTATATGGTACAATTATCACTAAAGACATACTGCAACTACTCAAAAACAATTTCCAAACTCTAAAATAAAATATTCTTATTATTTTAAATTTCTATAAACATGTTATGTACTTGTACTTTTCCTCCCCACACATCTTACCAGAATAAAATATCTTGTCAAGTACTTTTCAGAAAACTACTAAAATCATGAAATTTTCTTTTTATTTCATTTTTTCTACTTTGCAAGGTGCTCAAAGACGGAGTCAGGCCTGGGCTAGGGTTGTCTTGATTTTTTTAAAAAAAATTTGAAAAATAAAATTTTTATATTATAAATGGGCTAAGACAGTCCATGGGCCACAAGACAAAAGACTGAAAAGAGGCTTCAGACCTCTTTTTCTTTTCATTCTTATTTGATTTTATATTGGTATGTGATTCACTGATTCTTCTCTCTCTGTGACATCAATTGTCTTCTCCCATCAAATATTTAAATCCCACCTCAAAAACCCAAACTCTCTCTATTCAATCTCAAACTAATCCCTCTGATTTTCTTTTTTATTGACAGGTTGATTCGTCTAGTTTTTCTTTTTTATTGACATGTTGATTTGTCTAGTTTTGACTCTCCATGTTTCCACAGCAACAATAGAATGAGCTTTTTCAGCAATGAAGCTTATCAAGACATCACTTCGCAATAAAATGGAAAATAAATTATTAACAAACTCTATGATTATCTACATTGAAAGAGAAATTGATGGTGCTATTGATCCTAATTTCGTAATTGATAAGTTTGATATTTTGTAAAACCGTAGAATACAGCTTAATTAGTATTTGACTGTATTTACATTTCATGTTTATTTTATAATTTGTTTTGATTTTTTTTTTTAACGTATTTATTTAGAAATTACATTTACAAAGTAATTTCCGCTATGTCTTCTTAACTAAGCGTATCTTTATTTTTAATTAAGACAACTTTCTCGTATTGTTAATGATTGGGAAAAAAAATATATTCTAGTCCACCCTAGCATTTAATCTTGGTTACGTCCCTGAAGGTGCTCCAACCATTTTAAGTACACTCTATCTTCTTTGGCCATCTCCAACCAATCTTCATTTCTTCAAAATGAAGACTAGATTGGCTCCAACCAATCTTCAAAAAATGAAGACTCCAAAATGAAGATTGATTTTGGTTCTTCAAAATTGAAGATCCAATTTTGGATCTTCATTTCTCTATTCCATTAAAATAAAATTATTTTTCTTCTCATCTCTTTTTTCACATTTTTAATTAAACTTAATTAATTATGTATCATTTTTAATTTATAAATGTAAGTAGTATAAAAATTATACCATTAGAAATATTTTGTTGAGATCTTTCAACCGAGTATAATATTAACAATATTTTAACTACTTTTTAATTTTAATTTTTGTTATTAATGAACTAAGAGGTATTTTAATTCAAAACAAATGTTTTCAAATCATCAATTTTTATATGTAATTAACATATATCATAATAATTAACTCAAAATAATTCAAGTAAAATCAAATAATAACATTAACATTCTTAAATTATAATATTACAATGGAAAAAAAAAAAGTAAATTGAAAATGAAAATAAAACCAATAAAAATAAGATTGAAACTTAAAAGTTAACACTAGTATTACAATAAGTCATCTCCACTCCAACCATAATAATTTGGAAACCGATCAAAACTACTAAAATTACACGACAACCCATCTTGAAATTGCATGGAACTTTTAAAATTGTCATCGATAATGTTAGCAGATGATCTTTGTTTATCAAAATCATTACATGTAAAAATAGTTAGGTGTGACAAATTATAAAAAAGATTAGAAAATTTTAGATGTAATAAAAGTGAGTAAATTACTATCTAATAGGATAATGCAGAAAAAACAATTTTCTTAAAGAAAGTTTGAAATATTATTTATAAAGTAAAATAATAATAATTTATTATTTAGAGATCGTAAAATGAAGAATGATTTGAGTAGTAAAATTATGAAGATAGAATATTCTAAGAATATTCCATTTTCAGTATTAAAATTGAAGAAAAAAATTAAGAATTGGTTGGAGATTGTCTTATGGGTTCGACTCTCTTCGCCTCTCAAAACTTAACCAGAAATATTGTAATATTTAATATATATATATATATATATATATATATATATATCCTACTTGCGTGTCAAATAGGTTTGCCCATTCACACCACATCTTGGAGGAGAAAATTCAGAGAAAGCCCTGTATAGACTTGGAATTCTGGCTCCCTCTTTTGTTGACCTGCGTAGACTTGGAATTCTGGCCACCTCTTTCGTTGACCTGCCATGTGAACGTGGAAAATTAGGACCTGCAAATTGTGTCGACTATAGTTGCCCATACTTGTCATTCATAAAAACAATAAATTTTCTAACGTTTTTCACCTATGCTTGTATAAAAACAATAAATTTTCTAGCGTTTTCTTGTCCATACTTGTCATTCATAAAAACTAGTATAGCCCATACTTCTCATTCATAAAAACAATAAATTTTCTAACGTTATTCACCTATGCTTGCCCATACTTGTCATTCATAAAAACAATAACATCAAAATTTATTGAACGTAGCTGGATTTCATTAAAAAGGTCATAATTATATATATATATATATATATAATTACCCAGTCAGGATAGATCTTGAAATATTTTAACAGTCATTTTGTATCCTTACACTGTTAATTGTCTTTGTAACATTACAAAGCTAAACAATATTAAAAAGAAAAATAAAACTTTTTACTTAGCTAGCTTTGTAATGCTATTGAGTTAACTCTATATTTTTACAAAACGAAAATCATAAAACCTTACCTCCAACAATTATGTGGTACAATTATCTAGTATATATTGTTCAAAATTTTTATAAAACTAGATTTGACGTTACATGTAAGGCATGTAATTGATACATATTCATATATATTTAAAATAAATAAATATATAATAATTAAATATATTAAACTCTTTCTCATCTTGATATGAGTTGAACACATGACTTTGTGTAACAAAAAACTTTTTACTAATTCATATATTATGTTCTTATATAACTATAGTATTTAATTATAATAACATATATGAAAATTGATATAAAGGCAAATGTTCGACTACTATATATCATTAAAAAAAAAAATTAAAATGATATTCAAGAAACACGTACAGTGAAACAAATGGATTATTTTGACATCAAGGATACAAGAGTTATTTTCACATCAAACAAATTAAGTTGGAGTTAAAATTTGAATATCAATACAATTTTTTGTATAGAGTCAAATGGATCACCTCTTTCATCTGGACGTCTTTTAGGACTAATTATGTTGAGCTCATTAAGGATGATATCTATCTAGTTCATCAGGGAAAACTCATAGAAAGATTTCTGGCATGATAATTGGCTTGGGGTGCCCATTGTGAATCTCCTTAGGATTCCTGATTACGTGGCCACGCTTATTCAGGTTAGGGTATTTGACTTCATTAGGGATGGTAAATGGCTTTCGGAAGATCTCTTTTGAGCTATGTTTTCGGATCTTTGTTTTCGGATTGAGAGGATTTCTATTTCTCCAATGACATATTATATGGTGTGGCCTCGCTCTAAGGACGGTAATGTTTCTGATAGATTATCTCTTCTTTGGCACTCTGTTTATGATACGAACCATTTGGGTATCGGCTGTATCCATAACTGTTTGATGATATGATGATTCTTCGTCGGTTTGGCCTCAGTGGTTGTCCTAGTAAAGCTCCGGTTATCAGGAGTGTGGTCTGGTCGCCCCCGATTCTAGGGTGGATCAAGATTAACACGGATGGTGTAGCTTTAGGTTCGCCAAGTGTAGGGGGTTGTGGGGGGTGTTTTTCAGATTTGCAGATATTTTGTTAAAGCCTGTTTCGTGGTCCCCATTGGTCAGGTTTTTGTTTTTGAGGCTGAGCTCCATGCGGCTTTTTTAGTCATCAATTATGCTTGGAAATTGCGTTGGCATAAGATCTGGCTCGAGAATGATTCTTCTTATGTTGTTTAGCTTCTTTCGGATAGATCTGATCAGGTTACCTAGCGTGTTTGTCAAGCTTGGCAGCGCTGCATTTATCAAATCTCACATATGGAGTTCCAGGTTTCTCATATCTTCAAGAAAGGAAATCAGGTGGCAGATGCTCTTTTGGGTCTTTCTTCTGACTTATGGTGGTCCTCCACTCCTTCATTCTATTCTTCATTTGTTGGTAATGACTGCATGGGTAGAAAATCTTTTAGGTTTTCTTAGCATTGTTTTTCTTGTGTGGTTTGCATGCCTCTGGGTTTTTTTGGGTTGCGTCCTCTGTTTTGTGATGTTTTGCTATTACTTTTGCTACTTCTTTTCTTTATTTATATATTTCAGGATATTGCCTAGGGGTTTTTTAGCATATGATTGCTTATGATGTTTTTCCCCCTTAGATTAGTCCAATTTCATCACACAAAAAATAAAATAAAATAAAATAAAAAAATCTCATCACTAATATTCACTATCTTCATTCATTCTTTGTTTAATAATAAAAAATAAAACAAAAAAAAAAAATTACATTTTGAAAAGAAAAAAAAAAAGTCCAGGGTTCAAAAAGAATAATAATAAAGTTGGGTTAGATTGGACCACCAATCTGACTCAACACTTTGTCAGTCCTTAAGTCCAAACCCGATTAAAACTCCGACCCATCTCTGTCCACTTACAAATTAGAAATTACAATCCCTTTGATTCCTAGCTCAATGCCTCCAAATTCATCAGCAAAAATTATCTAGGGTTTTGAAAATGACAACTTTCAAAGCTATAACTTCAATTCACATAAATGGAGTCTCATCTTTGTCTAAACTGTTTACCACTCCACACCCAAATTCTATTTCTAAAGACTTAGTGATGGCCAAGGAAGGTTGAGCTTGGCTTCGAGAATTTCTTCATGGGAAATATAAATCAGGTGATATCAATCTCAATGAAGCACTTTACTTCTTTGATTACATGATTCATATGCAACCCACTCCTCCCATGTCTTCATTCAATATATATATATATATATATTTACTTCTCTTGTAAAGAATAATTATTATGATCATGTTATTTCTCTCCAAGGAGATTGAAGTGAGTTGGGTTGGTGCCTGATTTATCACTTCAAACATTTTGATTAATTGTTTTAGCAAGATGAGTAGGGTTATTGATGGTCTTGTGGTAATTGATACCCTTTTGAGGAGGGGTTTTAATTCAAGTGATGTGACTTTTACTTGTTTAATTAAAGGTCTTTGTATCGAGGGTAAAATTATGGAAGCTACTCGACTTCTTAAGGCAATACGATTGTTGCCCTTAAGTTACATGAAGAAATAGTCATAGTAATAGTAAATATGGTGTTATTTGTAAGCATAACGATGTTTGATACCTCTCTTATTCACGGGTTGTGTTGTGTTGGTGATTGGGAAGAAGCTATAAAAGCTTTTTTGTACTGAATCAAGGTGTACAAACCAATACAGTGACATTTAGTGTGCTGCTAGATGAGCTTTGCATGAATGAGAAGATAGACAAAGCAAATAAGTTGTATGAATTGATTATTAAGAGAGGTGTGAAACCCAATACGTTCACTTATAGCATACTTATGGATGGTTATTGTTTAATGGGTAGAATTCATGATGGCAAAGAAATTGTTTGATTCTATGGCAAGTAGGGTGTATGCCTATTGTTGTTTGCTACAATATTTTAATGGATGGGTATATTAAGAATAAATAGGTAGACCGAGCTATGGGTCTTTAATGAGAAATGATTTTTTTTTGTTTTTTTTGATCATTTCATTCAATTTCCTCTAATTTTTAACTGGATTATAGTTATTGAGTTATAAAAGTACTACAAAGTACATAAATGTTGAAACTACATCTCCAGTTTTAGACTACTACTACCGTATTTCAGGGCAAATTGATGTACACAATTTGTTTTAAGTCATTGAACAAAGAGACAATAAAACAGCTAACTTGAAGACTTAAAGCAACAAGAAGCATGGCAGAGGCATGAAAGTCCCATACAGAAAATTGGAATAAAACTTTACCTGCTCAAATTTACCCTATGTTCTTACAATCAAGACTCTCACACTCGAACTTACAAACTTAATAATGAAAGTGTTATGGGCATATTTCAGTTATTCGGTACATCTTAATTGTATGTTATGCTCTTACAATCTCACATCTAACATAGTACAAGACAGAGGAAACGAAACCAAAGAAATCAATACGAAATTTAATGGATGATATCCAAACCTTGGTGAAAAACGGCATTGAAGAGGTGCAATTTGTCACGCTAGCTCGACTGCTGCACCAATTTGAACTCCACCTTCCTCTTCTCTACTAATTTGTTACAATATCCATTACCAATAAAATTCAAATTAACTAATTTGTAGATGATCGATCATGCCATATTCAGCTGTTGCTCAAATATGGCATTGAAAATGTCCATTTTATCTCGTTCAACAATTATGCCAATGTCAAGTCCACCGTCGGCGTCTCTACTCTCAGCAAGTGAGAAGCATGTATAAGCAGTAATATGAACCAGATCGAATTTTTTTGGTCTCCCCCACCCAAAATCAGTGTTATAGACTTGGAATTTCGGTGAGCTAGCAACTGTAACAACAGGGCCACGTTTGAATGCTTCACTGATATTTGGTATCCAATTCTCTAGATATAAACCTTTCATTGCTCCTAATTTACCCACTTCATTGATTTTTCTTCCAATAGCTTTTGCAGCAAAAACAATCCCACTTTCTCCCATTAACTCACTTCTTTTAGCTGGTACGAGAATGTATGTCAAACAGTTTCCAAAATAGTTTGCTGGTATTTCAGACAAAACCCTTTCTCTACAATCTACTGGAGCAAGGAAATGGTAAACCACGTCGTCGTCATCATCATCTGGTCTACCGTTGATTTGCTCATGTAGCTTCATTAAATTTACCCACATGAAAGCACAAGTTACTGCAAATGATGATATGAAAATTTGCTGATCTAGTTCGTTTTTGCTTTGAGTAGTTTTGACGAAATGCTTTAGTTTCTCAATTTCAGCTCGCTTTAACACCAACGGGATCAGAACATGATCATGATCTGGAACATCTCCGCTCAAGCCTGGATCCCCAATACTCTGAATACCTTTCAAAATGTTAGATGCGATTACATCTGAATCTTCGATGATGTCTTTACTACAGTAAGGCAACGAAAGTGAGCTGGTGGTGATCAAATCATGATCTCCTTGTGGTGATTTGTGAATAGATGCCCAAGATTTCATGAAATGATTGATACTCCTTCCATCACCTGCCACGTGGTTAGACGTTACTCCGACAGAAAAGCCTGAGTTTGCAAACACGGTGAATTGTACGGCCATGACAGGCGCCACGTGTGTGGTTTTTGAGGACGACGACGGACGGATAAACGGAAGTTTTGGGACAAGAGATTGAAGCGTTTTAACATCTCTTACATGGTTTCCAACAACAAGATGGTTAAAATCAGCGTCTGATTCAGTGACGACAACTTGGACGGCAGCATCTCCTTCGTTGAAAAGAATATAGGGCACGTGGGGTGGAGGAGGGCACGTGAGATTGCCGGCAAACGGGAAGAAAAGACGGAGAGTTTGAGAGAGAGATTGTTTGAGATGGGGAAGAAGAGTTTGTGTGAAATGAAGTGTTGGATGAGGGAATTCATAGAAGAAAATTCGCTGCACAGGGCAACAAACAAACCATAGAACGTCTAAGAAAGTGAGAGGAACGGTGGTTGTTGAGACAGAGCCTGGCGGTGGAGCAACCTGGCTTTGATCAATTAATCTCACTTTGCTTGGCTGAGCTGCCATTTTCTGATACCAGGGAAAGATATGCTGCAATTTTAAGAGCAATTGATATTGAATCTTTAAAGATGAAAACTCTTTCAGAACCCTTTTCTAGTTTTCCGTATTTTAAAAATTAAAAAAGCATCGCAAAACGTGTCCATTTACTTTTTTTTGGGAAAAAAACAATTTGAGATTTGAGAACACGTAAAACGAGTTTGCCCCGTTCAAAGCATTAAAAGCTAGATATATAAAAGCTAGATATATCTAGCTTTATAAATGTTCATAAATCTAGCTTTATATCTACCTTTATAGCTAGATATAAAGGTAGCTTTATAATTTGTTACTTTTATAAATGTTTTTACCATTTTTATCACTTTAGCCCATCGTTTATTCAAAATTCATCACTTTGATCCTTAGACCGAATATTTAATAGTCAACTCCCACAGATTTTGTTAAAGTATAATTTTATCCTTTTACTATTTACTTTAATCAAAATGGCATTTTTACTCTAATTTTTTAAAAAAAATTTAAAACTCTAGCAAATATATACCATCGTTACACATCATTATTTATTATTTCACCGACACACTTCATAATCTTACAACTTTGCAATTAAATTAATTGCCCAAAATGCCATCATTACACAAAATTATTTACGTTTTTCCCATTAAAAATCATTACTCAAACTAAATTTTTATTTCTTACACCTTTTTTTTTTTTTTTTTAACTTGTCATTGTATATGTATATTTTGTATTTATTCTTTACACATAATATGTCATGGGGCTGAAATACCCCTATAACCGTTATCTTTGACTAACTTGGATTAACGGAAGGATCAAAGTGATGGATTTTGAATAAATGAGGGACTAAAGTGATGAAAATGATAAAGGCATTTATAAATGTGACAAATCATAAAAAAGATAGAATTTAGATGAAATTCTCCTTTCTTTCTTTTTTTTTTTTTTTTTTTTTTCAAATTCGAATCTTTTTAGTGAAATTGCACCCACCCCCTCAAGGTTTAGGTCATAGACACCTAGATGGTAAGGTTTGATTATTCTACATGATACTACCGAGAATTTTAACGGTCAACAATTAAATGAAGTTGACCCTCTTTGCCTCTCAAAAGTCCAAAATGCCCTTAACTTGAAAAAAAAAAGCAAAATTATTAAATTAAAATAATGGTGACAATTACAAAATCAACAAATTTTTTTTAATTTTTTTTTTTAATTTTTATAGAAAAATGAGATCCCCATAAAGTTTTCTCGACAAAATAAACATAAAAACAAAATAAACAAATATTGATGATAAAAAAAAAAAAAAAAAAAAAAAAAACATAAAACATAAAATGGAGGCCATCCAATTCTCCTCCATTGCAGGCGGCGTGCTCCTCCTCCCGCGTCAGCTAGGTGGTCTTTTTTTTTTTTTGGTTACATGGTTGAGGGTGATGTTACGGAAGCTCTGTCGAGAAAAACCTACAAGAAACAAATTGAAAACAACCTACTAAAGTTCTGTTGATTCGCTCACGAATACTGGAATATTAGGCTTTAGATTCATTGATTCACAAAGAATGCTGAAATTGGAAGATAATTAGACAAACTCTAAATTTTATAAATCAAAAAATGAATTGCCTTTCGGCTTATAGGATTATTTAAAGCATACAAATCCTAACCCTAATCGTAATCCTTGCAGAACAAGAAAACGACCCTAATTACAAAAATCACGAAAATTATCCAAAAAGGCAAAATTGATATTATTGCAAAAACAAATACTACTGATAATTCTAAGAAGACCAAAATTGATGGAAGTCGATTCGGACTTGAAAATCTCAATTTATTGTGAAAACGAAACTTTCTTAAAACGGTATTTTCGAAGCCTAAACGATAGAATTCAGCTAAAAAAAGGGTATGCCTCATAAGAAAAGCTGGTGGCTATTGAAGGTCTCGCTGAAACGCATCAACTGTCAAAGTTTTACGTCATTCCAACTCCGTCGCCCGGATTAGTAGGAATGAATTGGCCTTTTTTCTTGGTTTTTTTTCTGATCCCACCCCTCCATATATTCCAATGCCATATAATCCAATGCTGCTGCATCATTCTCCCCATGTTGTAGAAAATTCATCCTCGAATTTCCTACAGTATCATCATCAGAACAGTCGCCATGAAAAGGAATCAAATGCTTTATATTAAACACATCATGAGTACGAATGTGGCTGAGAAGCTTCAAACAATAACCATTCGGATTAATCTTCTCTAAAATTTTGAGTGGTCCTATCTTCTTAGCAGCAAGTTTATTATATTCCCCCACAGCAAACCTGTCCTTTGTGAGGACTACCCAAACAAAATTGCCCACGTCAAACTCCAAATAACGCCGCTTTTTGTCAGCAACCAGCTTGTATTTCTCTACTGACTGTAACAGATTTTCTTACACCTGTTGATGAATCTCCTGTAACCTTTGAACAAAATCTTCAGCTTTTCCATGAATCCTAGTCCTGCTAGGCAAAGGCAACAAATCTAGTGGGCTGCGAAGAACCAATGTGTAAACAACCTGAAAAGGACTGAACCCCGAACTTCTGTTGACAGCATGGTTGTGCGCAAATTCAGCTTGGCTAAGTTTCAGATCTCATGACCGAACGTTATCCCCTACTAGACATCTCAACAAATCTCACAGAGCTCGGTTCACCACTTCAGTCTGCCCATCCGCTTATGGGTGATATGCACTACTAAAATACAACATTGTATTGACCATCTTCCAAAGGCTCCGCCAAAAGTGATTGAGGAATTGAGTGTCCCGGTCAGAAACGATTGACGTAGGTAATCCATGAAGATGATATACCTCCCGAAAGAATAATTGGGCAAATTTGACAGCATCAGTAGTTTTCTTGCATAAAATAAAGTGAACTATCTTGGAAAATCGATCAACAACTACATAGATGGAATCAAAACCCCACTGAGTTCTAGTAACCCCAAGACAAAATCCATACTCAAATCTATCCATGGTTGAGTAGGAATAGGTAATGGCATGTACAGACTTGCGTTAGTTGCTTTCCCCTTGGACAATTGACAGATCCAACATCTTTCGACATATCTCTCTACTTCCTTTCAGATTGTTGGCCAAAAATAGGACGCCTTGACTAACTGAAAAGTACGGTCCCTACCCACATGGCCTTCACCATGTAATTCCTTGATAATTTGCAGACGCAAACTACAATCCGGAACACAAAGTTGATTTCCCCTAAATAGAAAGTCATCCACCAACAAAAATTCAGAGTTTTCCCCTGCTCGTACAGCAGCCATCACCTCGGAAAAATACGTGTCAGAATCAAATAATTCACGAAAAGAATCAAAACATGGTACCTAGATAGTCATTGCTGATAACAAACTGACTCTTCAACTCAAAGCATCGGCCACTCGGTTTGTGACACCTGCCTTATGCTTTAGAACAAACGATAACTGCTATAGGTAGGTGGACCATGAAACATGTTGGGCAGAAATCTTAACTTGGCTATGGAAATGTTGCAACGAATCATGATCAGTGTACAAAATGAATTCATGGTGGAATAAATAATGTCGCCAGTGTTTCACCGTTTGGACCACAACATAGAATTCTATATCGAACGTACTGTAACGAACTCGAGACCCCATCAGTTTCTCACTAAAATAAGCCACCGGCTTCCCAGCTTGACTCAAAACAGCTCTGATGCCTACTTTGGAGGCGTCACTATGCAACTTAAATGGTTGAGAAAAATCGGGTAAGACCATAATAGGGGTTGTTGTCAATTGCTCTTTTATTTTCTGAAATCCTTCTTCCACTTCGGATGTCCATTGAAACTTGACTCCCTTCATACATTCAGTGACATGAGTCATAATGCTACTAAAGTCCGGAATGAACCGGCGATAGAATGACGCCAACCCATGAAAACTGTGAACCTCGGTAATTGTTTTCGGTTGGGGCCACTACCTCACTGCCTCAATTTTTGACTCATCCACTTGTAATCCCTCTCCAAAAATAATATAACCCAAAAACAACACCTTTGGTGTCATAAAAACACATTTTGTTGCTACAGCAACAAATTTCTCCGTGCGTAGAACACACAACACTTCCCAAATGTGCTGAATGTGCAGCTCAGGGTTTGCACTGTAAATCAAGATATCATCGAAATATACAACGATAAACTTACCAATGAAGGGTCGAAGGGCTTGATTCATTACTCTCATGAAGGTGTTGGGCTCGTTTGACAACCCAAAAGACATGGCTAGCCACTCATATAAACCCTCTCGCGTCTTAAACGCTGTCTTCCATTAGTCCTCAGGCCGAATACGAATTTGATGGTATCCACTTTTCAGGTCCAGTTTAGTAAACACAATTGCCTTAAAAAGCTGGTCTAACAAATCATCCGATCTCAGAATTGGAAAACGATATTTCACAGTGATCTTGTTTGCACGACTATCGACACACATCCTCCACGTTCTATCCTTTTTAGGTATTAAAAGGGCGGGTACAACACACGAGCTAAGACTCTCATGAATATGCCCCTTTGAATATAACTCTTCAACCTGTCTCCATAATTCTTCATGTTCAGTAGGACTCATACGATAATATGGCTTGTTTGGTAACATAGCCCCTGGATCTAGATCAATATGATGTTGAATATCTCGTAGGGATGGAAGTCCTACTAGTAACTCTTCCAAAAATACATCAGTAAATTTCGAAATCAGAGGAGCTGCAGCTTTAGAAACCTCCAATTCAGCACTTGTTTCTTTTCCAACCAACATATACTCCATTTTAGATTCCTTCATTTCCAAATCAAATTTCGCATAAGTCAGTAGATTAGCATTATCTCCAGACAACTTCGACTTGTCAGTTGGTTTGCTTAGCAGTAACTCAATCTTAGTGTCATTAAAAACGAATGAATGAGTATTTTTAAACCCATCATGATGAACTTTTCTATCATGTTGACACGGTTTCCCTAACAACATGTGGCATGCATCCATATTCACCACATCACACCACATTTCATCTTTGTAGTTGGAACCCATAGAAAACGAAATTAATGCCCGTTGCGATACCGTTACCTCTCCGCCTTTTTGTAGTCACGCTAACCGATACGGTCTTGGATGTTTTTTTGTCTTCACCTATAATTTTTACACCGCTTCAGCTGACACAAACGAATCTGCACACTGTACCCAGAATGGTACAAGTAGACTAGAATATATTATTCCGAATCCAATCTTCCTCATCAGTTCTTGGTGCCAAACATGAACGACACACCATTAATAAAGTTCATGTGTCACCGTCTACCAGTTCTTCGTTCGCCACATCCTCTTCTTATATTTGCGGATCAACATCTATTTCCGCATCCTCTTCATAGAATTCTGCAGGATCAATAAATAAAACCTTTTTAGCTGGTCTTTTGCATTCAGACAATCGATAACCCGTCTCACCACAACCGAAACATCGAAAACCACCCATTGTTTTAGGAGGTTGAGTTGTATTTGTAAGGTTTCATAATGCAGAATTTGAACTGCCACTGACTCCCCAACAGTTCCCTACGTTATTACCACCACTGTTGTTCCCACTTGTCGTCCGCTTTGACTGCTAGGACCTCCTCCGAAATTTGAAAACGGCCTAGTATTAGGTTTTCGAGACAAACTCTTCTCCAACTATAAAGCTCTTTGATGTGCCTCTGTCACTGTTACCGAATCAAAAAGATTAATCATATCGAGTATTTATGCTCGCAATCCGCCATAGTAGCGTGACACCAACTGATCTTGTGTCTCTTGAATGTCGTTTCGCACCTATAGTTGATAGAACTCTGTGGTATACCCATCAACGGATCTCATACCTTGTCGTATATTCTGCAATCTCTGGTACATCAACCTCTGAAAATTGTGGGGTAAGAACTCAGCACGCAACTTTCCTTTCATCTTCTCCCAATCTGAAATCTTAGGTTTCCCCAAATGATTCCTAGTGAGTTTGAGTTGTTGCCACAATGTCGCTGCTCTTCCCCGAAGTCTGGTGGACACCAACGCCACCTTCTCTCTCTCTATAACTCTTTTGAATACTAGGATTTCTTGAACGATTCCGACCCATTCGAGGAACTCCTCTGGCTACAGACTGCCCTGAAATTCTGGTACCTTTCTCCACATCCTTGATTCCTAATGCTTGTTGTTATCAGCCTCTAGCTCCCTTCACCGGCGTTGCGGGATCTTTTCTTCTTTGTCGCTCTCTTCCCCTCGTCATTATCACCACTTGTTTCAGGATTTAGGTTCTGAAAAGGGTTTTGGTTTTGGTTGGCCCTCATCGTCACAAGCTGCTTCGTTAATTGCATAACATGTTGTTCCAGCTGTAACACGAGGTCACGTTCGATGGCTTCTTCTACGGTAACATGTGGACGTCTTCTAAGCGGCATGTTGATGTCGTCCCTAACGAACACGGCTCTGATACCAAACTGATATAGCGGAAGCTCTGTCGAGAAAAACCTGCAAGAAACAAATTGAAAACAACATACTAAAGTTCTGTTGATTCAGTCACAAATACCATAATATTAGGCTTTAGATTCGTTGATTCACAAAAAATGCCGTAATTGGAAGATAATTAGAGAAACTCTAAATTTTATAAATCAAAAACTGAATTGCCTTTCAACTTACATGATTATTTAAAGCAAACAAATCCTAACCCTAATCGTAATCCTTGCAGAACAAGAAAATAACCCTAATTACGAAAATCACGAAAATTAACCAAAAAGGCAAAAGTTATATTATTGTAAAAACTAATACTACTGAGAATCCTAAGAAGATCATAATTGACGGAAGTCAATTCGGACTTGAAAATCTCAATTTATTATGAAAACGCAACTTTCCTAAAACAGTAAAAACGGCCTTTTCGGGGCCTAAACGATGGAATTTGGCTAAAAAAGGGTATGCATCACAAGCAAAACTAGTGGTAATTGAAGGTCTCACCGAAACGCATCAACTGTCAAAGTTTCACGTCATTCCGACTCTGTCGCCCAGACTAGTAGGAATGAATTGGCCTTTTTTCTTAGTCTTTTTCCGATCTCATCCCTTCATATATTTCAATGTCATATAATCCAATGCTGCTGCTTCAGAGGGGCTTCCACACTAAAACACAATACCAGAGTAGAGGTACACTGCCTCCACCTACCCCCACACAAATCATTAAATTGAATTCAAAAGGCAGATTACTTCCTATTCCTTAATGTTTTAATTTATTTAAACCACACACAAATCAAACACCAAAACCATAATCTCTACTTAATTCAAACTCAGATCCAATGTCATTTCAAATTCAAGACCATCGGAATACCAAACTCCCAAACCACAAAACCAATGGAAAGTAGCAGAAGCATATTTTTTCTTTCCTCCCTTTACTTTAAAGATCTGACATCTTCTGATTCTTTGATTGTTGAGGCACATGCTAATGTGAAGATGGTTGATTGGATGAGGCAGCATGATGCTTTCTGAAATTACTTGCTTATTTTAATTTGGTTTTAAATAAATTTATTATTAAGTACAAGTAGCAAAAGTCCAAAGTAACCCTCTGCCATTAACATCTTAATGGATTTTCATCAAGTCTAGGGTGCTTTTGTAGAATAATCAAAATTTCACATTTAAGTGTTTTTACCTCAAACCTTAAGGGTGTGAGTGTAATTTCCCCATCTTTTTATTAACACTAGGTTTGGAGGCACATGCAAGATATGTGCTTCCTAAATACACATTCTGTGATTTGAACCTAAAGCTGGGTAAATTAATGGATTAAATATAATTACACCACTTCGGATTAAAGGAAAAAAAAAAATCTATGGCTGTAAAAATAAATGATATAAATATCCTTCTACATATGGTATTTTAGAGGATGCCGGTTCAACCTTACAGATTGATGGATCCGTGTAACGGTTTAAACATGCTCCAGCTCCCGCCACATCAAATCCGATAAGTTTCAAAAAAGCATTAGACTTTTTCAATTTTTCAATCCGGTGCTTTCTAAATTCCATGTCAGAATTTCCAGAATATTAGGGTAATCATACTTGTCTAGAAGAAATAATCTTGGTGGACCCCGGCATTCTTCATGAGAGTCCATTACACAGCGAGGTAAGTCTCCACGCACAGATTAGGACGCAACTCAATACCTGAAATAAAAATTATGAATTTGAAAACTGTGAATAGGCAGTGCAGTATTTATTTCCTTCAAAGGCAAAAACCTTAGTATGTCCTTATAACAAATTTGCTGATAAACTAATACATCATATGAAAATTATGAAGGTTTAATAGACATGAAGAGAAAAAATAAAGACTAAGTCCCAGTTTGACATTGCTGTGCTGTAGAGGGAATTGTTTTTGGAGTTGTTGTGGGAAGAATCAACTGAATGTTTGGTAAAGTAATTTTCAAAAGTGCTTTGAGAACCAAAAACAATTTTAATGTGTTTGTAATGTGTTTGGTAAACTGAAGTAAAAAGTGATGTGAATGTATAAAATTACTAAAAGGACACCATTGTAATGAAACTTGTCCTTGTCCACTGTAATTATTTGATGAACTTCAACATAAATTTTTTATAGGGATTTTAATGATTGAAAATGAAGGTTAATATTTATAACTAAAATAATAATAATTATTATTATTATTTCTCCTTTTCTGCAAAGTATAATAATAAAATAATAAAATTATCATTATTATTTCTCGATATTTATATGACCAAGCATTTAATTTTCAGCGAATTAAACAACATGCATGTTTATTAAATTTCAAGTTTGACAAGAAACATTTACACGACATACACAATGCATGAGACTTAGGATCTATAAATTTCTAGTTTGACAAGAAACACCAAGAGTTCAATAATCAAATATTGAAGAAAAAACAATATAGTTGTTGGTGTTAAAAAATCCATTGATTTTGTCAACTTGTTAGATCATCCTAATTTGAGAAATGCGACTTAAACGATGATTGATGGAAACATAATTAATTAAAAAATTTCTGATGTCGCAAGAAGGGTAGAAAAAACACAAAATTATCAATAGAAAGACTTGTCTATAATGCAAATGAACCTCATCATAGAAAGTTCCAAACTTTTTCTTGAAATCTATTTCCAAGATCATCCATCAAAGAAACTAAAAAATAAATAAACAGACAATACAATTCAATAATTTGGCATCTTTTGCAGTCTAGGAAGTGATTGTATAGGGGTTATGTGATTAACATCTTCAGGTTTAGAAGGTGGATGTGTCTTGTTTCTCATTCTCAAAGTCTGGTACTCCTGGTATAAAAATCCTCTGTACTTTGGTGCCTCTCCAATCTCTTCAGTTAACTTTGACAATGGTTCCACCCAATTGTCTACATGCAAGTTATAGAAGAATGCATACCACTCTGTGAGTTGCACTCCTGAATTTGTTGTTGCTCAACACCTTCCAAGGCCAAAAAAACATTAGCATCATTAGCTACAATATACAACTTTAGTGTATGGTTTGATATGATCATCAAAATTACTTGAATAACATCGCCAAGATTAACCACTAAAGTGCCTTGAGCAGGTGTTACCGGTATCCATTCACCATTCTTCCTAACTTGCAGGCCTTCAAGACAAGGGAAGCAAAAAAAGTAAAAACACAAACAAGCAACAGAAACTACCATAAAACACCAGCCTGCAAACAAACGCAAAGCAACCAAAACCCAGCAGAAAAAACACCAAAACTGCAGACAGAAAACAACCCAACACACTCAGAAAAAAGACCCCAACCTGACCAAACCCCAAACAAGCATAAACGAGGGGAGAAACAAACAAACTGAAAGTTTCTAACAAAACAAACAGACATTTTGTCAAACAGGTGGTGGGTACACACTATGTACATGTTAAAATTTAAATTTTTTGGCAAACCCATAGTCAATTCACAACCTAATCAAACACTCAATACTTACTTAACACAATTCAACAACCAACCAAACAAACAAACTCATTTAACGGTTCCCGCAACTAAAAAAAAAAAAATGGAACTAAATATTATCAAAGCAAAACAAGAATAAAACGAAGCAAAGATATAAGCTTGAACTAAGAGAAGGTGATTATTCGTGTGAATACTGTCGGAACTATGTTGCCGGCGAGGGACGAATTAAACAAACTGAAGTTTCTAATAAAACTATGGATTCAAAAATGCTAAAAACCTCTACTTGGATAACCTACATTGCACACTCTAAATCAAGTTAATGCAAAGAAACAAACAAATTGCAATTAAATAGAAATTAAGAGGGAAAAGGACCTAAATAGAAATTAAGAGGGAAAAGGACCTAGATTTGGGGATTTTGTCCGTCAAATTGCAAGGAGCCGCCCAAATACACAAAACTTTTGAGCAAATTAATAAAACAAGCACCTATTTGGCTGCACAATGCATGGCCAAGAGAGAACAAGAAGCGAGAACCGACTGAGATGGAGGGATGGAGGGATCCTCAACCTGCAATAAACGAAATTAGAACCCTAAAATTAAATAAAATTCCCCAAAACTCCAATTCAAAATCAAACCCTAAAACATGAACACATTACACATTACATGTAATCGAAGCTTGAACGAATCGATGAGAATACTTGAACAAAGGAGAAGGTTGCTTTGATTTTTTGAATTTACGAGAGAGGAGAAATCGAAGCTTGAACGAATCAGTGAGAATGCTTGAACGAAGGAGAAGGCTACTTTCTGATGAGAGATTTTGGTAAATTTTAATGAAAGTTAAGGACAAAATAGGAAAGTGGTAAAATTTCATTAAAAAAACACTATAGCGCGTTTTGAGAAGCAGAAACGGAAATCCAAAAACGTGTATTTGTAGCTTCTCAAAAACTCAATTGGGAGAAGCTAAAAGTCCCCAAAAGTCACCAAAAGCACTTCCTCACGATTTTACCAAACACCCTATCTTTAGTTCAGAATCACTTTTAGCCTCAAAAGCAACTAGGGAAGCAATGCCAAACTGGGCCTAAATCTTCTACAGCTTAAATATAATACGGAGTGTATGGGTAGTGATGTAAAAACACAAGGCATGTATGTCCTAAGAGAAGGCGGACAATGAAGGATCTTAATAAGATCTTTTAGCTATTTGCAACTTGCCTCGGTCCATACCATCACAACAAGCTAATACTCAAAGAATCTCTCCTATCTTTTAGAAAGCCACTTAAAAATTACAATTTCACTCTTGCTCGTGAAGAAGTAAATACACAAAACTTGTTTCTTAGCTAAGTAGTGAAGGACTTTGAGATGGAAACTTGTCATGCTAACCTGGGTTGAAGTAGCAAAACAAAGAAATCTCCCTGGTCTGGCCACTTCAGCCTCCGGGAATATATCATGGACCTTCTAATGCTAAGCTTGTGATCTATGAAAGTATGAAGTTCCATTTTCATATAATCTGTATATACTTCTCTCCTTTTCATACAACAATTGGAGACCAATCTATATGATTTAAATGACAGAGCAAGAGTATAATCTAACCTATAATGTAAAAGAACGGGGTGTTATTGTTTGGGACAAGAATGCCTTCAAAATTGAAGGAAATTCCGCCTCGAGTTGTTGTACCCGAATCATTAGACCATGGCCTCTTGCAGAGGTCGCCATTACTTCTTCATGCAAGTCATGAAATATCTTAGCTGCAAACCTATTAAAACCCCAACAATTAAATTATTATACAAATCCCTCATGTTCTCTCTCTAAAACAATAAAAATAAAATGCAGTGATACAGTACGAGCCATATAGTAGAAACAAAAGAGATCATGTTCTGTTGTGTACACCACAATTTAAGAAAAAAACTAAGGTTTTGAATTCCGATTTGCTAGGACATCTAAAATCTTCGGCTAAAATTTCGATAGCAAAATGATACAGTCACCAAGATAAATCTACCCAATTTTATTGTATTATGGACATGAACTTCCTATATAACAAAATTCAATGGTCAATTGGAGCTTTTCTAATCCAAAATCTCCACTAAACTTTATTTTATTTTTTATTTTTTAAGTATAATGGCTCTTAAAGTTAATCTAGCCACAAATCTGGAAAATGATAACTTAACAAAATTATCAAATCAGATAAAAATCCAAAACTGATACCCAAATTTATCCAACTTCAATGCGCTTTTTAATCAGCCAAATCAGGAAATTCAAATACAAACAGTCATACGTAGTTCAACATTATAGACAGAAACCACAATTTGAGCTCAAAATAAAACCAAATCTCTAAAAGAAAAGAAGAGCGGAGAGTAAAGAATAAGACAAGGTAGCGTATATAAATTAAGGAAACTACATGCATCAATTGTCTAATCCTCTGATTCAAGTCATAAAGGAAGAAGAAGAGACTCAAGATTCAAGAAAGAGTGAAGCTGGGCTTCTTTGTAATCGAAGCCATTTATGGTGAAAAATTCAAAAGCTATTTTTTTCATTCTTTTTTTTTTTTTTTGTATAAACAAGTTACTTCAAAGGGTTATATAAAATCTAGTTTGTTAGTAAATACAACTAAAAATAAATAAATATTCAAAGCATATAATTATCAATGCTAAACCATTAGTTACTAATATCATTAATATTATCTCAAGAATGCTAATTTTGCTTGCATAATGAAATTTTATCTATCTTAGACCATAACAATGTTTGTATACTCTTAATAAACCCAAGGAACAAGTTAAGCAAACCATGAAAAGACGAGATCAGAGATATGCATAGATACCTCACCCCATAATCCATATGAGGAATCAAACCAAGGCCATTTTGCAACAACAATCAGTCAATCAGCTTCATTTTATCAAAAGATGAGGAGAGTATTTTTCAGCTTGCTTTTCAGTTTCGTAAACTGTAGCTCCATCAACCATTGGCATTTGCTGTTGATTGAGTTGAGTTGTGTTTTTCGCATAAGAAATAGGTTTCAACACATACAGTTTGCACGAATGAGTTGCTGTGATGTTTACTGTGAATTATCTTATCAAAGTCTTGTGCTGCATAAAATACACATTAGGAAGAACGGAAATGTCTGCAAGCAATTGGGGACCTAAATATTCAATAAAAAGAAATGTCACAAAAAGTATAAATAACTAAATACATAAAGGTTCTAAACTATACCTCCCAAAGATCTCTAGCTTCAACAACACTTTTTGGGGGAATTCCAATGTCAACCCAGTAGGCAGTGGTGGTATATTTTATAATATAGGACCTCGGTTAACAAACCTGTAGTCCGAAAGAGGACCTGCCCAAATCTGTTAAAAGGCAAAACAATTTTCTTAGCGACTCCGAAGGGAGCACAACAACATGCTACAGTCTAAAGAGAGAGAGAGAGAGAGAGAGAGAGAGAGAGAGAGAGAGAGATGTTAACAATTTTACCTTCTGATCTAACCTTCTTTGCTTGAACTCCAAGTGAATCTGTTATATAACAGAAACACCATGAAATCGATATTTAATGATGCAGATTCACCTAAAGATCAATATCAGTTATTATAAGTAGATGAAAATCTAATTACCTTGGTTAATGGCAATGACCTCTTTGTTGGCTACGATTTCCATTGTCTCTTTAGTCGTATTTCTAAAATCATAACCAAAGAGAAGGGGAGCCTGGAATAGAACTTAATCGTAAGCCAACAGATGCTCCAAGAAAGCGCATTCAAGCAACACAATGATAAAAGTTGAAGACGATATTCCACTACTCTACTATACCTTGGAAATAGCCCATAAACTAAAGTGTACAATGTATTAATCTTGTCATTCCTCCATTTCCCACCTCTAACATGTCAGGATCTGTTTTAAAAAACGCATGTTATTTAAATAAATCACTGAAGAAAAGGTAAACAATTTGCTTAATATTATTTCTTCTGATTGGCATCTTAGAATTCTCACCATTCCAACCACTAGGCGTTGCAAGCTCAGCATAAACTTCATTCGTGTCTGCTCTGGACATCATGCTGCCAAAATCAAACAAATAACTTGTAAAATTTTGATCAACATCTGAAATAACAAAATCATAGGCTTTGATGAGAAGATTCTGCCTGTCCACGTATCAGTAATGTTATTGGTAGTTCTCCAACTATTTCCTACCTTAAAACCCCATAAAGCAGGGTGCAAATCTCCCATATATGAACAATAAGTCATGTTAAACCAAGAAAATAAATCGAAGATCGCTAGGCCTTTGTCAGAGACAAATATAATTACCATGGACTATTGGAGCTCGAGTCATTACAGGGTACCTACATAAACAAGTATCACATTAATTTGGCTTGCATAGAAAATGAACAATAATTACGATAGCAGGTTAAACGAAGATGGGAAATACAATAGCAGGTTTCATCCTAGATATTATATAATTACCTAACAGTAGGCCTTGAGCCATCATTGAAACAGTTATCATACTTCAAATAATCAATACCCTGAACCACAAAATGAACAAAGTTTACACCAAACGTCTTATAAACGGAAGCTACTTGTAAAGGTAATACAATCGAAAATAGAAAATGAACAATAATTACAATACCCATGAAGCAAAAGTCTTAGCATCTTGTTCCTCGTGACCAAGAGAAACGGGCATTGTTTTACTGCAAGTGAAGTACCTGAAATATAGATTGCAGAAGCATATATCTGTTTAGTTGTTACTATAACAATGAATTTACAAAATTCAATACAGTTATGTAATATGAGTTCGTGTCTGGGTGCATCAGAGGTCATTTTAACCGGCATCGGTGTAAATCCCGAGCTTAAGCCCCTTGCTGTGAACATAGTCTGCCAGAGCTTCAATATGGAAATGTTGAATTCTTAGGCATTAAACGGCCCTGCAATTAAAATTCATTATTCACCGCCAGTTCATGGCGACTCCTTCAACAAGCGCTTCGGGATCATCTATATCGGCGGCTCTGTACAGCTCCGGATCAGCCAAGCTGTACTCGTTCCTTATCTGGTACCTCGTCAATGGCATTCCTCGTCTTCTTCAACTAATTAGCAATTAGAACATAAAAATTCAAACCACAAGAGATCAAACACAAAACCCAGTATCCTCATAAATTCTCACAAAAAAATAATAATAATTTAATTAAGTTAAAAACCTATCTCCAAAGATCGGCGTGTCTAAGTTTGGCTTCGATTTCTTCAACGGTATTGGGAGTCTAGCACTCCGCCAACCTCTTCCTGATCTTCGTCGGAACTCTAACCGGACTCCATCGCAAAAACTCACAACACCATCAAAATTTCAGATTTCTTCAAAATTTTAACTAATGAAGCAAAGAGAAATGGAGAATCTGTGAGGGGAAAAAAAAAAAAAGAGTCGATGGAATAAAGAAAGTAAAATGAGGAGTCATGAGAGTCTAGAGATGCACATTTCTCCCGGGCCCCAATTCCTGTGTCCAGATCCCCAATTGGGGATTTTTTTTTTTTTTTCTTTTTTTTCTTTTCTGAAAAATGGGAAAATTTGGGGGATGAAAATCATCCCAAACTGAAATGGACCCACACGCGGACCTATAGCCTGGTGGTCTAGTGCCTTTCCCCAGCTCTTACCACCGTGGTTCGACTGCATTTGGTATGTATTGGGAGGTTTTCCCACAATCCCACCATATGTGTGTGTTTAGTCCCACTTTGGTGTGGGTGCGCTCTCCCCTTTGTGGGAGCTATGTTCCGGACCGTGTTAGAAGAGACTCATCTCGTTGGTCTCAGTAGTTGTTGTTGTTGTAATAAAATAAAATAAAATGAACCCCTCCCCATCCCCATTTTTCCCACAATTATATTGAAACGGGGACGGGAATGGGGATGGGGGAGGTCCCCCACCCTCATTTCTCCATTTCCCTCATACACATTTTATATAAAATGCACTAATGAATTTTATTTTGTATTTGTAATGGAATGTTTGTTTTTTTTTTTTAGTTTAATTTGTAAATTTTAGTCAAATGGGGAAATGGGGGAACATGGGAAATAGAAAAATGGGAAAAAACGGGTAAAAATATAGAATTAAGAATGATGATGGATATAGGTCCCCCAAAATTCCCTATCCCTATTTTCCAATTTAGGGGGTGGGATATGAGAATGGGAATGGAGGGACCTATATCCCGCAAGATTGAGTACTAATTCGGCTGAAGGAAAATACAGAGAAACATCACTAAACATCCCGCAAGATTGATTTTTTTTTTGCCGGAAAATACAATATAAAACAATAGCTAACAAACAATTAAATAAAAAATGAATTTGTCACCAAAAATATCATAAAATAAACATATCATTACAAATAAAAGTATAAAACACAATTAGAATTTTATTTCATAGAATTGTCTAAGATTTAATTTCTCATATGAGCGAGAATTAAATATCATCACAAATGCTATACTTAATAAATATTGACCGAGAATAGAAAACTTAACTGAATTTGTTGGATCAATCCATGGCAGCACACCGAGCTCCAAAAGTCTGTTTGTTGGAGTTGAGAGTTTTTTTCCAAGAGTGAGAGGGAGTGGCTCTTGATCCATCACCGATGACGACGACGACGACAACGACAAAGATGAAGACGAAGACGACGACGACGACAACGACAAAGATGAAGACGAAGACGACGGCGTCATTGGGAGAATCTGATCGGATGGTTATGAAAGATTCGGTTTTGAGGGCATGGTTTTGTAGTGTCGGAGCAAAAAAAACAAAAACAAAAACAGAGCTGGGTTTCGGGTGATTTATTGAAGTTGAAGAAGAAGAAGATGATGATCGGAGTTCAGACAAGGCTTTTTGATGTTCCTATTTTTTTTAATCCGAACTAGATAGAGAATCGAAACTAAGGACAGAAAGCACAAAACATAACAAATGAAAAAAAAAAAAAAAAAAAAAAATGAGTAGCAAAAGTGTTACACAGTCTCATAGAGAAGTGAAGTGAGTTACTTGATACACGAGAGAGAAGAGAGAAGAAGCTCCAGAAAGTCTGAGAAACAAGTTCATCAATCCCTTGGAGTATGAAATTTTCATCGTGTGATTTTAGTGATTACAACACCATGGATTTTTTATTTTTATTTTAAAAGTATTATGTATTCCAAGGTAAGGTAGAAATACAAGTCATTAAGAGAGAGAAATTGAAATCTAAAACAAAGTGAGAGAAGTTGAAGAATCTACAATTAAAACACAGGAGGCCACCATTAAAAAGGAGAGAGAAGATGGAGTGAGCTGTATAATTCTGAGGGTGATTATAGGTATAAGTGCATCTCTGCCATTCAAGTCACCATCATCTAATGGTCCACAAAGTGTATAACAATTTGGATCTTTAGGTGCTGGTATCCTTCCCATATATATGAAAATTTTCAAGTCAGTGTGTCCTAATGTAACTCCATCAGTATGTTGGATATGGACCATTAGATTTACATGTTTTGACTCAAAGTGTATATGCACTTGTCAAAACTTCTCCGTAATCTATGACTCACACGCAACACACCGATGGAGTTATATCAGAACGCACTGAGAAGAAAAGAACTGTATATATATATATATATATATATAAGCTAGTACGCACTAATATACTGTTATATCAGTGCGTTGGATGTAGACCATTAGATTTATATATTTTGACTTAAAGTGTATGCACTTTATCAGTGCGATCCGATCAGAAAATATTTTAACACAATCATTTTGTATTCTTATAAGTTGGCTTCGTAACATTACAAAACTAAACAATATTACAAAGTAAAATAAAACTTTTTACTTAGCTAGCTTTGTAATACCATTAAGTTAGCTCTATAATGTTACAGAATGAAGATCATAAAACCTTACCTCCAACAATTATGTGGTACAATTATCTGATATTATATTGTTCAAAAATTTTATAATACTAGATTTGACTTTATATGTAAGGAATGTAATTGATACATATTTATGTATATTTAAAATAAAAAAAAATACAATAATTAAATATATTAAACTCATTCTCATTTATAAACAGCTGATTCATTTCTAAATATAATAAATTTGATCTTCATCTTGTAAATTGTAATGGGATGCTTCAATTATCGACTTCGTTTAATATTTTCATTGTTTTGCATTTTTATTTTTATTTTTACTAAGAACAGCTAGGTATAATTGTCTCTTTCTTCACCCCAAAATAAGACGACAGAGAAAAACTGTGTGATTAAAATTAAATGAGTTCTGAATAACTAGTTGTTTGTCACATGCTTCTTATTCAATTTTTGCTCTAATATTTATGTACACGATATAATACTTTTGCAGGTAAAAAATTTTAAAAAACGTATTTGTAAATTTTCCCCTCTCTCCTTTTCAGCTTCCTATCTCTTTTTCGAGAAAATCTTGGTTGTACTGGGTGCAACACTCAACACATGCTGAGTGTTGCACTGAGCTAATTAAATTTTGACACCTCATCCAACTTAATCCAACAACTCATCCAACTTAGCTATTCAACTCAGCAACTCATCCAACTCAGCTGGGTTCCAAGATTGGCGGCAACGTGCAGCGACGACGGCGATGGCGAAGCCAAATGTGCATAGAAAATCTTGGATGCACCGGGTGCAACACTTAGCACATGCTGAGTGTTGCACCGAGCCAATTAAATTTTAACACCTCATCCAACTTAATCCAACAACTCATCCAACTCAACTATCCAACTCAGCAATTCATCCAACTCAACTGAGATCCAAGATCGGCGACAGCATGCAGTGATGACGGTGACAACAATGCTGGATGTACAGCAACGACGGGGACGACTACTACGACGACGCAAAGAGCTGCCGAGGGTTTCCCGCTCTCTCCACCACCATACCCTCTAGCTCCTCGGCGGCTCTTCGCGTCGCCGTCTTCGTTGCACATCCGTCGTTGTAGCGACGACGGCGACGCGAAGAATCGCCAAGGAGCTAGAGGGTGTGGTGGTGGTGAGATCGGGAAACCATCGACGGCTCTTCGCGACGCCGTCGTCAACGTTGTCGTCGTCGATGCACATCAGTCGTCGTCTCTGCACATCTGACATCGTCATCGCCGTCGTCGTTATACACTGTCACCGATCTTGGATCTCAGCTAAGTTGGATAGCTGAATTGGATAAGTTACTGAGTTGGATGAGGTGTCAAAAATTAATTAGCTCGGTGCTAATTGTTTCACCCGGTGCAGTCAAGATTTTCTCCTCTTTTTCACTCATTTTTTCCTGTCCGCCAAAAAATGGTAATCTCTCTCTCCGTTGCATGGACACATGACACGACCACCACCACTACCAAACCAACATCACATTGCTGTCTCTCTTTTACTCTCTTTCAATTCACTGACAGTGACATGTACACACAATCCAACCAAAAAGTGATGACATCCTGTACTATGTTGCCTAAATTGATTCTTGAAAAAATGTTGCTCCTACATTTGATCTTTAATAATTCGATTTGGTGGAACTTTTCCTTTCTTTTCTTTTCTTTTCTTTTCTTTTTTTTTCCTCCACCATTTTACTATAGCAATAATGCAATCTATTAAATCTACAACAACCCATATATTCCACGACACTTTTTCTTGAAAAAAAAATCAAATAACTTGCAACTTGTGAAGGAAGGGGGATTTTTTAAGACTTGAAGCAACTTGTGGAAGAAGGGGACAGACATTTGTTGAAATTCTTTTTCAACTTCGAAAGGAAGGAGTTGGACAACATGAATAGTGTAGTCAAGCAAAATGCCAAAATAAAATGGAACACGATTATTGATTGGGGCTGGTGAGTAGTAATACTGCCGTGAAGGGTTGGCTTGGTCAGAGCATCCATATTGGTTCTCAAAATAAACTCATTTTTACAAGATTCATTTTTTTGTTAATCCAATATTTGTCACAATGGTGAGAAAATGAACCTAAAAAAAGGATCAATTTGTGGGCTTCACTCAACAAGAGCTAAATTGGGTTCTAAATTGGGTCTTGCCTAATGATTGGGTTGGGTTCCCAACACCTCCCAATCATTGGATTTGAGTTGGGCTTATAAATATATATATATATATATAAAATTTAAATTTAAATATATAATTATTAATTTCAATAATTATATATATAATGAAAAAATATAAATAAAATTAATATATATATATTTCAATTATTTAAATTTAAATATATTATTATTAATTTCAATAATTATATACGTAATGACAAAATATAAATAATTTCAATATATTTATATTTAAATTATTATAATTTAAATATATTATTATTAATTTCAATAACTATATATATAATGAAAAAATATAAATAATTTTAATTTCAATTATAAAATCGTCGGAACCGGAACTAAAACGTCAGAACCGACGAAATTGTCAGAACTGGAACCGAAACTGAATCGTGGAAAACCGGATCGGAACTGAAACTGAACCGTTGGAACTGCCAGACCCAAACCGTCGGAACCTGACCGAAACCAAACCTACAAAAATGGTCTCTGAACCGATTTTGAAGATTCAGAACCGAAACTAGAACCGAACCGAATCGAAACCGGCGCCATGTCTAATCGTATACAATATTTTGTTTTAAATATTTATTTTTATTGTTGATGTAATTCGGTTGTGATAATTTTAAATTAATATTTCTTTATTTTAAATTAATTATAATTAGTTAAATAATTATCGATAGTGTTGATATTTAAAATATATTATATAATTTATTTATTTATATATATATATATATATACATATAATATTTTAAAGAAGAGTAATGGTTGTTTGGAAAAAAGTTTTAAAAAAAAATAGATCCACTTTCTCTTTTTCATTTTAGCCTCATTGTGGAAGAAGAGATCCAAATAAATAGGACTTAAATGGGAAGACCTTTTCTTTAAAAAAAAAAGATTCATTTTTGAAGATGTGACAACAAATGGGTCTTGTTTTTTAGTCTTACAATGTGGATACTCTAAAGAATTAATGGGTAGATCTGACATGCCCCAACACACGTTCAATATCTTTAATATCTGCATATATTGACATAAAATTAATTCCTCCATTAAACTGTGTTCCATCTTTTAGCCAAATAAGAAAACTTTTCTTCTATTTTACTTTTTATGTTTTGGGTAATAACCAATATGATCCACTGATTTATTGAAATCTCTTTATCAGTGAACCACTAGATCTTATTGAAATAATCTATTTATCATAGTACATTCTTTGAAAGCAAGGTGTATTGATGAAAAGATTTCAATAATTTCTCTGTTGACTATTGATGCTCTTTGTTGATGATTGAAACCGTTAATTACGATCTTTATTAGTATTACTACTAGAGTTCCGGATGTAAGAGCAACTTCAATCAACACACCAAAAACATCAATTTAGTGTAAAAATCATTTCCTACCAACACACTAAAAAAAAAAAAATGGTTTAGCTACAGTGTAGTGTACCTACACTAAATCCACCCCTCTCTTTTTTTTTTATTATTATTAAATGTAACATCAGTCTATTTTTATTTTAACTTAATAGCATCAGACCCCCCTGAAGTGTACGTGAATTTACAATGTACCTTTTGGATGTTTTTTTTCGGCAGTAAACCCCTCGAACTCTCCTTTTCTTTGCACCACCCTTATGGAGATATCCCATCCTCAAGAGGCAATAAAACAAGCATGTGCCAAAAAAATGAGAGTTTAAGGGGTTTATTGTCGAAATAAAAAACATTCAGGGGGCACATTGTAAATTCGCATACACTTCAGGGGTCTGGTGCTATTAAGTCTTTTATTTTTTACAATTACTAATTTAACCATCTTATATTTAATTATAACAATATGTATTTTCAAAAAATATACCATAAAAAAGATCTCATTAAGGTCTTTAAAATGACATCAATATTGACATACATATTTAATTTAATTAATATACTTATTAATTATATATTTAACCAATTTAAATTTTTATAATAATTTAAAGATTTATTGAAAGAATATTATTTAAAGATACTATTTTAGTGTGAAACATTGAAATGGAAATTTTTTTTGGTGTAAACATATTCTTCTAATATACTCTTTTAACACTAAATTGGTGTAATACATTAGAAATGCTCTTATGTCCCCAATTAATTACATGCTTTTGTGGTCTTTTTGCACTTTTCCTCAAAAGAATTTGTTGAAGGTGAGCTGGCAATATCTATTAGAGGGCAAAGAAAGGTACTTATGATATATGGAGCCACCCATGTGGATTATTGAGAGTGATTGTACATAGCAGATTATATGCACTTTTTTCACTTTGTTCTCTAATAGATCAGGTGGGTTAGACTGATTAAACATCAAAAGCAAAGGTGGGTCTTATGTATGAAAGAATTGAGTCTGTAACCTGTTATATTACTTCTTATATTTTCTGATCCTTCATAGTGAAATTGGATCATCACCAACTGCTGGATGTAAGTTCACTGAACCATGTGTTCCTTTCTTGTTCTTATTTCTTTGTCCCTGTTTTATTGGTCGTGGAAATGGTGCGAAATGTCACCATTTCAAACTCATTTGGTGATATTGTCAGTGGTTTAATAAGTTAAGTTTAAAAGGCACATATTATGGTGAACTACCAAAATTGCCCTTAGATAATCAGTTATGTTATTCTCTTTGTACTTTTATTTCTCCACACTTCCAAAAAAAACGACTCTCTCTCTCTCTCTCTGATTTTTTCTTTCTCTCTCTCTCTCTCTCTCTCTCTCTATCTACAAATAAAAGTTAAAGATTTGTGGTTTCCTCGAGTTTCATCTTCAACTTATAAAATAAGGTAATATTTCTTGAACTTTCTTCTTATAATTTGTTCACATTTTGTAAACCAGCCATTGTGAGAATTTTTAGATCTCCGAGCCTTTTCATGTGTTACCCGAGCCTTTTCATCTGTTCACTATCCAAGCATTTTCATGTGTTTCCCGTGCCTTTTCATGTGTTCACTATCCGAGCTTTTTCATGTGTTTCCCGAGCCTTTTCATGTGATTCCCGTGCCTTTTCATGTGTTTCCCGTGACTTTTCATGTGATTCCCGTGCCTTTTCATGTGTTTCCCGTGCCTTTTCATGTGATTCCCATGCCTTTTCATGTGTTTCCCGTGCCTTTTCACGTGTTTCCCGTGCCTTTTCATGTGTTTCCCGTGCCTTTTCATGTGATTCCCGTGCCTTTTCATGTGTTTCCCGTGCCTTTTCATGTGTTTCCCGTGCCTTTTCATGTGATTCCCGTGCCTTTTCATGTGATTCCCGTGCCTTTTCATGTGTTTCCCGTGCCTTTTCATGTGTTTCCCGTGCCTTTTCATGTGATTCCCGTGCCTTTTCATGTGTTTCCCGTGCCTTTTCATGTGATTCCCGTGCCTTTTCATGTGTTTCCCGTGCCTTTTCATGTGTTTCCCGTGCCTTTTCATGTGTTCACTATCCGAGCCTTTCATGTGTTTCCCGTGCCTTTTCATGTGATTCCCGTGCCTTTTCATGTGTTTCCCGTGCCTTTTCATGTGATTCCCGTGCCTTTTCATGTGTTTCCCGTGCCTTTTCATGTGTTCACTATCCGAGCCTTTTCATGTGTTTCCCGTGCCTTTTCATTCACTATTCGAGCCTTTTGAAGAAATTTTTCGAGCCTTTTGAAGAAATTTTTGAGCATTTTCATGTGATTTAATCGAGCCTTTTAAAGAATTCTATGAGCCTTTTCATGTCTTCTCTGAGACTTTTAAATATCCTTAACATAGCCTTTGTAAATGTAATATTTGAAAAAAGTTTGTAGTCCTGAATTTTCATTAATGCTTTGTGATGATTAATTTGACAGCATCATGAATCGGGTTAGAATAGTAATATCTTACAACGGTCGATGGGAGCAGTTACCCGACGGAAGTCAAAGGTTTGTTGGATCGGATAACCAGGGAATGTATGTGTCAAAGGATATGACTTACAAAGAATTGGTGGCGATCGTGCATACCATTGTGAATTATGATGTAAACAAATTCAATATTGATCTGTCATCAATATCAATTGTTCCTGGCAGTACATGTCGCACATTTATAAGAAATGACAACGATGTGCAGTTTATGCTAGGGGAAGATCGAGTTATCCCTCAAGTATGTGTCAGTGTAACTGAGAGGACAGCTGGAAATGTGATCGGGAATGATATTCCTCCTCTTGAAAATACCCAACAATTAGGATCCTTTAGCGGTAGCAACCAAGTGTTCACCCAAAGAAGTGTCCACTGAAGGTGGGGGAAACATGTGTGGTGTCCCACCGGTAGCGGTCGACCATGAAGATTTAGTTGAACCTCAATTTGGCGATGTGTTTGGTTGTCAAATGAGCAGTACAATGAGCAAAACAATTACCCGAACCCTGAGGTGGATAATGAGGCAAATAATGAACAGGTTAATGATCGGGTTGATGATCTACAAAATGTGGATGAAGACCCTGCACAAATTGAAACACGAGGTAGACATGTACAAGGAGTTAGTTGCACTCCACTTGATATGCCTGGGCCTTCCGAGGTCCGGTATAATGTAACAGCATCTGCAACGTGGGTTATTCCCGGAGCAGATTCATACTCGTTTGGTATTGATACAACTAGCACCTTGGCAACGCCAGAACCTAGAACCATGATTTATAAAGGTCAATTTTTTCCGAGTAAAAAGGATTTGAAGAGGCTAGTTGGCCATTTTGCAATGCATCATAACTTTGAATGGAAGGTGAAAAGGTCCAATAAGACAACTTTACATCTGGTTTGCATCATTGACAACTGTACATGGAAATTAAGAGCGGTGAGGAGAGATGAAGGGACATACTTTCAAGTGAGAAGTTTTGTCAACGAACACAGTTGTCCCTTGGAGGAGATTCACCGTCGCCACCGACAAGCTAGTGCAGTCATAATCGGAGAAGTCGTTGCACCTAGACTTCAACAACATGATAGTCGTCTCATGCGTCCCAAGGACGTCATAGCCGATATGAAAACAATGTATGGCATACAAATCATGTACAGTAAGGCACACGATGCCCTTTAATATGCATTATCATTGACCTACGGAACGCATGAAGAAGCTTTCCAACTCTTGCCATCTTTTGCATACGTTCTGGAACAGCAAAATCCTGGCACAATCACCGACTTACAATGCACTGACGATGATAAATTCCTCTACTTTTTCATGTCGTTAGGGTCCTCAATTAGAGGTTTTCGGAGGTGTATACGTCCTGTGATTGCAGTTGATGGTACCCATTTGAAGGGAAGATTCGGCGGTACAATGTTTGTGGCAACTGCACAAGATGGAAACGAACAGGTGTATCCAATTGCTTTTGGGTATGGTGACTCAGAAAATAATCTTTCATGGGAGTGGTTTTTGGAATGCTTGAGGGGTGCCCTTGGTAATATAGATGATCTGGTTTTCATTTCCGATCGTCATCCAAGCATTGAAGCAGGGATATCTAAAGTGTTCCCTTATGCAACACATACCATATGTTGCTGCATTTTGGGGAAAATATGAAGAAGCGATTCCATAGAAAGGATGTTGCTGACATAATGAATGATGCAGCTAGGTCGTACAGTGAATTAAAGTATAATCGTCACATGGAGGAGTTACGTAAGCTGCACAAGGCTGCATTCGATTATGCTATTGCTGCCGGTCCTCACAAATGGTCCCGCGTACACTGTCCCCAAAGAAGGTACAGGGTGATGACCACAAATGTTGCAGAGTGCATAAACTCATGCCTAAAATTCGCACGGCAACTGCCATTGATGACGCTGGCAGAGTTCATTAGGAATATGCTACAAAAGTGGTTTCACGATCGTCATGCAGCTGCACGGTCCATGCGTCATCGATTGACCGACGCAACACATCTTGTGATCCTGAAACGGGTCGAGAAGTGCGGTTTTATGACCGTAAATCCAGTTGACTGGAACATATTCTCCATCAGACACAAAGGAAAACAGTGAACGGTTGACTTAGCCCGCAAGACTTGCACATGCAACAAATTCCAAATGGACTTTTTTCCATGTTCACATGCACTCGCAGCGGCAAGGTACTTGACAAGTTACAGTTAACACATTATATTACCCAAACGTGAATCTCACTATTTTCATTGTTGCAGGGAGCGAAACTTGGATTTCACATCTCTGTGTGTAGACTACTACAAAAGGGAGACACTTATTGATGCATACTCGGTCCCTATTATGCCTGTTGGCCATCCTTCTTCATGGGTTGTGCCATCTGACATCGCAGCGCGGGTGGTTTTAAATCCAAAGACAAAGAGACAATCAGGTCGGCCGATGGAGGGTCGACATGCCTCGTCTTCGGAGAGGACAACCACACAGTCGTGTAGAAGATGTGGACAACCTGGACATAATAGCAGGAGGTGTTCCAACCCGCCTATGGTTAATGAAGGTCCCAGTAGAATTGTCCCCGAGGAATATCGTCGCAAGTGCAGCATCTGTC
The DNA here is from genome assembly GCA_035582765.1 of Acer negundo. Classification (NCBI taxonomy): domain Eukaryota; kingdom Viridiplantae; phylum Streptophyta; class Magnoliopsida; order Sapindales; family Sapindaceae; genus Acer; species Acer negundo. The sequence goes on from CM069241.1 coordinate 36,682,136, forward strand.
ATTCAATTGGACACAACAAACAAACGTGCCCTTATAAAGAAGGCAATCAAACATAACAAGACAGTACAAGATGAAGACGAATTGCCACCAGAAGCACCTTGAGGAACATGTCTCCAAGTTGATGTCTTCAAACATCGTTCAGACTTTGGGAACCATGCTCGATACAGTTATGTTGTTTAAATCGGTAAAGGTTTAGTTGTTCATTTTCATTGTATTATTTAATTCGTGATGCAACGCACTAAATTGTTCACGCGCGGGTTGGAAAGTGAAAAAAATCAATTAATTAATGAAAATAATATATGAATCTGTTATGTACATCAATTACAACTCAGGGAACAACCCATATATAAATCATCTATACAACAGTGTTGTGGAGCGAGTTACAATAAACCTCCACAGCCATCTTCTCCCGGATGGTGCCCATGTCCTCTTCTTTCCAATTGAACTCCTTCTTGTTTGCCAACAAGTACTCTGCCAATCTCAAAGTATGGGCACCACAGTTACCGCTGCAAATCACCATATGAACAACCATTAGAATGGAGTTTAATTAAAACCAAGTGAGGTATAATAAAATGTTGAAACAGTCATACCCCTGATGCTGTTGGGGCACCCCACGGGATCCGTCCATGATGCTCATCCAGAAGACCTTCTTCGATAAACTGTATGTCACATCATCCTTCGTTCTGTTTGAGTGAAACTCGACCTGATGCAACATCGAGGGTATAAACCAACGTAGGCACGTAACCTGCTTATTCCTGTACTCCCATGGGACCTCCTGTCTGAACGGGTCTAACAGGTAGATCTTCCCTTGGGTGAGGTCGACGCTGGCCAGTACCCAATGGTTGCGTCCAAGGTTGCAAGGTATCATAACCTGTTAGTGTTTCAACACAGTGTTATGTGCCTGAAATCTAAACATAGTATTAAACACATTGAAACCTTGTAATTTAAACACTCACCCAATCAACCGCGTGCCATGACCGGTTTCCTGACGGGAGTAATCCTCGGACCGTCTTCAGGTCATCATCGTGCCACTTGTGTTTCAGCATAGACCACTCCTTAGGGGGTGCAGCCACCCCACTGCCGAACATCCGCTCCCACTTAATATCTAACCATGACTGTATATAGAAAATTAACCACAATGTTAGGTAATAGATCTAGTAAACACATCAATTAAAAAATGAAAATCGTACTGTACAAGAACTTACATAGAACTGGGAATCCAGTACGTTGACCCTCTGAGCGTAGACAGTGGGGTATGCTCGTTGACGCTTCCGTAAAATCAACAAGTACGCATCGACGTGCTGACAATGTAAACATTTTATATTGTTAGGATTCTACCATTACTGATAAAAACTTATACAAAAAGTTAAAGTAAGGAACGTACCGTATCCTCCAACTCCATGAAGTTGGTTTGGAACCGTTGGAACCAAGTGACACCAACTGGTATATGTATATCCACATCACGTCTGTATAATTGCTGAAGAAGTTAGATGACCAAGTAATATTAATTAAAAGATTGTGTAATGAACGATTATACGTACAATTCCCCCGTGGTGTTCCTCTTGTAGGCTTGGTACGCAGTAACGTGGTCAGGATCTAACAAATCATAGGGCTTGAATGCATGCACTGATGACGCTGGCCTGGTCCTTGGCTTCTTCGGCCTACATGGGTCAGTGTATGGGCTCATCAGCTGCCAACCTGGCCTGCGAACCCGCAGCTGACGCTGAATCTGGGGCGGACTACAGGCTCCAGAACTAGACTCCACCGGAGGTGTGTGCAGTGAGGAGGATCTATGCCTCTGTGGACTACTATGAAGAGGGCTGCGCTGTGAGGACGACCTGTGCCGCCGTGTATCTCTTTGAGGAGGGCTGTGATGTGATGAGGATATCTCCCGTCATGTATCTCTCCGAGAAGGGCTACGCTCTGAAGAGGATCTATCCCTCCGTGTATCGCTCTCTCTCCCTGTATCGCGCTGATGAGTGGGGGAGTTGCGCCTGGATCGCTTCAATGGTCGCACTGCGCTGGGATCTACTGGAGGTGGTGTACGCTGTGATGATGAACCATGTGCTAGGTCATGTGGAAGAACATGTGGCACAGATCCACCAGGTAGCTCCCGTACTAGTAGTCCTGTCTCTGTACCAGCACTGTCGTCGGGTATAACTGGAGGAGGCACCTGCTCTAATACTGATATCTCTGTACCACCGGGAACCTCTGTTCGTTCTGTCATAACATGCCCCGGGTGATCAGATACCGTGTCTGCAGTATGTGCCTCCGTAGTAGGTGTTTGCTCATATGTGATCTGTGGGTCTATCCCATGCTGATGTGTACCTGTCCTGCCTGTGGGACTAAAGTCTCTGTGATGGTCATTGGATGGTGGACCATCCATACGGGACTGCGATGTCTGACCTTGACACTGACCCTGACCCTGAAGCGCCCGGATCATATCCAACAACTCCTGATGCTGCTGATCTCGCTTCTCATCACTCTTTCGGATAGCCTCTATCACATCAACCGGTAGAGATTGGACAACATCCATCACTTCAGCGAATTTACCATCCCAGCCCTGAAACGATTTCAAGTTTTGTCAGCACTTAAACTGTTCACTCAATTGAAATTAAATAATGTGGTTCTAATATCTTTTACATACATGTGGATGCCCGCCAACGCCTCCTCGGGAATCACCTCCAGGTCGAGACTGTCTGGGCATAGTGAATCGTACCCGTCTATGCCTTTCAGGACTTTCATCGCGACCCTCCAAAACTGAATCACCCCTAGGTCGAGGCTGTCTGGGCAAAGTGAAACGTACCGGCTGATGCCTCACGGGACTCCGACTCCCACCCTATTGGTCTGAACCCTCTGTATTGTTGGCTCCGGAATATGCACCATCCTTATCACTAGGTCCGGAATAAGGACCCTCTCTGTCACTGGGTCCGGAATACGCACCCTCTGTATCACTAGGTCCGGAATACGCACCATCCATATCAATGGGTCCAGCACTCCTACGTCATTCATGCTCAGGGACGTGACTAGGTATATCGGAAACATCGGTATCATACAGACTGCCTCCCAAGTATATGCCTTCGTAGTAAGGTTAAGCCATCTCAACACTCGATGGCACCAATTCACGCCTCGCAAACATCTGAAATCGGAGTTAGATCATTGTAATTGTATACATACTAAAAACTATGAAAATTAACAACAACAATACTTACCCTTTCAGTGAAAATGTCATCTAGTTTTCTCCCCCACGGTCGCTGACTCAACTCCCATTTCAGAATACGTGGGGGTGGTAGCTCGGAGATTGCCCTACGGATCCCACATTTTTTATTCCCAAGCTCGGGGATAACCTCAAAAGCAAATATTTGTATAATATATAAGTACGATATAAAATAAAATAAAAAACTATAATTAAAATACAGATTCAAATTTTAAATTCTCACCAATAGTGCGTGTGGTAGTCCATATACGTTGTACGTCTCAGTCGTGTGTACGTCAGCACCCCTTTCTTGCTGTCGTTGTTCAAACCGCTCTCGTCGACCATCCAACGCATGCTTGAAACAATAAATTGACCGCCTATACACGTGTGCGCCCCACGGGAACGCATCAAAAGCGTCCAAGTCCTCCACTAGCCTCCACTGCCATATTGGAACTCTATCTCGCTCGTCTACCCCCATTAGTATCCAGTTGAGCATAAACAATAAGCATAGCTTTACCGCATCGTACTGCTCCACAAAAATACCAATCCGCAGCACTGCTCTCAACTCTTCAAACTCGATGTCTCTACCCTGGAAGTACCGCTCGTGTATGCCATTCTCTACCATATCATACCTTGCCGTGTCGGGAATGACTCCGAACTTCAACCCAGTGATTAGACAAAACTCAACCTTCGAGAACCGGACCGAATGCTTACCTAACAAAAATCTCATCTCATCTTCCGGCCCATCGTGATGCAACTCGCGTAAAAGCAGCCGATGGACAATCCCAGCCGAAAAATGAATCTCACGATGCATCTTTAGGAAATGACCAAAACACGACTCAGTATACCGACGTCGGTCTTCGATCCTCAGATGTTCAGGTACACTATTAAGTGCGTTGTCGATATCAACCAGGTCATGGAAATGGTCATGCTGTATATTTTTCCCTTGAACCATTCTCTTACTAGGGTTTTAAGCGACTGCTTTAGCTGATTCCTCATCTGCATTCACAGAAAAAAAACATATGAGTTCATGAAAAGGCTCGAACAAAAAGGCTCGGGAAGTGTATGAAAATGCTCGGGTAATGTATCAAAAGGCTCGAACACTTCAGTAAAAGGCTCGGGTAGTTTGTGAAAAGGCACGAACACTTCATTAAAAGGCTCGGGTAGTGTATCAAAAGGCTCGGGTAGTTTGTGAAAAGGCACGAACACTTCAGTAAAAGGCTCGGGTAGTGTATCAAAAGGCTCGGGTAGTTTGTGAAAAGGCACGAATACTTCATTAAAAGGCTCGGGTAACGTCTGAAAAGGCTCGAATAACAGTTCAAAAAGACTCGATTAAGTTCAAAAAGGCTCGAAATAAAAGGTTGAAAAAGGCACGATAATAGTCCAAAAAGGCACGATAATAGTACAAAAAGGCACGATAACAGTACAAAAAGGCTCGATAACAGTTACAAAAGGCACGATAACATTACAAAAAGGCTCGAAATCACTTCAAAAAGGCTCGATAACAGTTCAAAAAGGCACGATAACAGTCCAAAAAGGCACGATAACAGTCCAAAAAGGCACGATAACAGTACAAAAAGCCACGATAATAGTACAAAAAGGCACGATAACATTACAAAAAGGCTCGATAACAGTTACAAAAGGCACGATAACAGTACAAAAAGGCTCGAAATCACTTCAAAAAGGCTCGATAACAGTTAAAAAAGGCACGGTAACAGTACAAAAAGGCTCGAAATCACTTCAAAAAGGCTCGATAACAGTTAAAAAAGGCACGGTAACAGTACAAAAAGGCTCGAAATCACTTCAAAAAGGCTCGATAACAGTTAAAAAAGGCACGGTAACAGTACAAAAAGGCTCGAAATCACTTCAAAAAGGCTCGATAAAGATTCAAAAACACTTACTAACCTAGATCTTCATCATCTTAAACTAAAACACTAACCTAATCTCATCAAACAAACATAATGAACAACAAATCAAATCAAACCTAATCTACATCAAATACACAAAACTTATCTAGAACAAAAATGCGTGAGAAACAAAAACGTACCGGTCTCGTTTTTCTTCGCCCTTCAGTTCTATTCGACATCGGTACTGTAGCGCCGTCGCCGGTGGTTCTTCGTCAGGTTTTGGTCCTCTGTAGCACTGTTGCGCCGTCGGGGTTTCTCTCTCTGGTTTTTTCTTTCAACGTTTCAAAACCAGACAAACCGACAAAAAGGGTAATTTTGTCTGGTCACATAAAATGGTGCCTTTTAAACTTAGATTAGTAACTTGGTGCCTGTTCCCCAAAAAGCGCCCCAAATGGTGACATTTAAATTTCGGCCTCTTTTGTTCCTCGGAGGATTCATAAAAATACCGAAATTTTATTACGATAATTTCTTTTTTTTTTTTGAAATACTACAACAATTCGGGATCATGATGTAGGTGTGAGGGGTAAACCAATGGACCAACATCATATTATCTATAAAAAAACAACTTAATGTAATGGAATTAAATAAAATGACAAAAGAGGTATAGATTTAAGGTATAAATTTTATAAGTGCAAAAAAATTAAATATCTTAAGAACTTAAATAGGGTGAACCAAAATGGTAAAGAGCTTTAGTTATTTCAGATCAACACTACTTTGTAATTCATTTTAAGTTTTGTATTCATTGTCATCTCAATTTGTAACTCTAATTTGTAAATAATTTTTTTTTTTTTTTAACATAAAGTTCATTAAAAAAAAGGAGGGACATCCTCTATCCAAAATGACTCAACAGAACTACAAGTTGCATGCCTAGTAAATGCGCATTTACAACCATATTTGCCCATTCTATTACAAATGATATTTCTAAAACTGAAATTCTATCCATTAACGTCAGGATTTCTTCAATAAGGAAACCTATGTGAGGTTGAGGAGGACAGATTGTAAAAAAATTTTATTCTTTATTTTTGAAGAAGAAGAAGCCCATCCCGTTTGGTCATGTGAGATTTACAATAGATAGAGCAAAATAGGGTTCGGATGACAAAAGAAATCATGTAATGTTTGTTGGAAAAATGGTTGGAATACCTATATTAAGGCTTAAATTTGAGTGAGATTGAGTTCATTAAAATGATAGGTCAATGCGGATTCATGTTCTTCTCCATAACGACATCGAAATGGTATACTTATATATATGCTCAAAATGGTGCTCGGGTGGGTGAAATCAAATTATACTCAAAGTGCACCCGTTGAATTGAAAAAATAACAAGTTTCATATTGGTGGGAAACAAATGCTTTGTTAAGTATATGTATATATATATATACATACATATATATATATATATATATATATATATATATATATATTTATAAGACCACTTGCATGTAGGGGGATGCGAATCACAAACTGCGGGTTCAACGACTTGTGTGCGAGCACGTGTTCTGTGTGAATGTCACAACGGTTTGAACTGCGGGTGTGCACCTATGACTCAACCCAGTTTTTCTACATTTTTATTTAATGTAGGCGAATTAATGTTCAGATTTTCAGAATAAACTTTTGAATTTCAAAATTGTAACATTAGGGCAACCGACTAGCGACCAGTGATTGCCTTATATCTGGCTCTTCCTCTTCAATTTACACACACCAAAAATTAGGGCAACCGGAATTAGGAAAAATATTCTTCTCTCTCCAAACCTGATTATGTTCTTCTTGTTTTTCTTATTTTTTCGTGTGTGTTGTTTTCGGTGGTAAGTTCAAACCTCTTAATCAGTTTGACGGTGTAGAAGTGCTTATAACACTTTTTACTATGTAATTGTTGTATTCTGGAACACAAACGGTGACGGATGAATTTGTCTTAAGAACACCGTGTGATACATGGGCATCGATTTTTAGTTTTGATATTCTGTTTTCGTTCATATATGTAATCTAGAATAACAATATTGATAACAATTTTAACAATTTTAAGACAAAACCACTACAAGATAAACTGTCTTTATTGACAGTTTTTTCAAAATTTTTATATATCTTTAATATAATTTTTAAACTTTTACTTTCAATTTTCTTCACCAAACAAAATCCCGATATGGATTTATTTTACCATAAGATATCGGTTTTTGGGCAAACCGATATTGGATAAGTAAAATTTTAAATTTAATAAATTTACTTTTAAAAAATTCAAAATTTTTTTTTTTTTAAAATTGTATTTTTATTTTGCATTCTCTTGTTTCATACTAAGGGCTTGTTTGGTTGGGCTTTTGAAAAACCTCTATTCGTAACATCTTTACTTGTAGTAGATATAATTGAAATAGAGCTTTTGAAAAATAAATTATAGTTGTTTGATTGGTAATTAAAAAAGCACTTTTATAGCAGTAGACTGTTTGGTTATAAAATCTCAAAAAGTCTACTGAGATATTAAATTACTAAAAATGACATATTATTTATCCACTCTATAAAAAATTGAACTTGAAAGATTTTCTACATGTTAACTACATTTTCTATTGCACAATAATAATAAAATTCAAGACTTTCACCATATAAACTTAAAAGATTAAAAAAAATTACCAAAAAATATTAAATTTTCAACAAAGTTGAAGCATTGTCAAAGATTAAACAAAAGGAACATTATCAATATCTTATACAAAGGTAATAAGTTAAATGGAAAAAAATTCAAAATAAAATAAGTTATCATCGTATCATGAGAAAAGTCACAATACTATCACGTTCTTTATCCATTTCACGATTAAGATGTCGCTCCTCATAAACATCTCGAGTAGCATTCTCTTCTTCATCATCACTTGGTAGTTTATCCTCATCGTCATCATATGGCTTAAAATTTTGATCTATAGCAGCATTAACTCTTATAAAATTATGAAGAACCATTGAAGCAATCACAATTTTCACTTGTTTAGTAAATGGGAATCTGGGCATGTGATATAATATTTTCCATCTATTTTTCCAAACACCAAATGTCTCTTTCAATAGTGCATCTTAAAGAAGAATGTGCATGATTAAATATTTCTTTTTTTCCATTAGACTGCCTTCCACGTCGAAATTCCAGGAGATGATATAGCTCACATTTATTTCATGTTAGTTTAAAGTACAAAAGAAAACACAAGTCTCAAAAACTCAAGCTACTATATGATTAGCCCTAATAAAATAATCCTGAAAAGGAAATTCAAAGCTCAAAACTTTACGGGACAATAATCAAACAACTTGGTAATGAATATACAAAAACATGATAGTATTGCAAAACTTTTGACAAAAAATAAAGTAATCAAAAGCATTAAAAAGAAAAAAAAATTGAATCAAGCTCGTAGAACAAACATAAAGATAAACAAATAAACAATAAAAATGATAATGAAGAAAAATTATACTTACCGTTCTTCCAGTATGTGTAGAGCAAAGAAATAGCCTATTTGTAGAGTGCAAAGAATAAATAATATAAAAAGGTTCCATGATTTTATTTTAATAAGGGTATTCCTTGTCAATAATAATAAATTAGGGATATATATGTCATATACTTTTTTATTTTTATTTTTATAAAAGGTCTATTTCGAAAAGCTCCTAGGGAGGAGCTTTTGTCTAGTAGATATTTAAACTCTATTAGCCTCTATTGAATTTAAAATAGACAATTTCAAAAGGCCAATCAAACAATTCTAAAAAACTCAAGTAGAGGTTCATAGACCTTTTGAGCCAGTAGAAAACCCAACCAAACAAGCACTAAGAGACACGTTAATAATTCAACTACCTATATAAATTAGTAATATAAGTCTTACATTTGTTCATTAAATTGCAGGATGTATGTTGAGAAATATCTTCCTTGTAGTGAGAGTTGTATTCCAAATCATGCTTATTACAATTGATGTCATGAATCTCCTATAGGCCATGTTTGGTTAGATAGAATGGAATGGAATGGAAAGAAAACCATTCAATTCATTTGGTTTGTTAAAATGCAATGAAATAGTGATTCCATTGGAATGGGGATTCCACCATTTTGGTGGAATGAGCATTCCATCCAAAAACCAATGGAATGCCTATCCCATTCCAAACTAAAATTTATATTCCATAATACTCTCACATGCCCCAACTCCATTCCAAAAATACCCTCCTTTCCAAAAATAATATATTATTATTATATATTATATTAATGATATTAATGATATATTGTATTATTATTATATATATATTATTATATATTATATTATTATAACATATATATAGAATATATTTATATATATATTATATATATATTATATATTATTACATATATATAATATAATATATATAATATAATATATATATATTATATATATGTTATATATTATATATTATATTATTATTTATATTATATATTATATATTATATAAAATAGAATTGAAACCTGGTGTCTCGATTGTCAATCAATTTGTACTGCCTAATAAGAGGCTTGGATTGCTTCTGACTCAGAGGAGCCAGAGTATTCTGAGTCGGATGTAGAATTTGTATCTTAGAGTACAAATGTGGTATTCTCATCGACACCTCCTTGCTCCGAAAAGATAGATTCAATGTCAGCATCAGACGGGACTTCATCCTCTATGTGTTCTAACTGGTGAACCAGCTTAGCGGATTTTGCCTTCTTGTTTGGACATTGTTTGGCATAATGCCCCATTTTTCCATAGACAAAACATTTCTGGGATTTGTTGCGCGCTCGGGTAGCCTTCTTCTTAAAGAATTTAAACTTTTTGTTTTGTTTGTGCTTGAAGGATTGGAAATGCTTAGTCATTGACTATAAACCTCTCAACCACTTCCTCAGAGATGATAAGTTTCCAGTTCCTAGAACTAACACACTGTTTTCACAGCTCCCTGGTGCCTTTATCATTTCAAAGTTTGACCTTAAAGGAGCATTTTGGCAAATAGGAATCCATCCGGATGACAGATACAAAACCGCATTCTGTCTTCCCAATACCCAGTATAAATGGACTGTCTTATCATTCGGTTTAAAGACCGCTCCTTCATTGGAAGTGACTTGTTTTTGATAGGTCGTAAACCTATCCAAGGGCTGTCTGGGTCATCAGGCTTGCACGAATTGCGTAAAGGTTTGCAAGGGACAAGATATTTCTTCATACAGTTATGGCAGGTGCAATCAGCATCGCACATGTTAGGATTAGCATCCCAAATGAAATGACCATTGATCTTGTCAGTGTAAATTGCAGATCCATCAGCTTCAAAGCTATGGATCGGGATGTCTTCTTAGGTGGAGAGGAAAGATGAGGGTATTTACGGAAAAGTTCACCAGTAGATTTGAAGTATTGAGAAGTGTCTGGAGGCTTGAAGGAAGACGAGTATGGAGGAGATGTTGGAAAGAACAATGACCTCTGTTGAACCTCTATACTATCTTCAATTGAACGATAATAAGAAAAATCTTGTGTGTGAATAAACTCTCATGACTTTCTAAATACTTCCCCTTTCTTTTCAATATTTCTCTATGAGATAACAAACAGTCTGCAATAATCCAAGTATGCTCTGTGATTGCCTCTAGTTGAGGATCCTACACATCAGAAATGGGATTTTGATTATTTGGCTTAGGGAACCAGCTTAGCGGATTTTGCCTTCTTGTTTGGACATTGTTTGGCATAGTGTGCCCTTTTTCCACAGATAAAACATTTCTGGGATTTGTTGGGCGCCCAGGTAGCCTTCTTCTTAAAGAATTTGAACTTTTTGTTTTGTTTGCGCTTCAAGGAGTGGAAATGTTTTTTCTTCTTTGGTTTGTAGGTGCATTGTCTGCAACCCACCATCATCCAGATTCCCAAACAACTGCCCAGAGATAGGCTCAGTGAAATCATACCTCTTGAATGGATCACTAACTATGAGAAAGATTTCCAGAGAACTACTCCTGTTGTTGCTTCTGATACAAAGTATATCAAGGAAGAAGATGGCTCCATAAAGACAGTTTATGAGCCTATTTCAGACACAGGATCTTCCTCCGGCCTTTCCAGTTTGTAGAACTAACACACTGTTTTTACAGCTCCCTGGTGCCTCTATTTTTTCAAAGTTTAACCTCAAAGAAACATTTTGTCAAATAGGAATCCATCCAGATGACAGATACGAAACCGCATTCTGTCTTCCCAATGCCTAGTATCAATGGGCTGTCTTACCATTCGGTTTAAAGACAGCCCTTTCATTGTTTCAAAAGGTCATCACCAGAATTTTCCATCCTCTCTTACATTTGGCCTTACTCTACATTGATGATATCTTGATATTCTTTCCTGATAAGGATCCTAAATATCAAAAATGAGATTTTGATTTTTTAGCTTAAGGTCCTTGTTCATTTTTGACGAGTTGCTCTGTGAGTACGCTGTTTAGGCCGTGGGTAGGCTGCCATTATGGGGAAAATATTAAGACTATAAGGAGACGGTTTAAGGGTCTTTGTCGTTCAAATTCTTTAAGAAGAAGGCTACCCGAGCGCACAACAAATCCCAGAAATGTTGTCTGTGAAAAAAAAGGGGCATTATGCCAAACAATGTCCAAACAAGAAGGCAAAATCCGCTAAGCTGGTTCACCAATTAGAACACATAGCGGATGAAGTCTTGTCTGATGCTGACATTGAATCTATCTTTTCGGAGCAAGAAGGTGTCGATGAGAATACCACTTTTGTACTCCAAGATACAGATTCTGCATCCGACTCAGAATACTCTGGCTCGTCTGAGTCAGGGTCCGAGGACGAGGATGAGAGTGGTTGCTTGGAAGTAAACAATATCGGTTGGAAATGATCTGGAGCGGGTTGTTTATATATATATATATTATATTATATAATGAATATATATATATATATATATAATATGCATTATATGTATTATATATAATATATATATGTATATATATTATATTATTATTTATATTATATATTAACATATTAAATAATATATCTTATATAAATATATTATTATAGATATATATTATATAATAATATATATAATATATATTTATATTTATATTTATTATTATATGTATTCTATGTATTATATAATATATGTATTATATATTATATTATTATATATAGATTATATATTAATATATTAAATAATATATATATATTATATAAATATATTATTATATATATTGTATAATATATATATATATATTGTATAATATAATATATATATTATAAATTATATATATTATATATATAATATTATATAATATATATATATTATTATATGTATTATATATAGTATATATGTATGTTATATTATATATTATGAATCTTTTATAATTAGGGGTATTTTGGTCAAAATACAGTTAACTCCATTCCATTCCGTTGTTAACCAAACAAAATAATACTGATTTAGAGACTAATTCTAAAGTTCAAACTAAACAAAAAAACTCAGTTTTCCTTTCCTTTCCTTTCCATTCCCATTCCCATTCTCATTACCATTCAAATTACCATTCCAACATGTAACCAAACGTAACCATAGAGTATAGACCAATAACTTGACTATATATGTTTAAAAAAAAAAATATAATTTTATTAAAAGTTTCAATAAATATTTTTTAATATATGTCTGTCATAGAAATTAGAATTTTGATTAGTTGAATAAATTTAAATTTATCTAACAACTATTTTATTTATTTATTTATAACAACTCATATTGGTTATATATAAATATTGTTCAATTATTGACAAATCAAAACTTGTAGTCAAGTGATAAAGGCTTAGAACTTTTGACTTGAGGTTTATCAGAAGCGGTGGGCCGGCAGCAGAGGTGGCCGGACAACGGAGGTGGACGGTGGCAGTTGTCGGAACGGAGGCGAGAGGCGACGATGGTGTATAAATATAAATTTTTTTATTAATAAATTCTTGATAATAGCATCCTTGAAAGTTAGAAAAGTTGTCAATGAAGGTTTTCTTGACTATCAAGAAATATATTATTTTCTTGTAGTGAGCACTTTCTTAATATTTTTGTGATTACGGTTTATAAAGACGAACAGTCCTAAAACAAAATTTATTTTCTAAGGGCAACTCCAACCCTGTTGCATCCCCTGTGCCAACACCCTTTTCCAACAAAACCCCCCTCCAACCCAGCTGCATCCCCTTTGCCATGTTTGCCGGGATGAACAGTGTCACACACAATATATTGCATGACACTGTTCATCTTGCAGAAAACTACTGCCCAACTTTTTTTTCAACCTTATTTTTTTTTTATAAAATTACAGTTTGACCATATTTATTAAAATCTATTCTGATTATATCCTTTATCTAAATGTTTTGTTTAATCACAGTTGTACCATAATCAATTAAATTTATTCCATATTATTTAATGATTTTATTTATTTAATTATTATTGATGTTAACATTTATAATAAACTAAATTGAAGTGTATAATTTAAAAAATTTAATGCAAGTTTTTAAAAATAAATCTCTTAATTCAAAATAGCAGAAATTAAAGCAAAATACATTAATTAATAAAAACATTAAAAACGAAATACAAACTTCATAGTTATAAAATAAATTACCACTAATTAGATGACACTAAAATTAAGGAAAAATATAACATAAATTACAACAACGATTTAGTAGTCTGGAAGACCATTTCCAGATCCTCCGAGATTATTGAAAAAATCACCAAAAGACCCAGATGTATTTTGGGATCCCTGGCCTCATTGCTGAGCTGGTTTTGCCATAATTCTTAATTGTTCTTGATTCATAAACTCGTGCCTGTTTGTATCAGTTATGGTATTCAAGTCCATCGTTACAATTTTGGTTTCCTGCAGCTCCAATTTTCTCTCCATAATATCATTAGTTCTTTATCTCTCCTGACTGTTTTTTTTATTTTTTTATTTTTTTATTTTTTATTTTTTTATTTTTTATTTTTTTTATTTTTATTTTTTTTATAAACTTCCATGAGTTGGTGTTGTCTTTGTTTCAAAGTGTCAACAATTTTTGAAATGTCTTCCTAAGCCCTCCTTTTTAATTTTGCTTTCTTCAACCCAACAGGTCGTTAAGATGAACTACCCCTAATGTCATAACTACTTATATTAAGAGAAAATGAAGATAGTCCAACATATGCCGTTGTGGGAGACTTTGGAGTTAGTGATTCTTCTTGTGATGATACAAAATGACCACTTTGCCTTCGAAAGGCTGATGTTACAGTATCGTTATTTGTAAATTTTTGCATATCTTTGAGGATGGGGTACACATGGTCAAACTTGAATCCTTTTTTATATTTGTTATTTTGTGTTAATAAGATTTTGGCCTGGCTGATTTGCAAAATGATACAAATATATATTGTTAAAATTCAATATTAAATATAATTTTTCTACAACTTTAATTTTAACAAATACTCACAATATCAGCTTCTGATGCACCACTAGGATTAAGACTTTCGATCTATCGTAGGCATCCCAGCAATTTCCCAACTGTGAATAGAATAGTTTGCATTTGACAGTGCAAACTTCTCTTGCCACGAAGTTCAGTGATATTATCTGGTTTGGTGTTGTTGTAATCAGTCTCAACTCGAGACCATAACATATACTTCGATTGGTAGATACCTATGATTGGGTTTTGCAAAACATCAAGATATACGTGACAAAGGTGTGTGTCTTCTGCATGTGTATATGAAGAACTTCGGCTTGAAGACATTTTTCTTAGAAAAAGTTATTTGAAAGGAAAAGTGATTTGAAGAGATAAGTGATTCGAAGGGATAAGAGATTTGAAGGGATAGATTTAATTTAGTGTGGGTTGATATTTATAGAAACTAGGAGTTACTATTTTCAGATTTAATCCTACTTTTAGATGGTGAGGAAATCCATCCATTGGTTGGCATTTGAAATCAAATTTCTTATCTTCAGATTTTGGGAAAGGTGAAGATAAGAATTCTGGAGAAGTCTAGATATTATTTTCGAGATTTAATCCTACGGTTCAGATGGTGATATTGTCCATCCAATGGCTGACATTTAATAGCTTAGATATCTTATCTTGATATTTTGGGAAAAGTGAAGATCAGATTTCTAGAAAAGTTGAGATATTATTACAGAGGGGTGTCCTACGGTTCAGATGCTTTGGAAACCCATCCAATAGTTTGAAAGTGAGTGGGTAGGCCCCACAATGCGTACTAGATGTCTAGGTTCAACGAATATGGTTCACGTGTTAGATTTTTTGAATTAAAGTGTATATACTTTTTCCACGTGGGCTTGCAGCTATTGTCGGCCATATTCTGAACTGTAAGCAAATTGAAAATTATATTATGGATATTATGATTTACTGCTCATATTGTTTGATCGAATTGGGGATTCGTATGAGATGGAGCTACTCGATCAAGTTAAGTGTTGGAATATGCAATTGAGCATGTGAATTAGACGATCCATTAGTCAATTTTGAGTAATTAACTATTGTTAATCTTAATTTTAAACTTGTTTATTTCTGTCATTGCTCATGTTCTTTGATCGAATTGGGGATTCTTTCAAATGGAGCTACTCGATCGAGTTAAGTGTTGGAATATGCAATTGAGCATAGGAATTAGACGATTCATTAGTCAATTTTGTGTAATTACCTCTTTTTAATCTTAATTTTGAACTTGTTTATATCTGTCACTACTCTTGTTCTTCGATCAAATTGGGGATTATTTCAGCCTTGTTTTGGTAAATATGCGACCCAGGTCAAAACTTGCCAATCGCTCCATATCGAAAAGATAAGATATTATAATCGAGATGTGACCTATGGTTCAGATGGTGATGTAATCCATCCAATGGTTGACAATTAGCCATGCTCAAATTTCTTATCAAGAATAGTTTATTTCACAATGATAAATAGCTTACACCAAAGTCTGCTAAAACTCATTCAATTCAACCACAAGCAAAAATGAATTTCAATATCGGAGGTTTATCTAATTTCTCATCTTCATCTTCCGACGATGAGGAAGCGCAACTTATGCAGATCTTGAAGCGATAATTGCCCAATATGGTAACATCCAACAGGCCATTGCTTAGTATCTCAATTAATAAAACAACCCAGTGACCCATGGAGGCTCAATTCCTGGTCACATAGTGATCAATCAAGATTGGGAAACTGCTGATCGTTGTTTGTTTGATGACTATTTTGCTGAGAACCCACGGTATAACAATCAAATGTTCCGTCGACGCTTTCGAATGGGTAGAATTTTATTCCTTCGTATTGTTGAAAAAGTGGAAGCTCGTGACAACAACTTTGTGCAACGAAGAGATAGTGTTGGTAGACTGGGTTTTTCCGCTCTTTAAAAAATAACAGCAGTATTTCGGATGTTGGCATATGGTCTACCAGAGGATGCTACTAACGAGTATATTAAAATAGAAGAGTCTACAACAATTTAAAGTTTGAAGAGATTTTGTCGTATTGTTGTGGAGGAATTTGCATATGAGTATCCAAGATCATTTAACGCTACTGACGTTGCCAGACTACTCCGTATTGGTAAAGATCGTGGTTTTCTAGGAATCCTGGGTAGTCTAGATTGTATGCACTAGAAGTGGAAAAATTGTCCAACGGCTTGGACATGACAATATGCAGGTCGTAGTGGATCCCCAACTATTTTCTAGAGGCTATAGCTAGTTATGATATGTGGATATGGCATGCCTATTTTGGTTTGTCGGGTACGAACAATGATATTAATGTGTTGGAGGCATCCCAACTTTTTGCCATCCTTACTCAAGGTATTACTTCTCTAGCTCATTATGTTATTCAAGGAAAAAAATAATATAATATGAGTTATTATTTAGTTGATGGTATATACCCACAATGGTCTACGATTGTACAAACTATTCACGATCCATGTGGTCAGAATTTTTTATTTTATTTACAATGAAACAAAAAGGATGTAGAAAAGACGTAGAACGTGAACTTGGAGTTCTCCAATCAAGGTTTGTAATTATGGCAGGACCGTCGTGTTTTTGGCATAAACATGTTTTACATGATATAATGACTACATGCATTATTATGCACAACATGATAATCGAGGATAAGCGTGATGTTGATACAGCAATTGAGGATCATATGGAAGCACCAACTACAGAAGTTGAGATGGTGGTAGATGAAAATACTCGATTTCAAGAATTCCTAGCTCAACATAAAGAAATCAGGGATAGAGAGGCTCATATTGCACTCTGAAATGCCTTAATATATCATTCGTGGGATGAATATACTAATTCAGATAATTAGATGATGATTAATATGTACTTTTATTTTTATGCTTTTTATTTTTTTTATTCTATGAAATGTAATGTTTAAGTTATTTTAATAATAAATGCAATATTTTACCTAATTAAATTTAATTTCTTTTAATGTATTAATTTCATAATTTCTTATCTTATTGCAATATTATCTTAATTATGAGGTGAAATGTTAATTGTGGAGAAATAAGAAAAAAAAAAAGGGAAAAAAAGGAAATATTCAAGGGAATATTTTTTTTAATGTAAAATTTGGTGCAGTTGGTTGTAGGTGGAATAGTGAAATAGTGTGAAAGTTGCACTATTTTTATGCAAAATATGCACCAAAAACACTATTCGGGTTGGAGATGACCTAAGCGTTCTTAATGACGAACAAAAAAAAAGAAAAGAATTTGGTAACACGTGTTGGTGTATATATGGACAGATTATACAATTTTATATATTGTATTTAAAGTTGATATATCACTGTTTGTTTGTATATATATTTCATGTATATATGTTATTTAAGTGTTTGATATATTATTTCATATCGAAATTTTAAGGTTTGTGTTTGGTTTTCAGTGTGATAATGACTACTGAAACAAACCCTACTAGAAACTCTGCTATGAACCAGATTATGGCTCAAGAGACTACTCCAGTGGTCAACCTGAGTGTGGGTTAGATGGCCAACCCAGTGGTGAACCTTTTTAGGGCTCAAGTGAGCGGTGAATCCGTTTGTGGCTTTAGTTTCAGTTCCTATGAACTATATGGCCAGAGAAATTCAATGGTTTGAATTTCAAGAGGTGGCCGAAAAGATGTTGTTCTACCTGACATTGAATCTACCTGATGGGATGGTATTGAGTGACTTATGAATGTTTTTCAGTCCACCATCTTATAATCCAAGAACCAAGCCACAACAAATTTCTTGGACTCGGCATCCCTAGTCTTATATTTCCGGTCTAGTGACTCCCATAACTCCATGGCTATTTTTTTTTTCCTAGAGTATACAATATATAGCGAACCCGACAACTCATTCATAGTGTAGTTGTGGCACAAGAAGTCAGAATGCTTCCTGGCATCAATGGCATTCCAAACTTGCACTTCCAGCTCGTCACCACTGTTGGCATCAATGGCATTCAATGTGGTCAGGTAGAACAACATCTTTTGCTACCAACTCTTGAAATTCAGACCATTGAATTTCTTTGGTTTCTCCATATCATAGGAACTGAAACCAGAGCCATAAACGGATTCACCGTCGAAGTATTCACTTGAACCACAAAAGGGTTCACCACTGGGTTGGCCATATGACCCACAGTCAGGTTGACCACTGAAGTAGTCTCTTGAGCCACACTTTAGTTCACAGCAGATTTTCTAGAAGGGTTCATTTCGGTAGTCATTATTATATTGAAAACGAAACACAAACGTTAGAATCTCAATATGAAATATATATCAAACACAGATATATATATATATATATATATATAATATGTATATATATATATATATATATATAACACTTAAAATATATATAACACAGATATATCAACTTTAAATAATAGAGTGATAATAGAGAGAGAGAGAGAGAGAGAGAGAGAGAGAGAGAGAGAGAGAGAGAGAGAGAGAGAGAGAGTCTCTCATGATGGATGGATCATTCATTTTAATTTCGGTAAGGACCATGATGAAAATACATTGATTTTAATGACGTTTGATCTGAAATTTTTTTTTTATGGATCATTGAAATCTACATATGAACAAAATTTGAGAATTTTTCGAATACTATAACTATTTTTCTTGAATTTTCCTATATTTCGTTTATTTTTCCGATTCCTTCCTATTGAGCAAAATCAGGATAAATAGTTCTTGTTCTAAAAAAATTCTCAAATTTTGTTCATATGTAGATTTCATTGAACTCATCATCCACAAAAAATATATTTATATATGAGTCTCTCATGAGACTTCCCTTATTTTAATTTCGGTAAGGACCTTGATGAAAATACCTCGATTTAATGAATTTTAATTTGAATATTTTTGTGGATGATGAGTTCAATGAAATTTACTTGTAAATCGTTTGAAATTTTTTCAAGCACTACAACTGTATATATATATAGTTCAATTTTCCTTTTTTGTATTTTTTTATTTTTATTTTTATTTTTTATTTTTTATTTTTTTTACCCGTTTTCCGATGCTTCATATTTAACAAAATATGAACACACTAGTTATAGTGCTTGAAAAACTTTCAAATTTGTTTTACAGGTAGGTTTCATTTAATTTATCATCGACAAAAAAATAAAGATCAAAATTCATTCAAATCAATGTATTTCATTATGTATATATCGTATAATCTATCCAGATATACACCAACATGTTTTATTAGATTTGTTTTTTGTTCGTCGTTAAGAATGCTTCGAAAATAAATTCTTTTTTTAAGATTGTTCGTCTTTATAAATCATAATCACAGAAATATGAAGAAAGGGTTGTCTTAAGATTGTTATCAATATCGTTATTTTGGATTATATATATGAATGTAAACTGAATTTTAAAACTAGAATTGAGTTCCATGTATCACATAGTATCCTTAAGATAAATTCACCCAAGGTACGGATATTGACACCCATAAATATGATGAGCGCACTCATATTTATAAGTACACTTAGGGATGGGCACAAAAATCAAAATCGAATTGAACCGAACTGAAAAAGGGTGTTTGATTCGGTTCATAGCTTCTATTTGGTTCAAACCAATTTGAAATTTGAAAACCGAATTGAATTCGGTTCGGTTTTGGTTTTGAACATACAAAACCGAACCGAACCGAATAAACCGAATTGTCTTAACAAATTATTTTCTAAGGTTCAATTTTATTATGGACTATTAGTTGATGATGCTTTATTTTAGACTACATTATATACTACATTTTTTGACTTCTATTTTATAGAAGTTATGAAGATTTTATATTTTGATTGAGTACGTAGACCGAATATGATTAAAATTTTAGATTTGGATTGAAAATTGGGTTGAATTTTGTTTAAATTATTTTTTACATATTATGTTTTCTTAAAAATGTTTAAGCTTAAATGCCAAAAAAACAACTTAAAGGTCCAAAAAATTAAAAAACATATAAAAAAACCTTCAAAGCCCAATAGGCTCAAAACCGAATTGAACCAAACTGAGATAAAAGTATTCGGTTCAATTCGGTTTTCAAGTTCAAAATGGTTCAAACCGATTCATATTTTAAAAAACCAAATATATGTCGGTTTAATATGGTTTTGACCAAAACTGAACCGAACCGATCCATGCCCACCCCTAAGTACACTAATGTCTAATAAAATTAAAACATTACTATAAACGTCCATCTTAATGTCAATAGTACCCTTATTAAAATGAATGTTTTCATTTTAATATAATTTCTTTATAAACCCTCATAAGTTATTAACACACCCAATTTTACAAATGATATTTTTTTCATAAGAAACAAGACCAGTCTCACAAGTCACAACCCTATTTTAGAATCTACAATTACGTAGAAAAATAAAAAATCACAAAGAGTATAAATTATATAAACTCTAATTTTGGTGAAAGTCTAGGGCATGTCTGATCTCCTTAATTGCCAACACATAGCATCAGTTGGCCTCAAATATATATTTAAAATTTTTTGCTTATTATTTACTTTCCCAACCGTATCTCTCAAACTCTACTCTATTTTCTCTTTCATTTATCTACTTATATTTATTCCAAAAAGGTTAACAATGGTAGATGAAAAGTCAAAAACAAGTATGAAAAGATGTTGAAAGAAATTCAAATCGTGGAACTCAAGTTTTGTATGATGAAAGCATAGGTCCTTGATTCACTAACCTGGGTTCCGATGGATGCTCTTACGTAAAGATCAACAACCATAATGAATAATGCATTAGAACAGTTATTTGATTTCATTTTGCTAATGTTATATTTTAACTCACAAGTATTGGTTGGATGACAAATACATGCAGAGCAATAGCATTAAGGGGTGCTTGCTAAAAGGGGCTCGATCATGGGAGGGGACGTTTTTGTTTGAGGGATTGTTAGTTTTGTGTTGGCAGATGACTTGCTGCTTTTTTTCTTTTTTTCTTTTGGCTGCGTTTATCTAATGTTTTCTGGTGGCTTTGTCACCATGTTTCATTTCTCTGTTCCTTTTAATATATTTTAGCTGTTAAAAAAAAAAAAAAAAGCATTAAGGTTGAATTATGGTGTGGTTTTTTATTTTATTTTTAATAAAGTAATATCGTTGAAGATATGAGTGTAATTATTGGGTGTAAATACTATTTTGTTTATTTTTAATTAAACTAATTTGTCCTTATTGGTAAATTCCTATTGAGATATTTTTGTAATTAAATTTTTTATTAAAATATGGGTGTGCTTATCATATTTATGGGTGTCAATATCGGTTCCCATTCACTCATCACTGTATGTGTTTGTCATTTGTCTCTCATGATGCAACACGGGAATCATGATGTGGAACTAAAAGGTGGGTGCGGCGGTGGACGAAGTAGAAGCGAGAATGTCACGAAACAGTGCTTTATCCCTAGATGTCCAGTCAACTGCTGCGCCTCAACGCATTTCAGAGAGAACCGGCTAGCTCTGGGTTCGAGGAAATCTTCGGTTTTTTCCTCTTTCTCTATCCCTATCCCATAGGTTCTGTGATCGCACTCGAAATTGGATCTATTTCTTTGACACGGTCAACTGGCATTGTTTCAACTAACCGGCCTTTATGAGTGACAGAAAGACCTTAGAGGGCTAATTATTGATTTACCATAATAATAAATAGAGTCAATGGTGACTTCGTTGTGGGAAGAGCCGCTTCTTTCTTGCTTGATAGGGGGGGGGGGGGGCTTCCATTCACCAACGCAGACTAAAAGCTACGGACCCAGCTTCTCTCTCGATAGTTTATGGATCGCCCAGGCTCTTTTGCACAGCCGTCCACTCGGACCTCACCTGATTGGGTTTATTTGCCCCCGTATTCTGGGCCTGTCATATCTCTCTCCTCACCAACTACCTTCGATCGTGTCTTCGGGGCACAATTGAATGTAGATATCATGAACGCGAGGTGCAAGATACCAGGCCGAGAAACCCGGGCTACCACCCCCTATGCCCCAATTGCTAGCGCATCCAGGCCCCCGGCGCCCAGCTCAGCTGGAGAGGCCTAGCCAGATCTGAGAAGTGCTAATTCGGTTCAGATAGACTTCATTCAAGAAGGCCGCCGCCCCTGGAATCAATAAGAAAATAAGTGCTAAGTTTTAGATCAGTGAATAAACCGAAACGACGTTTTGGCCCCTTGGACTGTATCGGGTCATGGGCATTAATGAATAGATGATCGTAAATTTGAAGAAGCTATTTTCGTTCGATCGACGGAATCAATCGTACTTTCACTACTGTGTTTGTAGTAGTAAGTGTTATAAGCACTTCTACACCCACGAACGGAACCCTGTAGAGGCCAGGGGGGCCATGGACCCCCTTGGCCCACAGAAAAAAAAAAAATAGTGAAAAAAAAATATTTTTTTAAAAGTGTAAATTTACAATCTAATATCATTAATTTCAAATTTTTATAATTTGGCCCACAACGTTACACTCCAATTCCGGCCCTGTCTACACCGTCATACTTATGAGAATGATTGATAACAATTATTCTTTAATACCTGAATAACAATATTGATAACAATGTTCTTTATTGCTCCTAAGCCTCATTTGAGAAAAGACCTGTTGGAATGTGCCATACTTATGAGAATAATTGTTAAGAGCTATCGGAAAAAAAATTCATAAAATATGGAACCTTATTAATCTCTGAAATTTGTTATGTATAATATATAATAATATAATATATTATATGTATAATATATTAATAATATATAATACATATATATTATATATAAATATAATATATAATACATATATATTATATATAATACATATAATAATATATATAATATAATATAATATAATATAATATACATAAATATATAATATACATAATTTATAATATATATTATATTATACAATATATATAATTATATATTTATATTATATAAATATATTATTATATATTTATATTATATAAATATATTATTATATATATTGTATAATATAATATATATTATAAATTATATATATTATATATTTATATATATTATATTATATTATATTATATTATATTATATTATATTATATATATTATTATATGTATTATATATAATATATATGTATTATATATTATATTTATATATAATATATATGTATTATATATTATATATAATACATAATATATATGTATTATGTATTATATATTATATATTATTATATTAAATAATATATAATTATATATATAATATACTTTTAAATTTTATTATTATTATCCATAATATATCATGTTATTATGAATGTTTTATAATTAGGGGTATTTTTGTCAAAATACAGTTAACTCTATTCTATTTCGTTGTTAACCAAACAAAATAATACTGATTCAAAGACTAATTTTAAAGTTCTAACCAAACAAAAAACTTAGTTTTCCTTTCCTTTCCTTTCCATTCTCATTCTCATTCTCATTACTATTCCGATTACTATTCCACCATGTAATCAAACGTGACCGTAGAGTATTGATCAATAACTCGACTATATATGTTTTAAAAAAAATATAATTTTATTAAAAGGTTCAATAAATATTTTTTAATTTATATCTATCGTAGAAATTATAATTTTGATTAGTTGAATAAATTTAAGTTTATCTAACAAGGTTTTTATTTTTATTTTTTTTATTATTATTTTTATTATTTATTTTTTATTTTTTTCTTTATAACATCTCATATAGGTTATATATAAATATTGTTCAATTGTTAACAAATCAAATCTTGTAGTCAAGTGGTAAAGACTTAAAACTTTTGACTTGGGTTTTAAGTTCATTTCCTAATAATGACAATCATTATTATTAGAAGTGGGCAACTACGGCGGGGGTTGTCTAGTGACGGTGAGGGTCCGACATACGGCGGGTGTGGTCTGGCAGCGGCGGGGGAAGTGATGTATAAATATAAAAAATGTTATTTAATTAAATATTATAATTAAATATTAAATAATAACAATTTTTATTAAAATTATTATAAACATATCTTGACAGTTAAAAATTGTCATTAAAAAAAAAAATGTCAAGACTTTTCTTGACATTAGCATTGTTGATAATTGTTTATACTGTCAAGAAAACTTTTCTTGATAGTTTTTAACTGTCAACAATGTTAGTATTGAAACAAATAAATGTGTGCCTAATATTAATCTAGGAGGGGGGAATAGATTTTATCCGATTTTACCCAATTTTTGTTAAAGGTCAAATTGACGACAATACCCCTAGCTAGTCACAATAAAATATCAAGTGTATAAAGTGCGCAATTGTAAAGAACACAAGATATTTACGTGGAAACCCTCACGAGAAAAACCATGGGCTATTATGTGAGCCACACACGAACCTCGAATCCACTAAATGTGATAAAGATTACAACCTAATCCCGGAAGTAATCACACACCTACCTAATCCCGGTATAAGTGGACCTAGTCCAATTGCTTACGATCTAAGCAAACTACTCCCGAAAGCTACACACAAGACTTATTTCTCAATGAAGAGATAAAATGGCCTAAGTGAGTATATGATGATATTCAATGAACAAACAAGGTTAGGAAACCTTAGATGCTTATTTAGGATGATGAATATGCAATAAAAGCAATCTTAAATATCAATAGCTAAATGACATGTCAAATAGCTTAGCAATCAAGATTAAACACAACCTAGAAAG
The DNA here is from genome assembly GCA_035582765.1 of Acer negundo. Classification (NCBI taxonomy): domain Eukaryota; kingdom Viridiplantae; phylum Streptophyta; class Magnoliopsida; order Sapindales; family Sapindaceae; genus Acer; species Acer negundo. Next base: position 36,707,246 of record CM069241.1, read on the forward strand.
CTATCACAATACAACAATTAATCATTTCATCACAAACAATCTCTATCTTGTATTTAGCATGTGTTCTAAAAACATACAAGTGAATAAAGAGAAGACATGTTAAGAAAGACACTAAAATTAGATGAAGTTAGTGAGATTCTTACCAAGCAAGATGTGATGATGCAAAACCATGCATAGATGCACTCTATGTGAGCATAGATGATGCAATATGAAGTTTGTTACAAAAAGGAAAAGCTTTGAGTGATTAAAGGTGAGTTCTTGAGGATTTTTGGCTCTTAAAAAGTGTTCAAAGAGAAAAATATGCTTTTGGAACTCTTGGGACCGACCTAAAATTAAAGTGGGATATTTATAGGCTCTCAATAAAACTGCAGCGTTTTGGACTTTCACGCAAGGCAGACTGCCGCGGTCACCGACTGTCGCAGTTGAGTCAACCGCAACACTTCAACTGCGACATAGAGAATGTATCTCTGTCGTCTGTGTGCCGCGGTTGATCCAACCATGGCACTCCAATCGCGGCAGAGAGGGACATCTCTGTCGCTAGCATGCCGCGGTTATTTAACCGCGGCACTGCAGCCGTGACAGAGAAGGTCAATGCCTTCTCATGCAGCTTCTCACACAAGATCATGCCATGGGTGCAAGTGTGTGAGTGACGTGAATGCATCCTAATGCCTAACATGTTATGGTATATAACTAGCAAGATGCAAACAATTAAACATGCAAGAAGAGAGATTAATGAACATTAATGCACACAATATAAACACATACAACATATAACAAAAGACATATGCATGGGTTGTGAGTGTGTGCAATTATCTCTTCAAAATATGTAAGCACTTAGAAATTTACCTTTGAAGTGCTTGATCTCTTGAGGTCTTAAAAGGGACTTTGAGCTTGAATCTCAATCACCTAAACTACCTTTACATTCAAATCCCAATATGTGGTTTGTCCACGAAGTAAGCCAATCAAAATATGGGAATCCTTACAATCTTCCCCTTTGGCTATTTCATGACAAAACCACCACTCACATTGATTCCTCACAACAAAATAGAAACTACGGGACAACAAGATATTCTACATTATAAAGAGATAAGAAAGTAAAAAAAAAATCAAGTCTTCAATCTCTTGTAGAATTATCAATCCTTTAAAACAAAGTTTCTACACATTATAGTTCAATGAAAATGTGAGATTAATCAAGTGAGAAAATAAACATGCATTTGTATTCTAAGGAATTATAGCAAAACATCATGCAATGAATGTGAATGCAATGCTCCCCCTCAAAGGGTTACTCCCCCTTAATGAATATTCTCCCCAACATGTTACCCCTTACCACATCTTACTCCCCCTTTTTGTCATGAGATTGGCAAAGGAGTATTCCTCTAACGGGTCATTTGTAGCAAAGAAAGACAAAAGTATACATGTCAATTGCATAATCATATAAATCACTTTATGCAACTCAATCAAATGGAGACATACAAGGATATTTATTTTCATGAAAATGTGTGATTAAAATGCTTTGCATTCAAGACATATTGTATTCAAGATCAAAAGTCAATGGAATTTGGCGAAGCAAAAATGACAAAGGTTTCCTATAAGAATTCAAATCAATTTCACCATTTAACATGAATAAAAGCAAGGATATAGAGAATTTATTGATTTCAATTTTAGAGAGTTATATCCAACTTTATGAGCGAAACATGTCATGAGCAACTTTACGCCCTATTTGATTTTTCTGGATAAGATATCCGTATGATAGTAGACATGTTCAATAAATAAACAAAGAGAGACATTTTGATTTTCATTTGAGTCTCATTTGCTTTTTCACACATTGTTTTGCATTTTAAGAATTTCAATCATCAATTCATGCTTTTCACATTTTTCAACAATCATCATGTCATGGAGATCATTATAGGTCATTCAATAAGTACTTCCTAATTAAATCTCCAAGTCCAAAAAATCATGTTTGAACATAAATAAGACATGGATTGCATTCAAAACATGGTTCACACTTATAGATAAAAACATATATACATATGTGCAACCAAGATACTCAAGTAATTAAAAAGGAGTATAAAAATTTTCAAATATTGCATGCAACAAGTATGCAATTGCTCTCTTTGCTTGAGTTCCTCACATGGGGTCAAACACCAAAACACATCACTCCACAAGACATATCCTAATAGATCTACTTAGTGTTTTAAATCGAGTAGCATCTAAGGGTTTAGTAAATAAGTCCGCTAGTTGATCATTTGTGCCTACATGTTCAAGTACTATGCATTTATTTTCAATAAGCTCTCTAATGAAATAATGATGGATGTCAATATGCTTAGTTCTAGAGTGTTGTACCGGATTCTTGGAAATATTAATAGCACTTATATTATCACAAAAGAGAATGAGTGTACCTTGGTTGAATCCGTAGTCGACTAGCATTTGCTTCATCCATAGGAGTTGTGTGCATCCACTCCCCGCCGCTATATACTCGGCCTTGGCCTTGGACAAGAAAATCGAGTTTTGCTTTTTGTAAAACCAAGACACCAAGTTGTTGCCTAGAAAGAAGCAACCGTTTGATGTGCTCTTCTTATCATCGTAATTATTTGCCCAATCCGCATCACTAATGCCAACCAAACTAGCATTAGTGTCAAAAGAGTACCAAATCCCATAGTTGGATGTCCCATTCACAAAGCGAATCAATCTGCATCACTAAAGCCAACCAAACTAGCATTAGTGTCAAAAGAGTACCAAATCCCATAGTTGGATGTCCCATTCACAAAGCGAATGATTCTCTTAACAGAAGAGAGATGGGACTCCTTAGGATCCGCTTGGTACCTAGCACACACACCCACACTAAATGATATATCGGGCCTATTTGCAGTTAAGTGAAGCAAGCTTCCAATCATGCTACGATATAGAGTTTGTTCCACACTTTTTCTGCTAGCATCCTTGCTTAGCTTCAAAGTGGTACTCATGGGTGTATCACAATGTTTGGCATTTTCTAGCCCAAACTTCTTCACTAGATTTTTGGCATATTTGGCTTGGGTAATAAAAATCCCATCATTTAATTGCCAAATTTGAAAACCTAGGAAGTAACTTAGCTCCCCAACAAGATTCATCTCAAATTCATGAGACATAACTTCAACGAATTGTTGGACCTTGGTGTTGTTGGTGGAGCCAAATACAATGTCATCAACATAGATTTGAGCCATAAATAACTCATCTTTGTTTCTCTTGATGAACAAGGTCTTGTCAACTCTACCCCTTGTGTAGTCATTGTCAACAAGAAATTGAGTGAGGTGCTCATACCAAGCCCTCGGTGCTTGTTTCAACCCATATAGAGCCTTTTTGAGGCGATAGACATGGTTGGGGGGGTAAGCATCCACAAACCCCTTGGGTTGTTCAATAAACACTTCCTCTTGCAAGAAGCCATTGCGGAAGGCACTCTTGACGTCCATTTGGTGCAATTTGAACTTGTGCATACAAGAAATGGACGAGAGAAGCCTAATAGACTCTAAATGGGCAACGAGAGCAAATGTCTCCTCAAAGTCAATACCCTCAATTTGAGAGTACCTTTGTGCAACAAGTCTAGCCTTGTTACGCACTATGTTGCCATCCTTATCGGATTTGTTCCTATAGATCCACTTGGTGCCTATCACATTTGTGCTTTTAGGCCTAGGAACTAAAGTCCAAACCTCATTCCTTTCAAATTGGTTTAGCTCTTCTTACATGACAAGAACCCAAAATTCATCATTTAAGGCATTTTCAACCTTTTTAGGTTCTATTTGAGAGGTGTAACATGTGTAGCTAATGAGATTAGCTATTTGACGTCTAGTCCTCACACCCTCATTAACCTTTCCAATGATGTCTTATTTATCATGGAGTTTCCTGACCCATGGAGCGGGTTCTTTAGAGTTCAAGAGAGGAACTCTATCAATAGTTTGTGTCTCCTTTACATTAGGAGTCTCCACAACATTTTCCAAGGGAGAGTCATCCACTATAGCAACCTTCTCCTCATGGTTATTAGACTTAAGCCTTATATCATCAACAACAACATTTGATGACTCCATGACGATTTAAGTCTTCATGTTGAAAACTCTATAGGCTCTACTATTTAAGGCATAGCCAATAAAGATACCCTCATCACTCTTAACATCAAATTTGCCAAGTTGATCACGGTCATTTAAAATGTAGCATTTGCTTCCAAAGGTGTGGAAGTAGCTTACATTTGACTTTCTACCTCTCCACAACTCATAGGAGGTTTGCCTAGTGCCGGGCCTTAGGAAAACTCTATTCCCTATATAGCAAGCCGTATTGACGGCTTTGGCCCATAAGTTCCTAGGAACATTGTTGCTAAGCAACATGACACGGGTCATCTCTTAAAGGACCCTATTCTTCCTCTCAACAACTCCATTTTGTTGAGGTGTCCTAGGAGCCGAAAACTCATGAGAGATACCTACACTATCACAATAGGTTCCAAACAAAAATGTATCTCTTTCCACCTAAACTCTTGGTTTGCATAGGACCCATTAGATCCATGTGGAGAAGCTCTAGGGGCTCCTTGGTGGAGAGATACTTGCCCTTTTGGTACATGCTTTTGGTTTGTTTTCCTTGTTGGTAAGGTCCACAAACACCATTGGCTTTCTTCCCAAGCTTGGGAAGGCTACGCACAACATTGAACTTGTTTAGGATTCGTAAATCCCGAAAGTTCATGTGACCAAGTCTTTCATGCCACAACTCAACTTGCTCTTACTTGGACATATTGTTTGAGACTATTCTAGCTTCAAGACAATAGCAATTGTCACTAGATCTCATACCTTTTAACAAGGTTTGTCCATTAGGCAATAGGATAGAGCAATCATTTTTGTTAAATAAGACGAAAAGTCCTTCATCACTTAGATGAGAAATGCTAATCAAATTGGCTTTCAAGCCATCAACAAATAAAGCATTAGACAAGGAGGGTAGACCGGGAATGGAAATGGTTCCTTTCCCTGTAACTTTCTTTTTAGATCCATCACCAAAAGTGACACATCCTCCTTCCTCCTTCCTTTATGACGAGAGTCTCGAAGAAGCTCTTGTTTCCCGTCATGTGCCTAGAGTACCCACTATCAAGATACCAAAAATTAGAAGAATTTGCTTTCAAAGCAATTTGAGCAACTTGGCAAACATTTTCATTCTTTCTAATCCACTTAGATACAATCTTTTCTTTTCTAGTGGTTTTTGGTACATGGGCTCTAGATGTTCTAGGATCATGCAAATCAATTTTCTCATTCCTAGGAACATGCATCATGGCTCTATTCTTTCTCTTTTCAATCATGCTTCTAGTTCTGCACATTTTAATGTATCAAAATCAATTTGGTCTAATATGACCATCAAATCCACAAAAATGACATGAAGGAATGAAATAAGGAGTCATACCTCGTCCTTGTGCACGCATGGGAGCTTATCCATGTCTTTGTAGTTGAGTGGGTTCAATCTACCTTCGTTATTGAACCGGTCTAGCTTGCTTCCTAGCTTGAGGTTGCATGATTGGTCTCTTTCCTTTGTTGAGAGCCATTTGTTGAAGAAAGTTAGCTTGATGAGCTTTTGAGGGTTGAGCTTGTGGTTGTTTTCTTTAAGCCACCATCACTTGTGCACTATGTGAGCATTGTCCTAGATCAATTTTCTTCCTAGGAGCTAGCACGGGTGAGGCTTCTTTGCTTCCTAAACTCTTAACAAACACGGTCTTGTGGGAAGTGGAGGTCTCCTTACCATCATCAAATCCAAGACCTCTCTTGTCACATGGACTCTTTCCAACACCAAGCATATGGTCAAGCTTTTTGGTGCTAGAAGCCATCCTAGTTAAAGCCTCTTTAGCTTCTTCAATCTCCCTCTTCAAGCCTTCTTTATTCCTCTTAGATAAGTCTAACTCCTCTTTTAGCTTATCTTCAATTTTCTTTACCCTTTCCACTTGTTCACTTAAGTGGTCATTATGAGATGAAAGTTCTAGATTATCTTCTCTCAATCTTTGAATCTTTCTTGTGGTTTTCATCTCTAGGCTTTTAAACTCGGCAAGGTATTCAACAAGAACCTTTTTCTGCACATATACATTTGTGGAGTGACATGAGGAGTCATCTTCACTTGAGTCAATTTCCTCTCGACTCTCTCGCTCTTCTTCAACAAGAACCTTTTTCTCCACATATACTTTTGTGGGAGGAGGCAAAGGCTAGGAACTTAGCCATGAGTTCTTCATCATCCAAAGACTTAACTCCCTCATTGGAGTCATCACTACTTCCACTCCAAGTGGCGACCATCACTTTTCCCTTTTTCTTGTCATTGTGATTCGCACATTCGGAGGCAAAGTGACCTATTCCACCACACTCATAGCATCAGACCCCTTTCCTTTCGGTCTTCTCTTGCCTAGACTCAAACTTCTTGAAGGGACCCTTTTTCTTCATGTTTTGGCCTTTTGAACCAAAGCCCTTCTTCCCGAACTTCATAACCTTATTGAATCTTTTCACAAATAAGGCAAGGTCTTTACCGAGTCAATATTTTCCTCCTTTTCATCCATATAGACTTTTAAAGCAATTCCTTTATGTTTTTTCAGAGGAGTAGAGCTAGGAGCCTTCCTAGACTCGTAGGTGAGGAGTCTTCCAATTACCTCGCTCGGCTTCATATCCTTATATCCACTATTTTCTTCTAAAGCCATAACCTTGGATTCAAACCTATCGGGGAGAGATCTCATAATTTTCTGCTTGATTCTCCTATCTGAATACGGTCACTAAGTTGATGGCTTTGATTGAAAATATCCATCAACTTGATCTCGAAGTCATTGAAGTGTACGTCCTCCTCCATCCTAAGCATCTCAAATTGCGTTTGGAGGACTTGAAGCTTGGAGTCCTTTACAACTTCGGTTCCCTTATGTGCAACCTCTAGGATGTCCCATGCCTCCTTAGCAATCCTAATATTTTGAATCAATTTATATTGATTTTCGTCCATTGCACATAGGATGACATGCATCGCCTTCCTATTCCATTTTGATGCCTCAAACTCTTGCGTGTTCCATTGCGCTTTAGTTGGGCACATCATTTCCTCCACCCATAAAAGTCATCATAGGTAGATCATATCCATCTTCAACCGTCATCCATGCACGGTCATGTATTTGACATATGTAGAATTCCATCTTCCCTTTCCATTAGGAATAGTTCAAACCAGTGAGGAGAGGAGGTCTCATGCTATAAGGTCCTTTGTTGTTCCCAACTTTTCCACTCATTGTGTTTAATGAATGAATGAAATGTAATGTATGCAAAATTTATGTATGAGCAAAACAACACACAAATGCAAAACACACCAAAATGAGCAAGGATCACCTAAGTATATCTAGGAACCCGCTCTAATACCAACTGAAACAAATAACGGTGTGTATAATATAAATCTAAAGGGGGTGAATAGATTATTTCCGATTTTACCCAAATTTTCGTTAATAGTCAATGTTCCAAAAATACCCCTAACTAGTCACAATAATATCACAAGTGTAATATGTGCGGAATTTAAATAACACGTGATATTTACGTGGAAACCCTTTCGGGAAAAACCACGGGCTGTTATGTGAGCCATACACGAACCTCGAATCCACTAAATGTGATAAAGATTACAACCTAATCCCGGAAGTAATCACACACCTACCTAATCCCGGTATAAGTGGACCTAGTCTAATTGCTTACGATCTAAGCAACCTACTCCCGGAAGCTACACACAAGACTTACTTCTCAATGAAGAGATAAAATGGCCTAAGTGAATATATGATGATATTCAATGAACAAACAAGGCTAGGAAACCTTAGATGCTTATCTAGGATGATGAATATGCAATAAAAGCAATCTTAAATATCAATAGCTAAATGACATGTCAAATAGCTTAGCAATCAAGATTAAACACAACCTAGAAAGCTATCACAATACAACACTTCTTCATTTCATCACAAACAATCTCTATCTGGAGCATGTGTTCTAAAAACATACAAGTGAATAAAGAGAAGATTTGTTAAGAAAGACACTAAAATTAGATGAAGTTAGTGAGATTCTTACCAAGCAAGATGTGATGATGCAAAACCATGCATGTATGCACTCGATGTGAGCATAGATGATGCAATATGAAGTTTGATGCAAAAAGGAAAAGCTTTGAGTGATTAAATGTGAGTTCTTGAGGATTTTTGGCTCTTAAAAAGTGTTCAAAGAGAAAAATATGCTTTTGGAACTCTTGGGTCCGACCTAAAATGTAAATGGAATATTTATAGGCTCCTAACAAAACTGCAGCGTTTTGGACTTTCACGTAAGGCGGACTGCTGCGGTCGTCAACTGCCGTGGTTGGGTCAACCGCGGCACAGAGAATGTATCTTTGTCGTCTGTGTGCCACTGTTGATCCAACCGCGGCACTCCAACTGCGGCAAAGAAGGGACATCTCTGTCGCTAGCATGTCGCGGTTATCCAACCGCGGCACTGCAACTACGGCAGAGAAGGTCAATGCCTTCTCATGCAGCTTCTCACAAAAGATCATGCCATGGGTGCAAGTGTGTGAGTGACGTGAATGCATCCTAATGCCTAACATGTTATGGTATATAACTAGCACGATGCAAACAATTAAACATGCAAGAAGAGAGATTAATGAACATTAATGCACGCACACAATATAAATACACACAACATACAACAAAAGACATATGCATGGGTTGTGGGTATGTGCAACTATCTCTTCAAAGTACGTAAGCACTTAGAAATTTATTTTTGAAGTGCTTGATCTCTTGAGGTCTTGAAAGGGACTTTGAGCTTGAATCTCAATCACCTAAACTACCCTTACATTCAAACCCCAATATGTGGTTTGTCGACGAAATAAGTCAATCAAAATATGGGAATCCTTACAAGTATTTTCTTGTAGTGAACACTCATTTTATGCATCTCATTCATGTGTGTATGTCCATTTGTATTTGTTTCCATTTTTGTTTTGTTACAAACATGTTTTTGCATGCAACAATTAATTAGAATAAGATCTAATTAAGAGAAATTGATTCATGAATATTTAGAATAAATACCATATTTTAGATATCGTGTGATATTTATATTCTCTTGGTTATTAATGGTTCATATTATCAAATCTAGTAAATGTCATATGCTTGGTTATAATTTGGGATGCAAGTATTGATGTAAGTACCATACACTTTACATGCAATCTAAAAGAGAATCAATACAACGAGTGGGATATGAAGAGGCCGTTTTGTACTCGACAAAAAGATATATTTCGTTTAGGAAAACAAAGTTGTTTACCACTTGCAACCACACTTAAAATATGAAATTAGTAAAATAGTAAGTAAGGGATTCGTACACATGAATTGGTATTGACAATTGAAGTGATTAACTAATCTTAACTAATATAATAGCATAAATGTAAATCATAAATTGGTTCGATAGTGGTTGGTTTGGAAAACCAACAAACATACACAAGATAGTAAGATAACAAGAGAGCAACAATGTGGATGATAAGAAAAATAGAAGACTCAACTATCTAGATAAGTAAAATGGATTAATTAATTAACAGAAACTAAGGGATTGTAGTTTACAATGGATATTGAGCAATGTATAAATGGCTTCATTAAAGAACTGTTCTCTCTATTAGTGGTGTGGCCGTCGGAACAAAGCCAAACCACTTCCTACCAAAATTCCTCACCTATGATATGTAGAGAAATGGGATAATGGGGGATCGGTTATTAGAATTAATGGTCTTGGCAATTGGGGTTAATATACCCACCGATTAACCTATCATATTCATTATGAGCTACAATCAATTAAGGTTGTCAATTCTCAATCAATTTTATCTCAAATAAACACTACCAATATTGCAATCAACAAGTTATATTCTCAATCAATTACATAAGAGCAAAATCTAATTATAAAGTAAATCAAACATAATAGGAGAACATATTATTAATAGCCAAAACAAATGACCAAAATCTAAAGGATTCTCAAATCAATCCCATAGAGAGGGGTTGATTGTGTCAAAATTGTACTACATTTTGGCCCTCAAGTCCCTTTCCTTTAACTCATTTTTGAGTGTATTTCGTGTCTAATAGGCTCTTTTGTAGTGATTGTAGGCAATTGATGTAATTCAGGGGTTGGAGATGAAAAACGGTGATTCCAAACGCAAAACAAGCCAGAAAACAAGAAAGCAAGCTTCAGTGCCCGGGTATGGTGTTGGTAAGCTTACCCATGCACATCCAGCGTATTTCTAGCACAGAATGGCCCATTGTGCGGGTAAGGACTCGCACACAAACCGTACACCGAGATGAACTAAGTTGAAGAAAAGGTAGTGCGTGGGTGAGGACCCGCACATTGAGGAAGAAGAATCCCATAAATTGTTTAGTGTGCAGGTACTGCACTGGTCAGCTTACCCGTACACTACGAGCGTACTACGTACCCAGATCTGCCACATCAACGTTTTCAAACATACTTTCGGGAATAGTATAAATATATCTTTTTCTGATTTTCATGACTCTCTTCACACGCCTACACACCTTTTGTGATTTCATTTCTAGATCGAAGAACACTTCCCACTCATCCAAATAATTTTCCTATCATTTCCTTCACCAAATCAATCCCTACATTTCCCTTTGATCCTTCATTATACCTAAACCCAATTACCATTAAAGGAACTCATCTCTTGCAAGCTTTGGAGAAGAAGAGGACTTTGGTAGGATTTTGAGTCTAGTTGGCATTATTCTACATCAAAATGACATTTCCTTTGTATTGTTAAGTTGTATGATTTATCAAACTTCAAGGAAGACGGACAACTATTCAAGTAAAGTGAAGCCTACAAGTGAGAAAATCATTATTGGCTACAAAGGTATAATAAGACCTCTTTCCTCTTACAAAGCTTAAGCGTGCACACAGACATTGCATACATTTGTGTACCTATATCGTAGCTCTAAATTAGTATAACACATTCACATACTTGTTGAAGTATGCACATGCATTAGACTTAATCTTTCAAACATTGTAAAATTGCATGTTCGAAGACTATCTCTAGGAAATGGCATACTTGTGTGATATTGTGTTTATTGTTTTGGACTTGAATATGTTCTCATATGATTCCTTATTAAGTTCCAGTCATTTCGGTTACTCATTCATTAGTTTTCGAGTTCAAATTAGGAAGTTATGAAACTTTACGCTCTCTTACAATGCATTGTCTTTGTCATCATGTATCGAGTAGAATTCATAACCTTTGGTCAAAGTTTCATAGTCTTCCTCATGTGTAAGTGAGTTATGGTTCATAATCTGAAAGCAGATTTAATTTCAGAGTCCGGAGGCCGAAGAACGGTCGAAGAACATGAGGGATGCGCGAAGAGAGAAGTGAAGAAGAGAAAGGCCTTTAAGAGGTCCTTCCCGTGGAGGCCACACGAAGGGCCTTTAAGAGGCCCTTCCCGTGGAGGCGTGTTGCCACCACGGGAAGGAAGCCTTCTTGCCCCCTGTGGTGGCCACACGCCTCCACGGGAGGGCAAGAGGCTGCCCCCTTTTGTTGTCCCCATTTCTCTTTTCACTTTCCATCCCATTCTCCTTTAAATATTTCCCTCTCTCTCACCTGTTTATTGTAGAAGAAAAATGTGTAGAATTCTTCTTTGAAATTCTGTCAACTTCTAAACACCATAACTCTCTCATCTTTTATCCGATTTGAGTGATTCAAGTTGGAGAATCTTTGTATTAGAGTCCTTTACAAACCCCAAGCAACCTTGAGGTTATTTGATCAATTTTTCTTTTGTCTCTACACCATTTTCGTGGCTGCACTTCTTGTTCTAGGTAATTGCTCAATCCTTTGTGTTTTGAGCTTGATGATCTTCAATTACCTTGGGCTTTATTCATCTATATGTGTATTTTACTTGATAAAATGTTATTAGGTTTGAGCGCTTCAATTAAAAGCTAATTGTGCTTAAGTAGAATCTTGAATGTGAGTTAGGTGTTTCTAAAATCTATGTTTTCACATGCTTGTGAGTTGTATTGTGATTAGCTTTGTATCTAGGACTATTTGAGCTTTGATTATAAATATTCTCATGATTAATAGTTCCTATTTGTGCTATATGTCTTTTATTGCACATATTTTGAAATAGCACAAGTTATTGTATGTTTAGAGCATTGATTAGATTCAATTGATTGATTTATGAATATATGCTCTAATTGATTTCTAAATTCTTGAATATGTGCTTCATGAGCATGTTTAATCTCAAGCTTTAGTTGCATGAATCAAATATAGGATTAAAGTATGTTTGGTGATTTGACATACTCTAGATTTCGGTTTTCATGTTTTAAGACCTAGACTATTTTTGTTATGAACTTTGTTGCCTATGTCTAGTTCTTCATAAAGTGTGCATAATCCATACATTTCATGTTCATGCATCATTTTGTGTGATTGCATATTTTGGATTATAAACTAGAAAATCAAACATTGTGTTCTCATTGTCTATTTCTAGTTTCCATTGTTCATGTTGATCATATGTTCTATGTTGCTCGTGCTTTCATCATTTGCATCACTTAGATCACTTGCCTTGTAAAAGGTGGAAGTCTCATATTGGGGTGGATTCTTCGATTTGAGTAAGGAAGTCTTAGCTAGGAGCACGAGGCCCTAGATAGCTAAGCAAGAAGTCTTGGCTAGGAGCAAAAGGCTCTGGATAGCTAAGCAAGAAAGTCTTGACTAAGAGCACGAGGCTCCGAATATTCAAGAAAGGAAGTCTTGGTTAGGAGCAAGAGGCTCCAGATAGCTAAGCAAGGAAATCTTGTCTAGGAGCATGAGGCTCCGGATAGACAAGCAAGGAAGTCTTGACTAGAAGAACGAGGCTTCGGTTAGTCAAGCAAGGATACTTTCTAGAGGCATGCGATATGTCTCGGTTAGAAAGTAGGCAAGTCTCTCTCTAGTAGTATTAGATATGAGGGATATCCAATAGAGAGTGGGGTCATGAGATTTGGTCACTTTTGAAGGTGTACTCTTATTTAACTAGTGAAAGATAGTTTGTCGGTGGTTATAGATTCAATCTATGGATGTTTTCTCTTCGGAGGTTTACTACGTAAAAAATCGTGTGTCAAGTTTCTCTATCCTTATCTCTTTGATATTTGTTTATTTGAATTAAATTGATCTTGTATGAATTCTTATTGATAATATCCTTGTAAGAAAAGATCTTTGATTAACATTGTTTCCTTTACATGTACTTGACTATATATGCCATTTATAATAGAATACAAGTACTTGTTGATTTATGTTTTTAGTATAAATCTTTTCATGCAAATTATAGACTATGTTTGATCTTTCAAATTGAATATGCTTATCAATAGTCTATATGTACTTGTTTGTGCTTATTGAAGTGTGATACAAGCTATCAAAAGGGACAAACTTTTGTTTGTTCCAAGGGATTGAAAAAGGCTTAAAAACCTATCCACACCACCCTTTAGGTTAGCTTTAGGCAATTTAACCGTGATTGTATTTACAGACTTGAAGAGGAGGAACTACATCACTCCAATAGGCTCACTCTTCTCTCTTGCTTCCTTTATTTTCTATTGCATTTATATGATGTGTAGCTAAACCCATTTTGGGGGTTGATGTAATAAACTCACGGATAATGGGCTTTCCACCATTTATTTGATTTGATAGATAGTTTCAATTCTTTATGCTTAAATGTGTTTGATCTACCTCTTTAATTAAGTAGTGGTTATTGAACTAATTTGAGTATTTGAACACTAATAGAATTCTAGGTGAATCAAATAGGCACTTCAACTCTTGATTATCTTAGAGGTTGTCTTTAAAACTTAAATGCATTTGATGCTCTTCATAGATTAGGTAGGCATTCCAACTCTCAATCTTTGTTAGACATTGAGTTGTGGTGTCATTGTGGGTTGAGTAGGCACTCAAACTCTCAACTCATGATAGATGTCAACTTTGATCTTAAAACTTAAATGCACTTAATGATCTTTATAGATTTGGTAGGCACTCAAACTCTCAATCTTTGTTAGACATTAAATTGTGGTGTCTTTGTGGGTTAGGTAGGCACTCCAATTCTCAATTCATGATAGATGTCAATTTATGACTTTCAACCATAAACACCTAAGGTGATTTATAAGGCTAAGCTCACTTGAATTGGATGGGATATGTCGAGATCACTTAAATCCGATATATCCCGGCTAGTGTGAAATGGGTGGATTGAGAGCACTCCAATCCAAGCCATCTCGACCACTTATATCTATCCCAAGCGAGAGTGAAAAGGGTGGACTGAGAGCACTCCAATCCAAGCAATCCTGGAAACTTGAGCTAGAAAGATAAGCCCTATAAAGATCCAATATGCTCTTAAGAGAAAGGATCGCCCACCATTTGTGTTTGTATTGCATTGGCCCCCATACCTCCTATCATATCGTATCATTCACATTTTCACTATCTTAGTCTAGCTTAACTTAATTGTAGTTTCATACTTAGTTAATCAATATTTCCAAACAAACTATCTCATTTTACTTTTATTGCACATTGATTGCCAGAGTCTATTTGATCATTGCTGATGACTGATCCTTGTGGAATGATATCCACTTTTCACTTACT